>JAJAQA010000024.1:29872032-30314532 GCA_021464565.1 Rutilus rutilus | reverse complement strand
AGGTTTTAATTGCAGAAGTAGCCTATTATATCACAGCGATGGAAGCAGGTAAGTAACTGAAGAATGTAGATGAATGGATGAATCTGGAAGTTAAAGAGTCTTATCTGATGTAGGTTCTGAAATCGAGACTGAAGACTGAAGACTGAAGACTGAAGACTGAAGACTGAAGACTCAAAGGAAAGGAGTCAGGAAGAGTTCTCTGAGGGAACAACGACACCAGACAATGGTGAACTGCAGAGGGAAGGGTTAAAGAGTGCTGGATGATGATCAGTGAAGATTGGTGACAGGTGACGGTGATCTGTGATTGGGAAGTGCATGCAGGTGAGGACCAGGGAGGATGATGGGAAATGTAGTCAGGAGGTGGTGACTAGCTGGAAACCGTGACACACACGAGTTGTGGCCTCATTGACACAAATTAATTTGCTGTGGGATAAACACCATACGAGCTCTGTGTGAGATGTAACTGAATTTTACTCACCCTTCTCCACTGACAATGAAAAACCAATTAACCAATTCCTCAGATCGACACATTGTTGGTGTATAAAACAAGCCACAATTACACTAACAGGTAAAATAAAAAAACATAAACCAGTGAAGACTATAGAAACACAAGAACAGAAAAATAGACAAACACCATATAATATTTACCAAAATGGAGGGCTGTTCCATAAAACAAGATTAAAATACAAGACAGGCTTATTTTGGTTAGTCAGACTTATAGTCGGTTGATTCTGTTTCATAAAGCAAACTTAAAATAGTTCAAACTCAGTTACTCTGGCAACTTATGCTGGGAAACTAACCTGGTCCAGGGCAGGCTAACTGTAAGGCTAAGCCTGAGTTATTACACAATAATATTACCACTGACACTCTCGCATTCCAGTCCAAAAATAAATATACAGTATACAGAAAATCTACTTAAATAAGGCTACAATGATGTAAGATTTAATTAGATTGTTTTTAAAATGCATGAATACATTTCTCTCTGGATTTGTTTGGCAGCTGTAATACATTTTACGGTTATTAGAAGAACATTTGAATATTTCAATAGAAAAAAAAAGATTTTTAAAGCAGATGTTTAAATCACAAAATTAAAATAAATAACAAAAGCACAGACTAAATTTAAACTGGTAAGATGAAGCTGAGTTTAGTAATTGGCCTACCGTACATAAGCCTACATTACCCCATTACAATAGTCACTTTACAGTAATAAAATAGAAGCTCAGGATCGGTAGGCATGATGTGAAGAAGCCCAGGATTGACGTGAAGAAGCTCAGGATCGGCAGGCATGACGTGAAGAAGTTCAAGATCGGCAGGCATGATGTGAAGAAGCCCAGGATTGACGTGAAGAGGCTCAGGATCAGCAGGCATGACGTGAAGAAGCTCAAGATCGGCAGGCATGATGTGAAGAAGCTCAGGATCGGTAGGCATGATGTGAAGAAGCCCAGGATTGACGTGAAGAAGTTAATATTAATGAGATTTTTATTCATGTAATGTTCTAATTCTATTTTTTTTTTTATGTTTGTAAATGCTGCGTGCGTGTCTTTGACGTATTTTAATGCGCATGAACGTCCGAAACGCCTTCAAACACTGGAGCGGCGCAGAGTTGCCATGGAAACGGCGCGGCTGCAACTGACAAGTGGCAAAACTCCCTCTCTTATCTGAAACGTAACTTATCTTGTATATAGTTGTAAAAAGTACTGTAAGTAAAAATGAATAGAACAATTTATTTTGTTTTTTATATTTTTTGTATGTATTTTGTATGTGTAGTATTTATTTATATGTACAAATTAATTGACATGACAAAAATAAATGTACAGAATTTCTTTATTAAATTTACAAGTTATAACTTGCATTACAAAAATAAACAATGGACATGAATATTTTTTGTTTCATTTACAAATTATAACGTACATAAAAATAATGTATAAGATTGTTTCATTTACAAATTGTAATTCACATAACCAAAAGTTTATTTCTCTATCAATCTGTCAAGAAGAGAAAACAATCTGTCCATTCTCTCCCTGCTCTCCTGTGATCTCCTCTCTGAAACTTCATGTCCTCCCTGATTAGCTCGATCAGCTCATCCTCTCGGTCTCGTTTTCTCTTGGCTGGTTCGTCGTTCTATCCTTCGCGGCCCGGGTAAAGAACGGTAGGCAGGGTTGCCAGGTGTCTGCAACAAAAGTAGCCCAAAAAGCCCATCGGTTTTTCTCCATGGGGCGGCCAAATTCTCCACTGGATTTGTGCTTTTGATGGATGTTTTGGGGGTGTTGGAGCTCCGTAATCGTACTTACAGGGGTGGAAATCAACCTGCGAATTTTTTTTTACCCACGGCCAGGGCCGTAGCTAGAGGATTCGGAGCCCCCTGAAAAAATATTGATGTGGGCCCCCACCACCCTCCACCAATAACATATACTGTAAATAGATAAGCATGGAGGCCCACATATAACAGAAGATGGTGATGTTGTTGTAAAACCTTTATTTTAAATGTTAAATGTTTATATAAAAATTACAACTAATGAAAACTAGCAAAAAGCAAGAAATTGTTAAATAATAATAAATATTTTTAAAAAAGTAACAGCAAAATATAGTTTTTTTTTTTTCATCAGTCTGTTATAATTCATAAATCAAAAAGTAAACATTTAGAAATTGACAAGAATGCAGTCAAATTTAAAAAATAAAATCATTTATAGTCTTATTTTTTAATAAAGATAATATGGAACTGGTAATATTATTAAATAAATCGAATAAATGTATTCATCCAAGTGCAGTGTGTTGTAGGCTATTCGTGTTTTATTGATGTAATAAAATACCTCATCAGCCGGCAGGTCAGGAGCATAATGCAATGCGTCATGACTCGTGTACATTTTTTAACTCTATTTACAATAGTGTAAAAAGACAGGAATTTTGACCGCATAATCATTCAGTGGATTGTGGTGCGCGCCGATAATGAAGAGTGACAGGACCCAGCAGGCTGTAGACAGTAGTTTTCTTATTCCCAGCGAAATAACAATACAACCTGTCTTTAACGTCTTGATCGACTGGGATACAACAACTCTCCTGGCCTCCCTCTCCTTTTCATGGAGTTTCTGGTACACTGATTTGTTTTGTTTTTCCCGAAATTTTTCAGTCAGTTACTCTTCCACCAACTTCATCGTTAACTTCAGGCACTGCCGCCTCAACTCTGATTGGTTCTCTTCACGAGCTGGGGTGGGACTTACAATTTTATTGTGTCCTTCTGATGTTTGTCACTGACTGAATAATGAATAAATACTTTAGATCGGACTAAAACATTAAGGAGTAAGAGAAGCAGATATTTGGA
This sequence comes from Rutilus rutilus, assembly GCA_021464565.1. Lineage (NCBI taxonomy): Eukaryota > Metazoa > Chordata > Actinopteri > Cypriniformes > Leuciscidae > Rutilus > Rutilus rutilus. The sequence continues at coordinate 30,311,213 of JAJAQA010000024.1, read as the reverse complement.
AAAAATATTTAACCAAATTGCATGTTTTTGTAGTTTTCATTTAAATCTCAGGCATACAACTAATATAAATATTAGAATTATTTATTCAACAGGGGCCTATATAGTATAACTGCTGGATTTTGTGGGGCCCCCTGGTCAGCGGGGGCCCCTATAATTGTCACCACCTTTCACCCCACTAGCGATGGCCCTGCCCGCGGCAACAACTTAAAAGTAGCCTAATTCTGCGGTACAACCTTGAACTTGGCAACAATAACGGTAAGCCACATTCAAAGGATCCTTCGAATTGGGACAGCCTTCGTCGTGCCGCTGTAACGCAATCGGCCTTCAAATACAGCCTTCGGAGGATGCAGCCCCTGAATTGGGACACAGCTACAGCTTCAGTGTGAGTGTGAGAGGGGGAGTGGCCAGACAAACAGGAAGTAACTGTAGAAGAAATGGAGTGTGGCCAGTCTTCAGGACAGGGCTCCCTCTGCTGGTTAGAGGGAGCAGATGTTACATTATCATTTCCCTTTTTCCTTTTTCTGTTCTGCACCCCAGAATGGAAATTGTTTTATTTGAAACAGGGACAATGCACAAATAAACATTAAACTTGTTAAACAAGAGAGTATGTCTTAGGCCAGGTTATAGCAACAATTGCTAATTTCCACCTGTAGAACGCTTCCGCTATCCATTTTACTTAGTGAGCGGTGATATTTATACAATACCTATATTTTTAACTAACCCTAACCCTAAATGCTAAATAAAAGTTATATAAAACGTTTCCTTTCATAATTTTTAACAAATAACTTCTGATTATTTAAAACATTTTATTAAAGGAGATTTTCAAATCCCCTCTCGTGTGGCGCCCCTGTGCACTTCAGATACTGCATACCCCGTTTTTGGGCCCCTGGTCATATCTCTTCTTAACATGACATTGTAAAAGAACAAACATCACTTTTTACCAAGCCTTTTTTATCCATTTTGTGGACTGTTGTGTTTGCCAGCACTCTGCTTCATTTCACAAACCATTCCTGTTTTTGAAGGTAGCGTCATAATGCCTGTGTATCAATAAGGAAGAAGGGGCTCATGGGGCCTTTAAATGTCAGAAACATTCTTCCTATCAGTCTAGGGAACAGTTGACACTCAGTTGAATGTAGAGCAGGCCTGCAGCGAGATAAAGCTAATAAATGCTGTATTGTTGGAGTCTGAGGTTTGAGATTTGTAGCCACTGGTCTAGGCTGTTTGCTTGAAGAAGAATGATGTGTGTGTGTCACTGTGCTCGGACAATACAAGCACTGTTTGCTCTCCTCCAGAATGTATGAGGAAAAAAGACAAATGGGGGAGAAATAGGAGGTGGTCATTGAAGGGACGAACCATTTTGAGAGATGTGAACATTAGCACTGCCGTCTGTGACCAGTTAACACATTAAAATTGTGTTAATGAACTACTGAGGAAAGCTTGATGGTGATTTTAAGGGAATTGCTAATATTGTTCAGAGACACAGGTGAGCTGTTTTAACTTACTAAATCTGATTATTTTTCATGAACATTTGCAGGGACTTTAAAAAGAGTATCCAAAACGTAAAATACTATTTTACATATGTCTATACTTGGAAGCAAAACATCACCATTACATACTGACAAACATTTGGACTGTCCTTTAAAAAATATATATATATATATATATATATATATATTGTTAGCTTGTTAGTGATAGTTAACTAAATAAACATTTTCTAAATATTTAATGTTAGTCTAAACGTTAAAATAATAATAACAATAATTTGTTAATTAGCATACATATACACAACATTATAACTTTTGCTTTTATAACAAAGTTTTCACATACGTAATATGTCTTTTTTATGTGATGTTTCGTTTTTCCATAGTTACACTTGAACCCAGCGTGTCATTACCCATCATGCATGACGGTAAACAACACATCACAACATGATTCCCCTAATGACCAATTAAAGTGTGCTAAAGATTTGACTGTAGCATGGGACAAAGTTTGACAATCTTCAGTCGTGTCTTCGCAGTCCTTTCAAAAAAGCTTTACCACAATAGTTGTGTGCTGTAATAAATACACATTTAAAATACTAAACACAAAAAGATACTGTTAAACACACCCTTTCACATACATGAAATTGGTGTTTGTGTATATATGTATATATATATATATAGTTGTCTCTATATCAAAGAATTTCTAATTATTTTCACTTATGCCATGCATGGATGTGCATGAAGTCTAAATAATGCTTTAGTTCAGTATAAAGCAGCAGAATGTGTATAACTCTGAGAGGTTAAACATCCTAAATGTGTTTGAGTTGTGTGGTGTAAAAAAAACAACAACCTGGTAACACTTTATTTTAAGGGTCCAGAATTATTCATTAGTTCAGCATAAATACACTAGTAATTAATGATTAACTTAACATATAGTAAGGGCATATTAGTCATTCTTTACCATTTTAAACATTTGAAGGATCCACATTCATGTGATAAATAAGCAAAAATAAACTAGTAATTAATAATTAACTGAATAAACAGTAAAACCTATTAGCCATTATTTACAACTTAGCAAACCATGTAGTTTATTTGTGTAGTAATGTACTTTGTTATATTTCAATGATTCACCATCTATTAAGTTAACTGAACAATATGAAGCTAATAACTTTGTTTAATTAGTGCTCTTTCTAGTTATAATTTGCTATAATAGTGTAAAAAAGACAATTTCATCATCTGTTCTAAAGTGAAAGTTATATCCTTATTAATTATGGCACTTATCGAGTGATATTTAAGTTAGACCAGAATAAGCCAATAATTGTGGCTAAACTGTCACTAATACAGTACTAATAAAGACAATTAATGTGGATCCTTCAATGGTTAATATGCCCTCAAAGCAACGGTTAATCATTAATCACTAGTGTGTTGGTGCTTAACTAATGTATAATTATGAGCAAGTTAAAGGCAAGGCAAGGCAAGGCAAGTTAAACACTAATTACTAGTGCATTTATGCTTAACTAATGCATAATTCTGGATCCTTAAAATAAAGTGATCAAAAAACCCGTCCAGGATGAAGTACCTTTAAAGAGAAAGTAAATATGACCTATGGAAATAATAATCTTAATTTAATTTAGATTTATTAATTTACCATTATATAACCACTCATATGATAAGGGTGTATATGATTAAGAGTGTAAATCACTGAAATTGTCACGATTCACTAGTATACGTGTGTGTGTGTGTGTGTATATGTATATATATTTATGTATTTATTTTACTTGAAATAGCAGAAGTAACACATTTTATGAAACCAGATCCGAGCAGAAATACCTTGAAATGTTACATTTTAAATTCTCTGCTACAGTAGGTTGGGTTAGGTTCATGATTAGGATCAACCAACAATGCCACTCAAAAGACAACAAAAAGGATTCAAATTGCTTAAAGTTATACATCCATTGCTGTAGTGTCACTGCTGATCTGGTTTGAGTTTGGAACATTTGATTTCGTTTGAAATACTGCTGCGTCTAGATCCAGCTCCCCATTTTTTCATCTTTGCCTCAACCACCTTCTGACACATAGAATCAAAGTCAAATATACTAGCTTGGGATTTTGACCCAAGACATAATTGGCTGGTCAGGCACTTTTTGTTGATATTGTGGTATAATTGTTTCACGGCTTTGCAATATAAGATTTCATTTTAGGTTTGGTTTATAGTGAATTATAAACTATAATGAGAAATTTAAAATAGCAACACACATGCATTCCTGCTCTGTGATATCATAACTAAATTAAATTAAATTAGACTTTCACAAGATGGAAAACTCGGAGTCATACTGAATGAACTGTGTTCAAAATAGTTTCATCTTCATTCATGTACAATGAACTATTTGTTGTCCCTAAAATTCTGGGTAACAGTGATGGGAACATCAGGTCATTTTACTGTCTCTCTTGTTCAATCTCATTCAGCAAAATGAAAAATAAAAAATAATGTATTTGTCATTTTGTTAATTTCAACACCGTTGAATTTGAATTTGAAATGAATTTCTTGACAATAAAAAACAAAAAAAAAACACAAAAAAACAACAACAGAAAAACACTGGTAACAGGCAGGTAAATATTAGTCACAATCATTTATTTAAAACATAAAAAAGGCAATATAAAAATAACATCTCACTGCAATAGGTTTGGTTGAAAATAAAATCACATTAACAAAGTGTATTATTAACACTAAGTATGCTATAGCTTGTCTAATCGATCTGACTTACAGAATTCCAATATTGGGCTTCCAAACAGGCCCAAATTCCCATAGACCTCCGTTGAAGGGGTGAAAACTTTCATACAATACCTCTTATATGTTGTTGAAGCCATCCGTTCACATTACTGTATTTCATATTATTTATAAAAGAATATTGTTTAACATCTGAATTTGTGTTGAAAAACAGCATTAACCAATAAAGAAAATTTCACCAATCAGAGAGCTGCCAAAATACTTCATTGAATTGTAGTTGTTTCCCTCACAGGAAGGAAACAGTCTTGTATGTTTGTCGTTTTGTCCGATTTTAAAATACCTTTTTTATGTTGTCAGAACATTGTTTTAAAGCAGCTTTACAGTAATTAACAGGATTAAATAACAGTATTAATTTAGCATAGTTCTTCAGTTATGAAACATATACAATTTCATCTGTGAATAAGTTTCAAAAAGACAATAGTGTCATTATTCAGCTCAATTTAGTTCAATGACTGAGACTGTTGCAAAATTCATTGATTATGAAGCAAACTATATTTATTTTATAAATATAATGGAATCATATTACGTTTCAAAAGCTGTGTGTAGGTAAATATTTTACCTGTCAGATACTGTCAGTACATCCAAATTGTACATTCAAGCATATATACAAACTTAGAAAAATATACATATTTCTACATGTAAACTGTAAAGTTAGGCAAACTCAGAAATGAGGGAGAGCAGGGATTAGTGATGTCCAATTCTTGAATGAATCGATTCACAAAATCAAACTGAATCCAACATTAGTTCTAGGTTGATGATGCAAGACGAACAGACGAACAGACGAAGTAGCACGCAAGAACCAAATGAGCCGGTTCAACTAAGTGTCGAAGTTTGCCGAAGATTACTCAGGAATTGCCATATGTGTCACGTTACTTGCAGTAGCCGAATAAAACATTTATAAACTTACAGATTAACGAGCCAGTGTGTGTGTCTTGACACAAGCCGGAGAGCCAGTTTGTAAATGACTTTAAAGGCTAGACCAGGAGCCACAAGACCGGTTATTGAACCAAAGAATCAAACCGACAGGCAGATGTCCGAGCTTACATGCATTAAGCTCTCATGGGCATAGTATAGGACATCTGCCTGTCGGTTTGATTCTCTGGAAATATGCTTATTATGGATAAGTATGCAAAAACCTTTCTGTTGAGAGATTAATTGTGCATGAAGATTGTATAAGTTAGGGTTAGTTATAACTAAATCATGGAGCTTATAAGACAATTTTATTATTTTTATGGTTTATTCTTCAATCTGCATTTGTGCAGCAATTTCTGCATTGTTTACTTCAGGTGTAAAACTTTAATGTAGAAAACGAGTTGGAAGAGTTCCTCAGCAAGTATTGGTTTGATGGCGCATCAGTGGTGGTCGCTTCAAGAGCATTTCCTTCTGATTCCTGCAGTTCTAAAAGAGCATTGCTGCACACTGCAGACTTACTAAAGATGTCAGCGGTGGTAGACACTATCACTTCGGTGAGAGCACCCTCTATGAAGCATGCCTACACCTTGAAGTGGAACCTGTTCATTGAGTGGTGCTCTTCTCACCGAAAAGCCCGATCAGAGCTGTGCTCTCCTTCCTGCAAGAATGGCTGGAGCAAAGGCTGTCTCCCTCCACCCTGCAAGTGTATGTTGCCACTATCACCGCACATCACGATGCAGTAGCTGGTAAGTCTGTGGGAAAGCCCAACCTGATCATCAGCTTCCTGAGGGGTGCAAGGAGGCTGAATCCTCCCCGTCCTCACCTTGTACCTTCTTGGGACCTCTCTTTGGTCTTAGCAGCCTTACAGAGAGCGCCCTTCAAACCACTGCCGTCACTAGAGCTAAAAATCCTGCTCTTAAGATGGCGCTCCTGACTGCACTGGCTTCTGTTAAGAGGGTAGGGGACCTGCAGGCGTTTTCAGTTGACGAATTGTACCTGGGATTCGGACCGGCCAAATCTCACGTGATCCTGAGACACCGGCCTGGATACATGCCCAAGGTTCCCACTACTCCTTTTAGGGATCAGATGGCCCAGCCCAAGCTTTGCTCTGTCCCATTCGCGCTTTGCGCCTTTACGTGGACCGAACGCAGAGTTTCAGGACCTCAGACTAGCTCTTTGTCTGCTATGGAGGCAAACAGAAGGGAAAGGCTGTCTCTAAGCAGAGGTTGGCACCCTGGATAGTGGAAAACATAGTCTTGGCGAATCAGACCCAAGGCGAGCCGTGCTCCCATGGGGTGATAGATCACTCTACTAGGTGTGTTGCTTCCTCCTTGCACATGCGCTTCCTTACATACCTGCTTTGCAGGGTGAGGCGTGTGATGCAAATCTTGCATGCCAATGTGGATTGGCTCATTTAGTTTACATTCGAAGGTGATTGGGCTCTCAGGCGAGGTACCAATTCGTCAGTTCAGTTCTGACGTAACGTCTCTGTCGCCTCCTTCAGGGAACGGGGGTTACATATGTAACCTAGACATTTGTGGAAATGAATCGGACTACCCATCACTTGTAAGGATCCAAATGCAATGGAATGTTTAAAGGGGACATATCATGAAATTTGACTTTTTCCGTGTTTAAGTGCTATAATTGGGTCCCTGGTGCTTCTACCAACACAGAAAACATGAAAAGTGAAACCCAGTAACTTTGTTTTGGTGAGCCTTTCTCTGCAAGCATGACAAAAAATAATCCAATCAGATTTCTCTCCCCTTCTGACGTATGAAGAGGATCTTATTATAATATTACCGGCCCTTAATCTGCACGTTTACACACACCAGCCGACATCTGGTTCCACACGCGACAACAGAGACCAGTTATAACGCAATGATAAAGATCCAGCAAAGCCTGAAACTGTTCTGTGGTTGAGCACAGACGAGCACTGAACACTATTGACCAGAACATGTCACTGCTGTCTTATAAAGACCTCAGGAACTGTGGACACTTGTGGAAAAGTTAAACATGACGACATGCAAGTCGATGAGATGAATCAATGTAACTTCACAGCAACTACATAAATGTATCCACTAACCATTCAGAACAGGTGTGTCTAAAAGTTGAACCTCTTCCTGAGTCTCTCCGTAAGGCTGCACTCGCTACTGGTTATTCTGAGATTTTGGATGAGTGAGATTCACATGTTTTGTTATTGTCGGAGTATCTGAAGCTTGAGTAAAGGATTGGCCCTCTTCTGAATGGAGGCGGAGCAAAAGCTCATTCGCATTTAAAGTGACACACACATAAACGGCGTGTTTTTGCTCACACCCAAAAAGTTCACAGACACATTCTGGGGACACCATAGATTTATATTACAACTTGTGAAAAGGGGCATAATATGTCACCTTTAATAAAATAATAACAAAAATACATAGATCACACAACCAAGGAGACAAAACTGTGCTCACATACATGACAGCCATTAAATAACAACAATGAATACAGGAAACATAAGGGCTGATAAGAATAACTAATCACAGTTGGGAATGATCAAGACTAATGAGGAGAAACACAGAACAGAAGAGACAAACTAAAATTCCACATAATGCAACGGTACAAAAGACACAGAACCATGATCTAAATATTATCTACAAATACTTCAGTGTTCAAGACTCAGGAACTGAGTTTAAGTTAGTAAAATGGCTGAAATAAAATGTTATTAATTATTAATTATTATAATATATAATAATTAATAATAAATAATTCATCTGCCTCTTGTATTTCTGTTTGTTAAACTTCTGGTTGCATATTTTAAAACATTTAAAACATGATTAAATATATGAGATGGTTGTTGTTGTCTTTTTCAGAAAATGAAAAACCCCTTGCAGATTACACCTAGCCTGATGATTACCCAGTAGTCTCACTCTAATGGATTATTTGTGCTCCAGCTAGACTCCAACACTTCAGTCTGTTGAAGAATTCTGTTCACCTTCACCTCAACCCTATAAATCATTCTAAGAATCTCTTTCCTCTTTCTCAATAACAGAAAAGTCATCATTTCCTTCTAATGGAGTTTTGCCTCATTTCCTGTTTGAGTCCGTCTCCCCCATTGGCATTATCACCCTGACATCCAGCCCTAACACTCAATGAAACACGGATTTAAAGAACTTCTCAACAATGGACAACTGTTCTGTTCTTCATTTGCTCCTCATGATCTTCATCATGCCTGGATGGCTTGGGGGTGACCTTATTGTCTCAAGAAAACAGCAAGAGATCCGTTCGAGTAAAGCCTCTCATGGGTCCCATCTGAGAGTGAGACGTGGCTGGATTTGGAGCCAAATATTTGTTGAAGAAGAAGATCCAACACCAAGGAAGATTGGTCAGGTATAACTGGAGTTCACAAAGGGCTTTGACACCTCTAAACTAAAGAAATGTGGGAAAAGGTCACATAGCTTAAAGACAAGGATGGGGAGCTCATGAATAAATTCTGTGACAGTCTTACAGTGACAGCCATTTTATTTACCAACAAATATAATAATAATAACCCCTAAAACCTAACATTACGATATTAAGTTGCAATAATAAAATATTGAATAAAAATATGATGAAATATTATTAAAGTATAATATTATTATTATTAAAGTGTGAGTTCAGAAAATGTTGTTAATTATTTAAATAAAATTGTAAGCAATTTCTTACATACCCAATTACATGTACTTTTGAATAGTAAACCAAACCAACATTAAACCGTATTAATGCTCATTTCAGCATATTCACATTTTAGTCTCCAATAGTAATATATTACTTACTCAGCTCAGCTGGTGTCAGAGTTGAGTCTGTTTTCACGCTTTGTATTGTTTGATTTAGATTTCCTTTTCTGTTTGAGAGTTTGCTGTAAGTCTGTTAATTAGTTCTGTCTTCCTCGTCCCCTGCCTGTTGGTTTCCATGGTTTCTGATTGATTAGAGTATTCTGTTCAGGTGTGTCGTGTTAACTCACCAGCTCCTTTATTTGTCCTCATGTATTTAAGCCCTCAGTTTCAGGGTGCTTTCACACTGGCAGTTTAGTTCGGAACGGGGCACGGTTGGCATGAAAAATCGCTAATGTGAACGCTGTCATGTGGACCCGGGTGCGCACTGGGGTACCGAACCCGAGACGACCTGGAGGAGGTGGTCTGAGTTCGGTTGCACTCGAACCGTGCTGCGGTTCGCGTGAATGTGAAAGCAACACGGACTCGGGTGCGCACTTGTTCAGGAAGAAAAGTGACCTGACCATGCGTTTTAGCTGATTATGTATTTAGTTAAATAAAACGCATGTAAGGGATGATAGTGATGATGATTTACCTTGGATACGAGCGAGAGTGAGCCTGCAGTGTATTTGCGCATAGCGTGTGGAATCAGGACAACAAATTAATGGAAATTTCGTTTGCAAGCAGCGAAAAACCACCTTATGCGTCACACACATACAGTAAACCTGTGTTGTTCACTCAGCTGTGCATAATAGCACCAAATTAATAAAAAAAACACAATATATTGACTCGCGTTCTGTTTTCTATCATGCGGGTTCCATAGAGGGTTCTACCAGGGTTCGATAAAATCAAGTTGAGTGTGAAACCAGACCAACGCTGCGGGGGGCGCCGGGAACAATCGCGCTCAGGCTCGGACCGCAACAAACAAGCCCAGTGTGAAAGCAGCCTCAGTCTGTTACTTGTCCTGTATTGTTTAAAATTTATGTTGTAGTGGTTGCTATATTCCATGTCTCCAAGTAGTCTCCAAGTGACCTCCTGCATGTTTCTTTGTTTTGAATTTGCAATGAAATACTATTTTGTTTACTTCTTCATCATGCGCTTCACTACAGCCACCAAACCGTGACAGATGGTGTCGTCAATGTGAAGTCTCAAGAGTGTAATTTTTTTAAGGGGCACGAGTGACAGTCCTGGCACTTCTCAATTATAATTAGATATTGATATATATTTGATATGTCTTGCAAAATCTCTTTTACATCCTGTTTATTTTCCTTCAGCTGAAATCAGATTACGACACAGGCGACTTTACTATCAAGTACATCCTATCAGGTGAAGGAGCTGGTGAGATATTCATCATTGATGAGTACACAGGTGACCTTCACTCATTACAGAGTCTGGATCGCGAGCTGAAGCCCTTCTACATACTGCAAGCCCAGGCCATCAACCGCAGATCCAAACAGCCTGTTGAACCTGAATCTGAGTTTATCATTAAAGTCCAGGACATCAATGACAATGCTCCAGAATTTATCAATGAGCCTTACATATCCAGCATCCCAGAGATGTGTCCCACAGGTGCGTTGACCCACTGTGTTTCATATGTTCATGACAAATAAAGAAAACATAAAAGATTATTCATGGTCTAAGTTAATAAATTAACTAAGTGCTAAAAAAAAAGTTTATGTTCATACACAGTTTGAGGTGACACTTTAGAATACAATTAATGAATAACTACACAGGAACAAATGAGTAACAATACCCATCCTTCAGATGAGACGTTAAACCGAGGTCCTTTTGTGAAGTATTGGATAGTAATGACTCAAGTATTATCACATCCTTCAGAAGGAACTACTAATTATTTGGATCCGTATTCTAAAGTGAAAACCATAATAACTCCTTAATGTTGACAGAAGGCATTGTAAGTTTTGGAGTTTTTTTTTAAAGGTATTGGATAGTAATTCCTTCCGGTGAACTACCTCATTGAACTGAGCACTCTTACTAATCAGTTAATCAGAGTTTATTGATAGTTAATAGTAGTTACTAGAGTGTTAATAATGCATTACTCATTTGTTCCTGTGTAGTTATTCATTAATGAAGGAACACTTTCTAAAGTGTTTGATAGTGAAAGAGAGACAACAAAATGATTAAGCTACTATATTAAATGTTTTAGAGAAACCAGATATTCCCAGAAAGCTTGGTTGACATTTGCTCTATGAATAGGATCACATAATGACATCCTGGAAAATTTTGTTTTTGCAAAAAAAAAAAGAAGGTTTTGCAGTTCTTTCTGTTCCAAAATGGCAATACCCCTGTTCAGAAAGAATAGCTCCATACATGGTTTACTGAGTCTGGTGTTGAATATCAATTAGACGTGAGAGAGCAGCACGATACCGGTGCGTCGCGCTGGTGTCGCTCATCAGTAATCACGCCACCGGCCTCGTACCGCTCTCTCACGGCCCCCGGCCTCGTCCTGCTCGCCACAATTTCATATTTGATTAACTTTACACAGTTATTGAACTGAACTGAATCAACACTAAACTGATTTCAGCTGAACAACAACACTGTTGTCTTTTAGAGCTGCTTTACAGCATAGTTGAATTAGATTTGCATAATCGATCGCTATTTTCCCGTTTATCACTGTAAAGCTGTAAACAATCTGTATTGTATAAAGCGCTATAGAAATAAAGGCTTGAGTTCAGTTGACTTAAAGAAATTGACCGACCCTTACAAAGCCCAGACCTGAACCGTTATTCAGTATTTTTATAGATTAATTGTAACAGTGATCTGGGCCCCAACACCCAACATCAATACTGCTCTTGTCAAAATCATGGCAAAAAACAAAAACTAACAAACAAAAAACATCAATCTCTCCATTTGCTACAATAACAACTTACAGGGAAATCCTTCCACTTGATGTTGAAACATAGATGCAGGGATTTGCTCCCATTCAGAAACTAGAGCATCAGTGAGATCAGTCTGTGCTCAGTGTTTCTGTGATCCAGAAGGTGTTTAGTGGGGTTTAGTACACTGTGCGTTTTTTGTCAGATTTTGAGCCGAATTCTGACTCGTGCGACTCTTTTTTGAGTCGGGCCGTTTTTCAGCTTTGTCGTGCACCGTTTGTCGTGCAGTGTACAGAGGGAAACAATCGGCTGGTTGGATGAATTTCTGGCATGTCAGAAATTGATCGCCCCTCGTGAGGTATCGCACAGTTGAAGCAGAGCTACGAACCGATTGACCTAAACTCAGTGTTTCTTTCCCTCACTGTGCCTGCGCGAAAACAGAAGTTAAACCATTTCATCTTTAATGCAGCAAGGAAGGAAACGAAAAGAGGGATATATTTCAGTTCTGTAGCTATCAAACTAGCTGCAAATTACTGTTGCTTACCTCCAGTTCGTGTTGCAAAATGGATAAACCATATCACCCACGTCTTCAAAGCCACCTGCGATGTAGCTACACCGGTGCCTCTTTTATTAATTTACTTGATAATTAATTTCACTTTTCACTTTATTTACTCATTTATTTAATATGTAGGCTACTTAATTTTATTATCAAGGGAAATGTGAACTATTGTCCATATGCTGATTACGGCTATAGCATACTGTCTTGATTTATTTTCTTAATATTTCTCTTGTGGCCCATGTAGTGAAAAATAAGAAGAGAAGTATTTCGTGTTTAACAAGCTGTTTTTGAAATAAAGCTGTTTTAATATTCATTGAGGACTGATTATTGTAGTGTTCGGAGTTTGGACATATTATAGACTGTTAATCATTTTAATTATAAGCCTCTAATCCATTTGTCACGCACAGAGAGAAGCAGACAGGTAAACAGTTCAGAATAGAGCTTTATTGAACAGAGGCATGGAGTGGAACAGCAGAGGAGACTGGTGAATATGTGTTGGAGAATCAGAACTGGATGATAATCTTGATATCTTGATTACAGGAGATGGAAGAGGATTCAGCAGGCTGATGGCAGAAGACAGATGATGGATGACAGATGGCGGATGATCAGAGACGAAGTCCAGGTGAGGAATCTTCGAGGTAGGTAGGAATCGGTAAGTATACGAGTACAGTCTGTAAGTGCACGTAAGGACGAGACCAGACAAGGAAGTGAAGGAGAAGTGTCTCTTTATAGTGTGTGTTGATGATGTGCAGGTGCGGTGAATTAGAATTCCAGGGAGAGTGAACGAGTGGGCGGAGCGTGCTGATCTGATGATTCTGTGACAGTACCCCCTCCTCCACGGGCGGCTCCTGACGGCTGGATGGGACGATGATGGGGCCTACCTTGACCCCTGGGAGCCGGTCGATCTGGGTGTTCTGTATGGTATTGTGTGAGGAGTGTAGGATCGAGAATATCATGACGAGTTACCCAAGAGCGCTTCTCGGGACCGTAATCCTCCCAGTTGATGAGGTACTCCAGCCTGGGACCCCGTCATCGCGAGTCTGAGATAGCTCGGACCCGGTAGATAGGCTCCTCTTCTGCAATGTTGGGATGAAGAGGTACTTCATCGCCACCAGATTCTGTGGGAGGAGAAAACAAGGGTTCAGAGTGAGGTTTAAAGAGTGACACGTGGAAAGATGGTGAGATTCTGTAGTGAGGTGGAAGGTTTAGCCTGTAGGTGACCTCATTGAGCTGCCTCTGCTCTGTGAATGGACTTATGTACCGGGGACTCAGCTTACGGCAAGGCAGGCGGAGACGGATGTCACGCGTCGAGAGCCATACCTTCTGGTCTGATTGGTAGCGAGGGGTAAATGTTCTACGGATATCTGCTTGTCTCTTGTGTCTCCGCACTGCCTGTTGGAGATGCACATGAGCTGAGTCCCATACCCTCTCGCTCTGCTTGAACCAGTGGTTGACAGCTGGAACCTCAGAGGGCTCACCCAACCAAGGGAATAGAGGAGGCTGGTATCCCAGGATACATTGGAAAGGGGTGAGGAATTGGCTCCAGCTGTCCTGGTTCTGGTGGCAGTAGGACCTCAGGTATCTCCTGATTTCCTGGATCTTCCGCTCAGTCTGGCCGTCAGTTTGAGGATGGTAACCGGAGGAGAGAATTACGAATACTCAGAGGAGTTTGAAGAATGCTTGCCAGACTTGAGAGATGAATTGGGGACCCCGGTTCGATACAATGTCTTCAGGGATGCCGAAATGACGGAAAACATTCTGGAACAGTTGGCAATCCCTAGAGGGGAATTAACTTACAGGCCTTTGAGAAGTGATCCACGATGACAAATACACAGGTGTGGTTGTTTGAAGATGGTAGGTCCATCATGAAGTCAATGCCCAGATGTGACCATGAACGATGTGGAATTGGCAGATGAACCAGCTTTCCTTCAGGGAGTTTCTGGGGAGTGTTGGTAACGGCACAGACTGAGCATCCCTTGACGTACCGGGAGCAATTTGGCTTGGTGTAATTTGTTCATCGATGGCCCATCTTATAGGACTGACGATCATGGCTGGAGGGAGGATAGGTTCAGGAGAAGAATCATCAGGAACAGGTTGATGAAGACGTGATAAGGCATCTGCCTTACAGTTCCCTTTCAAAAGCTACAATCGATGCTGCGCTGCTTAAAGCAGTGGGAACGTCTTTAATCGTGACCCACTGTGAATATAGTGTGTAAACACGTCGATGGAATCGACCGGAAGTAATATAGCCTCGGTCGGTGACGTCATCAGCGCACCCGCGACACAAGGCTATAATTAGATGAGCCGCAGGTGCATCGTCAGGTTTTTTGTCTTCAGACCTCTCTGTGTTTGGTGTGCAAGCATTTATCTCCTCTCTATCTACTACAGATCTTTGTTAGGAGTTATTTAGTCTAAGCTGACAGTGTGCATATTTTCTCCTTCTCGTCTCTTAACGATCTAAAAAGAGTTTAGAAAAAGTAAAAAGAGAGAGAAATGAGTCAACAGATTAAGCGCTGTGTCCCTCCATGTTCTCGTCCCATGTCAGAACTGGATACACACGCTTACTGTTTTGTCTGTTTGGGGGAAGAGCATGCGGCTCTTGCGTTTGAGCAGAGCGAGTGCGAGCATTGCGAGTTGTTTACAGCCAAAATGCTGCGCGCTCGCCTTAGCTACTTCCAGACCGCACCCACATTGCCATCGTGGGGCTCTCGCATGGATCTGGCTGACGAGCAAGAGACGGGTCCGTCCCTTTCGCTTGCTTTGTCACCAGATCCACGTGCTCCCTCGCGTGATCCCAAAGCGCACTCCGGTGCTTCTTCAGCTCATGCGGAGGAAATATCTCTTGGGTCTGCGGACTATGAGCAGCCAGCCTCTGAGCGTTCCTCTCGCGAAGATAAATCTGTTGAGGAATTGCTCGAGGTGGTTACTCGAGTGGTGGCCAGGTTACAGCTTGACTGGCCACGCGATCAAGAGATACCCAAACAGTCTAAGCTAGAGGATAGGTTTCTGTCCGGTGGCAGGGGGGAGGGACCAAAACACCAGTCTCTCCCCTTCTTCGAGGACCTCCATGACGAACTATCAAAGTCATGGAGTAAACCATATACTTCCCGTGTCTTTGTGCCCTCGACGTCGACTTTTCCGACTATCGTGGGTGCGAAGTCACGGGGGTATTCGGAGATGCCTCGGGGTTGAAGAGACGCTCGCGAGCTATCTCTTGCCCGAATCGGCATCTTCGATTAAGAAACCTATCCTCTCCACAAAGCCATGTAGATCAACATCAGCACTCGTGGGTAAAGCTTATCAAGCTGCAGGTCAGGCTGGTGCTGCGCTGCACACTATGGCAGTGTTACAGGCGTACCAGGCTGACCTGTTGAAGGACTTGAGTCCGGGCAGTACCATCAACAAGGAAGCCTTCACCGAACTGCGTAGAGCCACAGATCTGTCTCTCCATGCTACCAAACAGACGGCCCGTGTAATCGGCCGTTCTATGTCAGCACTGGTTAGCATGGAGAGGCATCTGTGGCTGAATCTGACGGGAATCAAGGATAAGGATAGAGTTTTCTTGTTAGATTCCCCAGTCTCACCCTCTGGCCTGTTTGGCAACTCAGTTAACACCGTCGTCACCAGGTTCAGAGAGGTCAGAAAGCATAAGGAAGCTTTTGTGCAGTTCCTTCCTCACCGCAGTCAAGGGGAGGGGCCATCGGCCACCCATCCTCTCCCCGGTCCTTCAAGAACTAGGGAGGTTAAGAAGCAGAGTGTGGCGAGTCGCGCTCCCCCTCGTAAGGATGGGAGACCGGCTCGCCGCACACCCAGCAGCCTCCCAGACCAGACCTCAGGACTATTATCAATAAAAAGAGGAAGTCCTGATGGTCTGGCACCCAGTCTGGTGGGGGTAGCCCCCCACGGGATGGGGCGCGTATTATATCTGACCGCCCCTTCTCGTTACCCCCACGAAACCTCTCCATCCCCGCCACCTCTGGTGCTTCGGGGGGGGGTAGCGGTTTCCAGATTTTTCTCTGTCTAGTCTCTCACTAGTCTCTCCCTATGGAGGATCCCTCTACCACTATACAGATAAGGCGTTGTCGGGAAAATTTGTTTCGCCAACAAAATAAAATAAAATTCTTTATCAAAATTTATAAGGAAAGACAAGTACTTTGTTTAGGCTTGGCTTGTAAGGATACTCCAAACCTGCGTATTTTCAAATGCACATAACTATAGAACCCATTCTAAATGCACATGTGAACGCCATCAGCGTTTCTCACAGGTTCGCGTTTAAAGTCTGTGTAGAGGGAATGGTGTCGTCTTAGCGGCCCCTAATTTAATAACAAATGATGGTTGCGACGGAAGCAAATCAATCAAAACTAACTTTAGATGGAAAATAACTTAACTCTGCTATAAAGCCAAAACAATATCTGTTACCTTAAATTATACGCTTATCTCTGTGAAGCTGCTTTGAAACAATCTACGTTGTTAAAAGCGCTATATAAATGAAGATGACTTGACTTGACTTGACTCTGGGCTAGGGCTGGGCGATATGGACCAAAAGTCATATCCCGATATATTTAGGCTGAATATCGATATACGATATATATCCCGATATTTTTTCTGCAAAGTGAGAGCAAATGTTCAGTCAAAGTCAAAGCCAAACATGACGTCACAAGTAGTTTTATTGAAACCAGCTATTTCAGTGAACAGTTGCAAAATCAAATTAATAAATTATAAACAGGTTTCTTTACCTTAGGGCTGCACCGATTATGACAAAAATCATAATTGCCAATTATTCCCTTGGAATTGTAATTGTGATTTATTAAATATGATTATCAAAGTTTACATTGAATATATATAAAAAAATTTGTGTAAACATGTTATAATTTGCTTATATATAGCCTACATATATATAGGCAAATTATAACACGTTTACACAAAATTTGTTAACACACACACACACACACACACACACACACACACACACACACAGAAGTACTGTCCCCCTTTACTTAACATAAATTGTAAAAATATGACTAGTAAAGACTAGTAGGCTACTAATAAATAAACAGTAGGCCTATGCTAAAGCTATTAAATAGCAGACCCAAACTAGTTTTTGTTTATACAATGTGGTATGAGCCACTACAGTCATTTAAAAATATAAAAAATAACACAAAGAAAAATAAAGTAAACGACAGTTACCATGGTGAATACACAATATTAACAATAACTGTTAATGAAACATGGAAACTGCTCAGGTGAATAGAATGAAAATCATACCTGCATTACTTTTATTTCGTGTATTTTACAACGTAACGGCGTTGCATGCTCGTATAGTTTCTTTTGCACTTTATATAGCCTACAGTGAAGCGATACACAGCGCGCGCGCCGCCGCATTTGCGCGTGCAATTGAAGAGTGTGCGCTCCGAGCACAGTATAACGGCTGACAGGACAAGAAAGTCCGTGTTTCTGAGGTGAAAAACTTTATTTCAGCGTACACTTATGTCACTGCCTGTTAGTTCCTATTGTGCTGGGTTTTCTGAAGTAGTCATGAATCGCCTCTCATAACATAACATGCTCTAAACACGCGCGCAGAGTGGAAGGAGGGGCGGACTATTTGAAAATTTGAAATATATATCGATATATGCGATATGGTCTAATTCCATATCGCATTTCAAAATATATCGATATATTTTTTATATCGATATATCGCCCAGCCCTACTCTGGGCCCAGGAAAAGTTCCTGTCCAGATTTTACGAAGCGGAGGTGGACCTCTTCGCCTCCCAGCAGACAGTGCAATGTCCCCTCTACTTCTCTCTGAGTCACCCAGCCCCCTGGGTCTGGATGCGATGGCGCACACATGGGCCAAAATGCACCTGTAAGCATTTCCTCCAGTGGCTCTGCTCCCGGGAGTTCTAACCAGAGTTCGCCAGCAAGGGTCTTGCCTCTTACTGATAGCGCCGCATTGGCCGAACAGAGTATGGTTCTCGGAGATAATATCTCTCCTCGACGGCTTGCCATGAGCGATTCCGAAGGGGAGGGACCTTCTGTCCCAGGCGGAGGGCACGATATTCCATCCCAGGCCCGACCTGTGGAACCTTCATGTTTGGCCCCTGATGGGTACCAACTGAGGGGCACTGGGCTTTCGCCTGCCGTTATTGAGACCATTCTAAGTGTTAGGGCCTCCTCCACTAGAAAGAGTTATGCCAACAAATGGGGTGTTTTTGAAAGGTGGTGTGTTGTACATAATGCAGATCCGGTCAACTGCCAGATTGCTTCAGTTCTGGATTTCCTGCAAGAAAAATTATCAACAGGCACATGCCCCGCCACTCTCAAGGTTTATGTGGCCGCTCTTTCGGCTTGCCACGCTTTGGTTGTCGGGGTACCACTCGGGAGAAATCCTCTGCTCGCTCGCTTCATTTGTGGGGCCAGACAACTGAGGCCCTTCATGGGACTTAGCCATAGTACTCGAGGGTCTGGTTGAGACCCCATTTGAACCTCTAGAGTCAGCGTCTGACAAACTTCTGACCCTAAAGATGGTTTTTCTTATGGCTATAACCTCTCTAAAAAGAATTGGGGATATGCAGGCTCTGTCAATATCACCATCCTGCTTAGACTTTGCCCCAGGAATGGTGAAAGTGATTTTGCATCCTCATCCTGATTACCTGCCTAAGGTACCTTTCTCGGCTGTACATCCGGTCACTCTAGAGGCCTTCTGCCCTCCACCGTTCACAACGCTGGAGCAGGAGAGATCTCACAGACTATGTCCAGTTCGTGCTTTTCAGACATACGTCCACCGCACTAGCCAGTGGCGTAAGTCAGAGCAACTATTCGTTTGTTATGGGGGCAGCAACAGAGGCGCTGCCGCCACCAGCGCCTCTGGACTGAGGTTCTCATCCAAGATTTTACGGTAGAGAAACAGCCCAAAAGCATGATGTTTCCAGCTCGTGCTTGACTGTAGGGATGGTGTTCTTGGGGTCATAGGTCTACAGTCTTGTCCCTGATGTCCTTCGACAGCTCTCTGGTATTGCCCATGGTTGTGGAGAGGATGAAATGGAAGATACAATGGAAGTCTCTTATACATATAATGTGCTGACATTAGGAATACTTTCTTAAAGTGACAGGACTAATCTGTGTTTCACATGGGCACATAAGCAATCTGTGGGAGGCAGAACTCTTGCTGGTTGGTTGTGGATCAAATACTTATTTCCCTCGATCAAATGCTAATAAATTTATAACCTTTATATAATGTGTTTTTTTCTGGATTTTTTGGTTGATATTCTGTCTCTATCCGTTAAAATAAACCTACCATAAAATTATAGACCCTTCATTTCTTTGTAAGTGGGCAAACTTACAAAATCATCAGGGGATCAATTAATTATTTTCTCCTCTGTAAATCCTGAGCTTTGGATTTACTTCGCATGCAATCTACTCGTACAGTGTCAGTACCTAACCATGCTGAAATCGCACAGTGTATTCCCACCTTAAGCAAGCCTAAGACAACAGTGGCAACAACCCAAACTCCATCAGTAAAAGAATGGAAACAAAAACCTTGAGAGAAACGTGGCTCAGTCGGGGCCAGTTCTCCTCTGGCCAACGAGCGAACACAGTGTCATTATGATTCAGTAAAGTGAAAGGCAGGAGAACAGGATCACCAGACTAAAAATGCCACCTTCCAGCAGTTCTAAATATAATGTTATAATCAACACTTTTCATAATTAGTTAATCTCAGCAGCTTTAATAGTACAGATGTAGTAAAGGTTTTCAAAGATCCACATCTAATACTTATTTCATATGCTAAAGATGTTACCCAATCATAACAGTGGGTGTTTCCATTTAAATGAGACCTGCCAATTTAAAGTGTTCAAATTAGAAGACTAAAATCAGGGTAAAATTTTTTTTTATTTCTACTATTTGATGATTATTATTGATGTAAAAAAAAATCCTACTAACATTATAAGTGCACCTCAGGCAATATTAAAAAGTAATAATAATTTTAAAATGCAGTTCATGAACCCCTTAAATAGAACTAAATGCAGTCATTTTTTAGAGGAATTAAAATAAGAAATGTACAGACACCCTAAAAGGACATAGTGATGGTAAAAAAAAGAGAGAACTATATGTAAAATAATATAAGGTAGGAGGAAAAATGTATGTCAGTACTTTCACTATTATTCAGTACTTTTATTTTAATTAATTATTAATGCAGCTATCTAAAGCGTCTGTAATGGAGCTCATTTCTGAGATGTCAAAACTCAAATGTCAATGACGACAGCTATACACTACTGCTATGATAGTTTTAAATGTCTGTGTTATATGTAGATGAACACGCACAAATCAAAGATAAATAAAGAGTATTTTAATTAGCAAAGGGATAATAAGCAGGAGTATCAGAATCAATTTAGAATTGTGTAGGATACCATACCATCCATGTAGGATTCCAGTGAGGAAGAGCTTAGGGTGTTCCATTTAAACACATTTCAAGGGTTCCGCCAGTAGTGGGCACTCATGCGTAAAGCGTAAGCAATGAAGTACATCCAAGTGAAGGAGGAAGTGGTTCAGTCTCGCGTGAGAACTCCGGTCTCACGCACGTGTGATCTTGTGTTTCCTTATCACTTCTCGCAAGTGTTTGGTTGTGAAACGTAGTTTGCGGACCAGACAGAAGTTGTCTGTGATTCTTTCTTTTGTAAAGTCATGCAGTGTGAATACATTCCATTGTGCAGTTCTACCCCAGATAGCCGTGCAGTGTGAAAAGAACAGTGACCTGACTACTTTGAAAATTGTGCAGTGTGTAAAGCAGGGAGATAATGAGTAGAACAGAAACAGGTGTGTGGAAACTAATTAACAGCCAGGGGAACTAACTAGAGAACTAAGGAAAACAGGAACGAAGCAAACTGAGTAAAAACAAAACTAAAACAGGACATAACAGAGCATAACCATAACAGTCTGTCGATAGACAATGCCATCACACGTCTTTTTCAGGGGCAAATCGCACCCTTAGCCTGTTTCAAACTTAAATACGCTTTTAACCCTCTGGGCCCTGGAGATGTTCTGACATGCCCTGACATTTGTGCTTATTTCTGTTACTTGAAACATTTTCATGGCTAAAGTCTGATTGCACTGTATTAAGCACTAACTCTGCTACAATAAGATGTGAGCAAAGAATGTGGAGAGATTAAAAGAATGGCTTTTTGATTGTTTGGATTTATTTACAACGCAACATAATCCAAAGATAATTAATGAAGGACAAAAAGTCACAATGTTGAGCACACTGATTTCAACAGAGAGGCTTGAACAGTCACACACATTTAAGCCATTCATGAAACAGTTCCTGTTCCACATACCTGTTTAAAAATAAATTGCATTTAAAATTCACAAAAATATATATAAAGAACACCAGGTTTGTTGTGTCTTGTAGGCATATACTTGTAGGGCGCTATAAAATATTAATAACAATACTAATAATTTTCAGTTGACAAAAAACTTTTGTTTTTGTGGGGGAGAAATGCAGGTGGCCTATAACTATACATTATTAAAAAAGAACACTTCAGTACACTCCACTCGAGAAAAATATATGGATTATCATATGTTGCTTCAAATGTTTTCATACGTTATGAAATGAGATTGGAGTAAAAAAAAATAGCATAATTTGCTTTTGTGACCCAAACTATCTTGCTGTTTTGTGACCGCAAGTGACCCAAACTTACAGCGCTTGCAGAGACCATTTACTGAACCAATCGAGCCGCTCCTCACTATGAAACATTATTGTTAGCACATTATAAACATCTACATTTGAGCAGATATCCACGAACACATTATTTAACAATAAATACTGGTCTAAACACTGTAATATTCATCATGGTAGTGTAAACACTCATACTAGCCTACTTTTATATCATGCTGTATTTTATATTACAGAGCATAAAAACATCCTCGTGTTGTAGCCTACTTGTATATTTATTTAGCATTGAAAGGTTGCCTACCTGTCAATATTTCATATTTTAACATGTTTCCATCAATTTCATACATTTTAGTCTAGCAATAGGTCAACTAGTACAATGTGAAGTTTATGCAACAATAACACGCTAATTTAAGTGAGAATAAATTTCCTACTCTAAAAATCGTTCTTACGTTCTTCTTCTTCAGAGGTAAATCCATGGTAAACTCGCAGCGTGTCTTTTAAACTCGATGAAAAGCAGAGGAAAGATCAAGTTTGGTTTGTTTTGAGGTAATGAGGGCGTTTACAGGTTCGCGTTCCTTCACGTAGACCAGGGGTGTCAAACTTACGGCCCGCAGTCCGGCCCGGGGGATAAATCTGCAATATGAAAAAAATCATTTTCATTTTCGGCGAAACTAACAGCAGATAGTAGCACTGAACTTCAGGGTCTGAGTGGCGTTTGGTTCTATCAGTTCTCTTTCATAGGTTCACTCAACGCTGCGTAGCTTTAAGACTCAGTGGGAACGCCCTCTGGGTGTGCCGATTGTCTGAAGCCTTATAGAATCACGCCAATTCATTGGCTGATGGCGCGGGCGCCGCCCCGACGCTCTTACGTCGTCACATCATACAGGCGCGCGCGCTATCTGCTCTGAGCTTCAGGGTCTGAGTGCCGTTTTGTTCTATCAGTTTACCCGCTTTTCTGTTGGCCCTGGCACCCTCATCAGCGAAATGTCTTTGTCAAAAAAAAAGAGAAAAGTGGACACAGAGTGTCGGATTTTTCAAGAAAAATGGACCTCTTCCTATATGTTCACGGAGGTGAATGGGAAGCCCGTGTGCCTGGTGTGCACGCAGCAAGTTTCGGTGCTTAAGGAATATAATATTCGGTGCCACTATGAAACTCAGCATGGCGAAAAATACAACAGCTTGCACAGAGAACTGAGAAGACAGAAGTTAAATGAAATGTTGGTGGGTCTGAAGAAACAGCAATCTGTTTTCACCCGGAGCCAAGAGGTCAGTGATGCTGCAGTGAAAGCCAGCTACCTAATTGCTAACGAAATCGCATTAGCATCAAAGCCGTACTGTGAGGGGGAGTTCGTTAAAAATTGCATGCTGAAGGCTGCCGAAATTGTGTGTCCTGAGAAGCAACAAGCTTTTGCCAATATTAGCTTGACGAGAAATACCGTGGCAGACAGGATTTCGGAACTATCGGCAGATTTGGACAGCCAACTGAAACGCAAAGTGGAGTCATTTCTGCCATTTTCTGTTGCAATTGATGAGAGTACTGATATTACGGATGTCGCTCAACTGGCCATATTCATTCGTGGAGTTGACGAGACTTTGACTGTCACAGAGGAGTTTCTTGAGTTGGTGCTTATGACCGACACCACAACAGCTGAGGACATTTTCCGCTCCGTCGTTGGAGCGCTGGACAGAGTCGGGGCGGACTGGTCCCGCACCGTAAACCTGGCTACTGATGGTGCGCCGTCAATGATCGGGAAAAAGGCAGGTGTTGTGACAAAGTTCAGAGAGAAAGTACAAGTTGCAAATGGAGGGGGTGATTTTTGGACATTTCATTGCATTTTGCATCAGGAGGCATTATGCTGCAAGTCGTTAAAAATGAATCACGTCATGGAGGTGGTTGTCCGAACTGTTAATTTCATCCGAGCCAGAGGTCTCAATCATCGTCAGTTTGACAGCCTTCTGTACTGTGACTGTAACATTACCCATGGTCTGCCATACCACACTGAAGTAAGATGGTTAAGCAGAGGTGCTGTGCTGAAGCGCTTCTTTGATCTACGTGGGGAAATCGGACATTTCATGGAGGGAAAAGGTAAACCTGTTAAGGAATTACAGTGCCCACTATGGCTGCAGGACCTTGCATTTATGGTTGATATTACAGAGCACTTGAATAATCTGAACAAAATGTTGCAAGGACGCAAAAAAATTGTAACACAGTATTATGACAGCATACGTGCATTCAAGTTAAAGCTCACGTTATGGGAGATGGCAAGCGGTGACCCTGCTCATTTTCCCTGTCTAAGAGATGTGTGCGCAGCAAGCGTTAATCCTGACGTGAGACAGTACAAAGACAAGATTTCAGGTTTGCTGAGGGAGTTTGAGAAACGATTTCAGGTCTTTAGCGAACTCGAGACAGAATTTGCAGTTTTTCACTCACCATTCACAGTCAGAGCTTCTGATGTGCCCGTTGACATGCAACTTGAAATAATTGATTTGCAGTGTGATGTAGAATTGAAGGAAAAATGCCTCTGTGGGCTTGGACACATTTTATCAGTATCTCCTGCCAGGCTATCCTAAATTAACAGCACTGGCTGCAAAAATGTTGTGCATGTTTGGGACTACCTACCTTTGTGAGCAAGTTTTCTCAGTAATGAACATTAATAAAACGAAGCTGCGCTCAAAGCTCACACATAAGCACTTAAATGAGATTCTAAAATTGGCTGCTACTCAGGACATGATGCCTGATATTGATGCACTTGTGCAGGCTAAAAGATGCCAAGTTTCAGGGGCAAATTGATAAAGTAAATTTGTTTACTTTTAAAAAAAAAAACCTCTGTTTTAAAAAAAACATACATACATATGTATACATTTGCAAATTTTACAAAGATTTTCTTTTTAAAACAGCTGCCACTTAAGATTTTAAGTGTGTGGAGTCAATTCATGTGTTCAGAATTGCTTCCCAGAATTGGAAAATGGATTTTAAATAATTTATATATTTTGATGTTTGATTTATGTTAACATGCAGGACAGTGTTTTTAAGGTCCACAAAACTGTGATAAAATGTTTTGCGACATTGTACAATAACTGTGATCAGTTTTTATGCATAATGTACTTAAATAAATGTTTAACTGAGTAATAGTGTTGTTGAAATTGCACATACTACTTAGGTTGTTCATAATATATTTTGTAAAAGGACAATTCATTTAATATAAATATTTTTATAATTTACTTCTTATTTGCACTAATACAAAGAAAAAAGTGGACTTTATTGTTAGTTCTATGTAAGTTTGCTATGAGTTTACTAGTCTGGCCCCCTTGAGATCAGATTAAGCTGTATGCGGCCCCCAGACCAAAATGAGTTTGACACCCCTGACGTAGACGATTAGCAAGTGAACGTCTCTCTCATGTCTGTGTGGCAAGTATTCGCTGAGTTACAGTTCATTTTCTGTTGCGTTTCAAAATGGACTTCACTGAGAGAGAGATGGCATCATGGGGGTTAATATGAGCCAACAGATGTAGGCAACATATTTTAACAACAGACAGTAAGAATAAATACACACATTTAGCAAAGAAGAGACAGGACAGAAGACAACTAAGAACAATTACATGATGTAGACACTTCAACTCAATGGAATGAATAAAGAACAGACTCATTAAAGGACTTTTTGTAAATGAGAGACAGACACGCAATGGCAGATTCAATGGGAGTAGCACAATGAATACGTGTAAATGAACCACTATTCACTCATTCACCCTTCTCTCTTCTCTACAGGGACCACAGTTATCCAGGTGACAGCCACAGATGCAGATGACCCTTTGTTTGGGAACAATGCTAAACTCATCTATTCAATCCTGCAGGGGGAGCCCTACTTCTCAGTGGAACCCAAAACAGGTGCAGATCTCGCTCAGCAATAACCTTTGTGCTTTAAACAGCCATGTTTAAAATGATCTGAATCTCACTGCATTAGGGTTAGGGTTAAATGGCATTTATGTAAAATAAAGGCAAAATTGTAAGTACAGTATAGTGATTAAAATGAAGATACTGTGTCACAATGAAGTATTGTGAAACATGTCCATTTTATAAACTACACCTACCCATTTCAAAGTCCTGACACTTTGGGCTGGTCGTTTGGCTTTTTATCTTTTGTGGCAATTGTTTATGTTGTTTGTTTTTTCCCTTGTGCTTCTCTGTCAGTTTCTTGTGTCTCTGGTCCTGCCCTTACTTTTTCACATTTTTATTGAATACACTGAGAAATCAATCACAGTGCAGGGTCGAGGAAGTAAGTGAACCTTCTAATAACCTCCTTTAACAAAAGAGCCTCTTTTCTCTAGTTGCCTATAGGACTTCTGACCAATTATGTACTAATTATGGACCATTCCTCTCCACAAATCGGTTTCAGTTTATAAATATTTTTTTATGAATAGTTATCTACCACAGATTTACTTGTGTTCTTTACTTGTTTGCTTTGGGCCATTATTTTGTTGCATCACCCAACCTCTCTAAAGCTTAAAGTCATAAAATGCTGTTCTGGAATTCTCCTTTAAAATTCATTTCCTTCAATGAAATTCACTGCAAAAGGTCCAGGCCCTGAGGTAGCATTGCTTCCACAATGCTTCACAGTTGAGAAGAGGTTTTGGTGTTGGTGTGCAATGCCCATTTTTCTCCAAACAAAAGCATTGTGCATTTTTTTATTTTTTTTATTTTTTGTCTCTGCTGTTCGGGTTTCTTTAAAGGAGGTCTGCCCAGTGTAGGCTGTGCAGGTGATAATTATAACATTGAGTTTGATACATTTAATTTGAAATCGTGGCCTGATTTAATTTTCTGAGGCTCCAGTTAGTCCTTGCTGGAAGTTGTATTCATGAAAAAGAGAGATCTTTGATGAATGAAAAGACAACACTGGAGCCTGGCTCAATCTTTGGGGTCTAGTTCGCTTGCTAAAGGGTTGTGGTTAATTTATGAAATATAACAAATAACTATTGTGCTGATGCAGTGTCTTATTTACTAGCCCATGAACAAGAAATAAATTGTAACAGGATGTAATTGTAATTCCTAAATATGTGACGCAGAAATATAAAAGACTTTAATGATAATGGAGAATAACACAGGAGAACCATGTCAATACCAAACAAACATAAATAAACACTAGGGCTGTCACAATATCAGATTTTTCACACCATGGTTATCGTGGACAAAATAATTCACAGTAACGATATATCGCAATATCAATAGTCAAGTCACCTTTATTTATATAGTGCTTTTTTACAACACAGATTGTTTCAAAGTAGCTTTACAGCGATAACAGGAAAATAATGCAACAAAGTTTGTTTCAGCTGTACAGCAGATCTAGAAGAAAATAGTGTCATAGTCCAGCTTAAGTAAGTTCAGTGATGGTTCATTTTTGCTGTAAAAAAGTTATTAATTTAGTTAATTTATCTATACAGTCACTCTGGAGAAAACATTAATGTCAGTTCAGTTCTCATATAATAGTGTCAATGCAGGCAGAACAGTAATATTGTTGAAAATTAAGTGAGTGTGTGTCAGTAACTTACAAGATGGCTGCCGTGGTGTGAGTGTGTGCTGCAAGCTGCAGTCTGCTGGCCCAACGTTTTGCTTAGTGAGGTTATTGTGACATACACTCCCCTAAAGGATTATTAGGAACACCTGTTCAATTTCTCATTAATGCAATTATCTAATCAACCAATCACATGGCAGTTGCTTCAATGCATTTAGGGGTGTGGTCCTGGTCAAGACAATCTCCTGAACTCCAAACTGAATGTCAGAATGGGAAAGAAAGGTGATTTAAGCAATTTTGAGCGTGGCATGGTTGTTGGTGCCAGACGGTCTGGTCTGAGTATTTCACAATCTGCTCAGTTACTGGGATTTTCACGCACAACCATTTCTAGGGTTTACAAAGAATGGTGTGAAAAGGGAAAAACATCCAGTATGCGGCAGTCCTGTGGGCGAAAATGCCTTGTTGATGCTAGAGGTCAGAGGAGAATGGGCCGACTGATTCAAGCTGATAGAAGAGCAACTTTGACTGAAATAACCACTCGTTACAACCGAGGTATGCAGCAAAGCATTTGTGAAGCCACAACACGCACAACCTTGAGGCGGATGGGCTACAACAGCAGAAGACCCCACTGGGTACCACTCATCTCCACTACAAATAGGAAAAAGAGGCTACAATTTGCACAAGCTCACCAAAATTGGACAGTTGAAGACTGGAAAAATGTTGCCTGGTCTGATGAGTCTCGATTTCTGTTGAGACATTCAGATGGTAGAGTCAGAATTTGGCGTAAACAGAATGAGAACATGGATCCATCATGCCTTGTTACCACTGTGCAGGCTGGTGGTGGTGGTGTAATGGTGTGGGGGATGTTTTCTTGGCACACTTTAGGCCCCTTAGTGCCAATTGGGCATCGTTTAAATGCCACGGCCTACCTGAGCATTGTTTCTGACCATGTCCATCCCTTTATGACCACCATGTACCCATCCTCTGATGGCTACTTCCAGCAGGATAATGCACCATGTCACAAAGCTCGAATCATTTCAAATTGGTTTCTTGAACATGACAATGAGTTCACTGTACTAAAATGGCCCCCACAGTCACCAGATCTCATCCCAATAGAGCATCTTTGGGATGTGGTGGAACGGGAGCTTTGTGCCCTGGATGTGCATCCCACAAATCTCCATCAACTGCAAGATGCTATCCTATCAATATGGGCCAACATTTCTAAAGAATGCTTTCAGCACCTTGTTGAATCAATGCCACGTAGAATTAAGGCAGTTCTGAAAGCGAAAGGGGGTCAAACACAGTATTAGTATGGTGTTCCTAATAATCCTTTAGGTGAGTGTATTTTTCAACTCTAAAACTTTTTTTGTGCAAATGGTCTACTAGTGGTTTATCAAGAAAGGCAAACTAAACCAATCTTCAGCTCTAAACCGACTAGTTATTGGACCACATCCTTCTCTTTGTGTGAGCGGAAAGAGGCTGGCCTCTCAATGGGTGATGAGACAATTAATCTCCAAAGTATTTTGGACATGATGCTGCAAATGAAGCGTGATATGATTTCACACATGGACGCTAAAATGTACTCACTTGGAGCCAATCTGACCAAAATAGATGGATCGCTTCAAATGTTTGGAGAGCAGGTTATCAAGCTTGAGCAGAGAGTCAGCTCAAACGAGGATGATATAACAGACCTGGTCAAACGTGTGAAAGTGCTTGAAAAGGAAAACACTGATCTGAAATCATGGGCGGAAGACGCTGAGAACCGAAGCAGACGCTCCAATCTACGATTCATTGGCATCCCAGAGAGGGCCGAGGCTAGAGATATCCTTGGCTTCATGAGACATTTGATTCCACAGCTCCTAGGTAATAATAAATTTTATTTGTAAAGCACTTTACATTTGACACCAAATCTCAAAGTGCTACAGTAGAACATAATTAAAAACAATACAGTATTACAATAAAAACACAACATGTTAAAAGACGGGACTAAAAACAAGCTTTAGCTGTTAAAATAAGCCTGTGTAAAAAGGTGTGTTTTTAGTCCTTTTTTGAATGTGTCCACTGTCTGCGGGGCCCTGAGGTGGTCTGGGAGGGTGTTCCACAGGCAGGGAGCAGCGACTTGAAAGGCCCTGTCGCCCATTGTTTTGAGCCGTGTCCTGGGCATGACCAAACGGTGCTGTTGGCCTGACCGGGTTCTGGTTGATGAATTTGGCGTGAGCAACTCAGTGAGGTAAGTGGGGGCCGCACCGTGCAGACAGTGATGGGTATGAAGGAGGACCTTATATTCTATGCGGGACTGAATGGGGAGCCAGTGCAGTGAACGAAGGATGGGGGTGATGTGCTCATGTTTTCGCACCCTCATCAGGACCCTGGCAGCGCTGTTCTGAACATACTGGAGCTTTTGAAGGCTCCTGCCAGGAATCCCAATGAGGAGTGCATTACAGTAGTCCAGCCTGGAGGAGACAAAAGCATGGACGAGCTTCTCTGCAGCAGAAATGGAGAGGGAGGGGCGCAGTTTGGAAATATTGCGGAGGTGAAAGAATGCAGTTTTGCAGATGGAGGTGACATGACTGTCGAAGGAAAGGTGGGGGTCAAATTTTACCCCTAGGTTAGTAACAGAGGAAGAGAGGGGAGTGGTGTGTCCAAAGAGTGAAACAGTGGTGATTGGAGAGGAGCGGAGTTGATGAACAGTTCCAGTTTGAATGGCCTCTGTTTTGGAGCCATTCAGCTGCAGGAAGTTTTGACTCATCCACGCCTCTATCTCCTCCAGGCAGGAGCTAAGGCGGGCAGTCGTGGCAGAGGGGGAGCTAGAGGGAGTGACTTGAAGGTAGAGTTGTGTGTCGTCAGCATAGCAATGGAAATTAACTCCATGCCTGCTGACGACACGACCCAAGGGGAGCATGTAAATGGTGAAGAGGGTTGGACCGAGTACGGAGCCCTGGGGGACCCCACAGGTGACAGTGTGGGGTCTGGATTTTACATCCCCCAGAGCTACATACTCGGTTCTATCAGTGAGATAGGAGTGAAACCATTTCAGGGCAGTACCAGAAAGACCTGTGTAGTGCTGAAGTCGGTGCAGGAGAATGTGATGGTCTACAGTGTCAAACGCAGCAGAGAGGTCGAGAAAAATGAGGAGGGATGTGGAACCGGAATCAGAAGCCATCAGCAAATCGCTGGTGACTCTGATAAGAGCTGTTTCTGTGCTGTGGGAGGGACGAAAACCAGATTGAAATTTCTCATATAGCCTGTTGGATTTGAGATGATTATGGAGCTGGGTGGAAACAACTTTTTCCAGGAGTTTGGAGATGAATGGGAGATTAGAAATTGGTCTGTAATTCGACAGTGGTGTAGGGTCCAGGGTGGGTTTTTTGAGGAGGGGTTTGATGAGAGCAGTTTTGAGGGAGGTGGGAACATAGCCTGTCTCTACGGACATGTTTATTATTTTGGTTATGAGGGAACTGATAGAGTTAGTGTGAGTTTTAAGCAGAGGAGATGGGAGGGGATCAAGGCGGCAAGTGGATGTTTTGGATTTACGAATGATGTTCTCGACCTCCTGCTGCGTTGTGGGGGACAGTTGTGATAGGGTTTGAGCGATGGGTGTTGCGGGCAGGTCTAGTGAGGTGCTATTTAGAAGTGGAAATGAAGAGCGAATAATGTCAATTTTTGATGTAAAAAAATCAAGAAACCGGTTGCAATTTAAATCAGTTGGACTGTAGAATAAGGAAATCTGTGGTTTGATGATGTGATTTATTGTGGAGAACAGTTTTTTGGAGTTACCTGGGTTGTTGTTTATAAGTGTTGAGTAGTGTTCTGACCTAGCCTTGGAGAGTGCTTTGGCATAAGCCCTACGATGTTCCCGGTAGGCCAACTTATGCACCGTCAGGTCAGATGTTTTGCAGGCACGCTCCAGGACACGGCCAGACCTCTTCATCCCTCTCAGCTCGTTTGTAAACCAGGGGGCAGAGCGGGTAAACGTGACTGTCCGGGTTTTTAATGGAGCAAGACAATCCAGAATAGAGGTGAGGCTGGTGTTGTAGTAGTCCATTAAGTCGTCAGCTGATGAGTGAGGAGAGGGGGAGAGATGCTGGAGATGTTGACTGAGGGAGGTGGCGTCCAAGTTCTTAATGTTTCTGAAGGTAATATGGCGTTTTGGTTTGGTGGGAGGAACTAATATTGGGACTTCAAATGTAACCGCCAGGTGATCGGAGACACCCACGTCATACACCTGAAGGCCTGAAACTGAGAGGGAGTCTGTAATGACAAGGTCCAGTGTATGCCCCCTATTGTGTGTGGGGGCATCCACAAGCTGTTGGAGGTTAAGACAATCCAGGGTTTGTTTGAAATTTGAGGCCAGTTTACAGTTATGGGAGTCCACGTGTATGTTGAAATCACCAATAACTAGAATATTTGAGTGAGCTGTGCAGAGGGAGATTAGAAAATCATGAATGTCAGAAATGAAAGTTGGTTGTGGTTTGGGAGGGCGATAGACGAGGGCTATTGTTGCTGAAAAAGCTTTTTTGCAACTGAAAACCAGACTTTCAAATGAGCCAGTACTGGGCACAGACACGGGGGATAATTCAATGTTGCTGCGATGTAAAACAGCTAGGCCCCCACCACGGCCAGTTGTACGAGCCTTATCGAGGTAGTTATACCCGGGTGGGCAGGCCTCATTTAGGGATGAGTATATTCCAGGCTGCTGCCATGTCTCTGTAAGACAGAGAATATCTATCCCCTTATCCAGGATGTGGTCGTATATAAGTCCAGATTTGTTTGACAGGGACTGCACATTTAGCAGTTCAAATGTCATTTGAGCTCTAAAATCCAGTTTATTGACAGGGCGGAGAACCCTGCGATCCACTCCAGGTTTTACAGTGCACCGTTTACACCCAGCACTATCTATGCCAGGAGTAGCGGTACTCTGATGACGCAAACGGTGACGTGTCAGTTGCGCAACGGGACGCGATGCCGACCAGAGGGATGAGATGGAGCTGTGGTCACCGGATTTAAACACAACAAACCGGCGCCTTGATCCCCTATGGATATATCGAGGTCGGTACGGAAGATCCAGTTGCTGCAGGGGAGCTCGGTTGTTGTTATTGAGAGCTCGGAGATGTTGCATCGAGGTGTCGGACCACAACATGATGCGTGATGTGTTAGCGGCTAGCCGATATCCAGGCGAGTACCGGTGAAAGACAGCGACACAAGCCAAGGTAATCCACAGCTTCCACAAAGATGGTATTCCACGTGCAGACATCCGCTTGAAGGCAGAGGCGATGCAGAACCCGAAGTTGGTTCCAGGGCTCAGGGATTTGAAGCCAAAGAGTGGAGAATACACTGTGACTTTGCCGGTTTCAGCTTAGTAACAGGTATGTGCCAGGTAACACTTCACGTAGCAATCAGTTGGCTACTGAGTGCAAAAAAATATCCGTCAATTGCTGTAGCGATTTCAGTAACTACAGTAAGAATAGTACGGTAGAGCGGATTTGCGCGAATTTGCAGAGAAGCGGCGAACAGCCAGCGCCAGCGTCCTCTCCGCTGTACCGAGGTGAAGAGAGGTGAAGTGAATTTCTCCACTCCTCCGGTGATCGAGTGCTGTCAATGTATCTAGGACAACTCCAGAGCCAAGGGTCCCAGGCCGATCCTGGTAAACTTCCACTATTTCCAGGATAAGCTAAAAGTAATGAAACTATCCAGGGAGAATAAGGAGTCCCTACAGTACAAAGGAACTTGTGTCTTCATTTACCCGGACTTCTCCGCTGGTCTGGTCCAGAG
Source organism: Rutilus rutilus (assembly GCA_021464565.1). Lineage (NCBI taxonomy): Eukaryota > Metazoa > Chordata > Actinopteri > Cypriniformes > Leuciscidae > Rutilus > Rutilus rutilus. Next base: position 30,277,961 of record JAJAQA010000024.1, on the reverse strand, counting down.
ACGCTGAGGGTTTGATACGGTTAAGAAAAAGCTCTGTGATCGGTACATTAAATACGCATTGATCTATCCTTGCACATTGAGAGTTGACTATTCTGGTAAGACACAATTCATGACATGACAGCCTTAAAGTTAGTGATCGAAGGCTAGTGCCATATTCAGCTTGCTGATGAACTCTCTCAACTCTTTAGTTCTTCTCCCTTTTTGTAATAATGTCCTTGCCGGACCGGCATTGAACTTATTATTTATTATTTGTATTGTTGTCACTGGCATAAGTGCTGCTTGAGCGGCTGCTGCCTTACTTTTTGTTTCTTATTTACAAATCAATGCTGGGAGCAGAAAGGGTTGGTGCTGCTTTACTACTGTTTGCCATATAATATGACGCAAATGCTGTAAAATGGCGTAATGCTAAAAGATGGGTTAGTTTAGGTCACCTAAATGGGAAAGGATAGATACCTATAAGTTTGATATAGGCAATTAATACTTTGAATGATCGAACAAATTAAATGATGTAGCATTTACAGTCTCCTATTTTATTTTTATCATTACCTACTTGTAGTTATGTCATCTGATGATTTCATGCTGTCTTAATTATACTACATAACTATTCCAGCAGTAATAGACCTGGACCTTTTATTTTATTATGTTCACTAATGGGTTAAGCAGACTGAGCTGTGCACTTATACATATGTACATACTTTGCCTTTGTGTGTGTGTGTGTGTGTGTGTGTGTGTGTGTGTGTGTGTGTGTGTGTGTGTGTGTGTGTGTGTGTGTGTGTGTGTTTATTTTGCTCTCCTACTGCCTTTCTCATCACCTGCCCCCTACTGCTATATACTGTAACCCGCGTTGATGCTTTGTGTGCATTTTTACTTTCACATCATGTGTATATTTATTCTATTATTTAGGAGTAATGAACTCTACTAGTTATTCACTTGAACATTAGGAGTTTGTCACCTAAAATGTATTTATTGAGAGCCTGGCTCACTTATAATAAACCATATATAATTACTCTTTCTGAAACTTGGTTAAACAGTGATATTTCCAATGATGAAGTCAAACTTGACCATTATGTTTTATTCAGGAAAGACAGGGGCTCATAGTTAGGGAAAGTCAGGCATTTTGTTTGCCAATCTGCAAAAAACATTTCTTACCAATAGCTTTTTTTACCATGTGTTCCTATAGGTATCTAGTAACACCTCCCAATATATCCATGGCCAAATCCTCGGGGAAACGCCTGGAGAGGCAATCAAAGTTGTGTGACACTGATGATGGCTTAGGCCGAAACGCGTCTGTGTGGACATGGTTACAATAAATTTATGAAATTATACCTTGAGAGTGCGGTTTTTCATCTTTATTTTTCAAAACTTATTATCTCCACACCAATCTGGTTAGATCAAATTTCTCAACCACCACTGCTATTCTAAAATTCACAAATTACATACTGTCAGCATCTGACAGTAACATGCCGAAAGGTGCTATATTTATTGATCTTACCAAATAATTTGATGTGGTTGATCATTATCTTCTCTTGGATAAATTGTATGCTATTGGTCTTCTGACTCTTTGTTATTTTTCAAATGTTTTCTTCATCACAGAAGTCAGTGCATTACTTTTCAAGGCAGCCAGTCAGGCTTCAAAATGATTGATAAAGGTGTTCCACATGGTTCATCCTTAGGTCCTCTTTTATTTTCCATTTTTATCAATGATTTACCGCAAATCTGTCCTGGCTGTTTAATTCACTTATATGCAGATGACACTGTAATATACTCCTCCAGTTCTGACATTTCACAAATCCAACACTCTCAACACTCTCTAACACTCTCAACACTCTCAACCTAATTCTTTGCCTTTATCTAAAAACTGGTTTATTAGTTTTCTTGATGGAACAGCTTTAATAAAAGTTTAAGAATTTAAATATCTTGGTCTCTGGCTTGATATCCAGCTCTCCTTCAAACCTCATATTAACTCAATCTGCAAGAAAATATATGGTCAATTGAAGTCACTTTATCGCTCTGCTGATTGCTTCTCACACCAAGTTCGGAAAATAATTATTACTCATTTGATACTTCCAATACTTGATTATTCTGATGCTACACATGGGAACACCTCAGATTCAAATCTTCGCCCTATCTCTGTATTATATAATAGTCTTTGTAGATTTGTCCTTATAGAACTCCACTGTCAAATGTATGAGTCTTTGAACTAGCTGGCTCACAAGTCAAGAAGGCAATTCCATTGCTCACTAGTTATTTTTAAGTGTATTCATTTAAATTTTCCTCCATATCTGAAACATTACCTAATTCCTCTTAATACACAGTACAACTTAAGGCATACAGATCAGCTCTTCTTTCATACACCCAGAATCAGCAAAGAAATAGGTCGTTGTGCATTTAAATTTAAAGCTCCATCAGACTGGAACAATCTTTTCTGCTCGCTCAGATCTATAACCTCTTTTTATGTTTTCAAATCATCTCTTCTTACTTATTTTCAAACACTGTGTTCTTGTTTCTGATCCCTCCTTCTTTTTATTTTATATATATATATATATATATATATATTTATTTATTTATTTTTGCTGTTTATTTATTTATTCTTGCTGTTTATGTATCTGTACGGGTATATGGATGTGTGTAAGCATATTTACACCTTGATTTTGTATTTGCATTTTCGCAGATGGTTCACCAATTGTCTTTGATTATGGTATGGGCCAAAAGGGAAGGGACTAGGTTTGTGGGAGCACTGTTAGAGTGTGCATGTGTGTGAATGTGAATGTCAATCTATCTAAATGTTTGTTATAGTCCTGTGTTGTATTTACTTTAATTATGATTTTCTATTATGATGTTGGTTTCTTTGTACTGTAAGGACCCCCTCGAAAATGAGATGGTTCATCTCAAGGGACTATCCTTGAAAATAAAGAATAAAGAATAAAGTGTCCCCAACTAAGCAAGCCAAAAGCCAAAGGTGACAAAGGCGACGGTGGTAAGGAACCAAAACTCCATCAGGTGACAGAATGGAGAAAAAACCTTGGGAGAAACCAGGCTCAGTCGAGGGGCCAGTTCTTCTCTTGCCAACAAACGAACAGTGTATGACTTTGATTCAGGCATGATCCGGCTGACTACAGTAAACCTCGGGATAAACAGAGAGATTATGATTATGATGTAATGAGTAGATCTGGTGTTTTAGGAAGTGTTCCCGGTTCCGACTGACCTAGTTTATGCACCCTAGCAATCATTTAACTGATTGGAATAATAGACATTTATAATGTTCTATGTGTATGCCAGGTTAAAGAGATGTGTTTTTAGTCTGGGTTTAAACTGACAGAGTGTGTCTGCTTCTCGAACAATGCTGGAAGACTATTCCAAAGTTTAGGTGCTAAATAGGAAAAAGATCTACCGCCTGCAGTTGATTTTGATATTCTAGGAGTTATAAACTGGCCAGAATTTTGAAATAGCAATAGACATGAAGGACTATAATGCGAAAACAGCTCGCTCAAGTACTGCGGAGCTAAACCATTTAGAGCTTTGTAAGTAATCAGCAATATTTTAAAATGTATACGATGTTTAATAGGGAGCCAGTGCAGTGTTGACAGAACCGGGCTAATATGGTCATACTTCCTGGTTCTGGTAAGAACTCGAGCTGCTGCGTTTTGGACCAGCTGTAGTTTGTTTATTAAGTGTGTAGGGCAACCACCCATTAGAGAGCCAAGGTCATGGGTTCGATTCCCAGGGAACGCAAGAATTGATATTGAAGAATTGATAAGAATTGTGTACCTTGAAATGCAATGTAAGTCGCTTTGCATAAAAGCGTCTGCCAAATGCATAAAATTAAAAAAAAAATGTAAATAATCTAGCCTTGAGCTCATGAAGACATGAACAAACTGTTCTGCATTTGTCATTGCAAATTTAGATATATTTTTTAATATGGAAGATTGCAGTTTTACAGATGCTAGAAACATGGCTTTCAAATGAAAGAATGCTATTAAAGAGCACACCCAGGTTCCTAACTGACGACGAAGACTTAACAGAGAACGTGCCTCATCCACTTCACAAAGTGGAAAGCACTTCAAAATGGCGGCTGGGATTCCCCCGAGGGAAAGTGCTTAGGGAAGATTGCGAGTGCGTGTCTAAAATTGGAGTGGAACGCAACCCTAGTAATCCTAAAGTCCTTGATAAGCTTGCTCAGGTATGTTTGATCAGGGTTGGAGCTAAACTCTGCAGGGCATTGGCCCTCCAGGGCAAGATTTGAGAAACCCTGCTATAGTGCAAACGTACATGTCTTACTAGAAATAACATTTAGCACACTTGAACAAGGACAGTCTGTGTTCAATGTTTATTTTTCTTTCTCTCCAACACAGGTATAATTGTGACGTCATGGTCTAATATGGACAGAGAAGCCAGGGAGGTATATCTGGTAGTGGTTCAGGTGAAAGATATGCTGGGACTTAACGGAGGCTACAGCGCCACAACCACCGTGACCATCAGCCTAATGGATGTCAATGACAACGGACCCACTTTCCAGCACAGTGAGAATCCAAAACATGACCATGACACATCAGATGATCAAACAAACCAATGGATTATATTAAACTTATGGCAAAGACAGGACCTTTTATACCCATTAAATATGGCTTTATCACATTATATATTATTATATTATATTTCTTTGATTTATTTTCTTAAATATCAAATTTGAATATAGCAGTAGTGAACCTTGACTCTCGAACCTTGGCCCTCTCATCCCCTTCTCTCGTCGGTAAAAAAGTAAATTCAGCCTAAAATCAGCCTAGCTTACTGTGTCCTCTTCTATAATACTGCATGTTACCTTTGACAAGAAATTTCACAAGCAAACATAAGAGTGAGCATGAGAGTTAACACCAAAACTATACAATAAGTAATAAAATGAAAATCATTTCAAAGAATTGCATCATCACACAATCTGTGTGTCATTTCAGGGGAATATGGTGACAACTGTCCACAAAACCAACAGAATTTAATGTAAGCCATCATGACAGCGCTCAGACCAAAGCACATTAGTGAGCAACACTTCCACATATGTTGATAATAAATCATATCATTAGACTGGCACAGCAGCTGATTAAATGTATGTAACAGACCGTACTGAACTTACTGTATGATTTGGGAACAATTGAACAATTATGCAGAATTACAGCAAATGTGCATGTCACTAAGTTAGTAAATTTACAGACTGACCAGTAATTCTGCAAAATACCTTATCTAAACTAAGGCTTAAAATATGAAACAGTGGCAGCGGCCAGAATGAACTCAGTCCCGTTACCTATTTGATTTTAAATAACTTACCCAAACAGTAAACAATTCCAGCAGTAAGCTTTAGCCTCTTGGTTGATTCTGTCATCCAGGGGTATTGCTTAATTGCTGGGGTTGAAATGCTTTAAAAAGCGTTGGCTTTCTGCACAAAATTAAGCTCTGGTGTAGATCTTCCTTCCTTGCACTACTGGTGTTGTCTAGCTCCTTGGCTCTGCCCCTGCCGCTAGCACCGTGTGGTTCATCATCTTTCCCTCGGGCTTCTCCTCCACCAGCTCGGCATGAGGTAGAGTTTCCGGCTGCACCTCGGCCTCTCAGCCCGTCGGCTCTGCCCCGGCTCTGAGTTCTCTCACATCTACAGTGGCCCGTCTGCCCTAGGACTACTCTGGGCTCCCTCGTCCATCTGGATCAGCCTCGGTCAGTCAGCGCTCAGCTTCCGACACAGACTTCTGGGTCTACGGCCGTGCCTCGACCCTCCACCCCTTCGGCTCCACCTGGCTTCTCCTTCTCTACTATTCTTCTCTTGATTGCTCCATCGTCACCCCGGTCAGCCGAGTCTCCGCGAGACAGCAGCTCCACTTTGGGCTTCCGGGCAGTTGGTGTCGCCCTGGTCCGTCCCTCTGCTCCGCCAGTTCTTCCACGTACCCTGGTTCCGCCTCCACTGATCAGTCCCCGGGTTCTGCGTTCAGCCCTTCAACTAAGACTCCACCCTGGCTCCTCCCACCGTCGGCTCCTCCGTGCTGTTCATCTCCACCAACTCCTCCTCATCCCTGTCCATCACCTGCTCCACGTCCACCTCCAAAGCCCTCTCCAGCCCTCCACTGTTGGAAGTTTAGTTACGGCGCGAGTACTCGCCTTCCGGGAGGGGAAACTACTGTCACGGTCTCCAACTCTTTTTTTGATATTCTGTTGTGCTTCCCTTAAGTTCCTGTTTTCTGCTGTTTAGTTTCGGTTTCTGATCATGTCCCTGTTAGTTTATATGGTTACTTATGATTATTAGCTGTCTTATTTAGTTATTATCATTATTATCTCCCTCATATATACTCCCTGCCTTCTACACTGACACGTTGCAGTTGCACAGTAAAAAACACTAAAAGAGACTCAACTTATGTTTTTTTTTGTAGAGCAGCCAATGTTGCTCACATAGAAAACAGCTTAATAAATAACATAAGATAACATCTTATAATGTGGTGATGGGAACTATTTCTAAGAGGGTTAAATAATAGATGTCCATGGAACATTTGCACAATAGCAGAAAAAACACATAGGTGTGTGAGTGATGACAATTTATATCATTAATAGCATTCAGTGATTTATTACATAATGTAGTTTTTGTGTTTCTGTTGCCAAAGCACATGAACATTGAAAGTGTTCCATCATTTTCCTCTTTATGTCCAGATTTGTACACATTTGCTATATCAGAGTCAGCCCCAGTGGGCACCACAGTGGGAAGAATAATGGCAGATGACAGTGATGTTGGTCTGAATGCTAAAATGAACTACAGCTTAGAGGATCTCGAGGAGAGCAGCACCTTCACAATCCAGACGGACCCTGACACTCAAGAGGGGATTGTCATACTGGATCAGGTTTCATAGTACAATCCTGTTATATGTATATGTATTATCATCTAATCATAGTTTACAAATGTTGGACATGATGTTCTCAGATTCAAGCATCAAACATTCAAGACACTTTTATTATTATTACAATTTTGTTGAATAATATTTTAATTTATGATTAAAATGTGTTGATATTATTTTCATTTATTATATTATATTATGAAAGATAAAGTCATATTGAGGCAGTACTTTTAGATATACAAAAAGCCTTACAACCCCCATGGGAGATCTTTTATGTGTTTTCTGTCTTTTATAAGTGTTCTCTCTTCTCTGTAGCCACTGGATTTTGAGAGCAAGAGGCGGTACGTCATCGCTGTAGAGGCCATCAATGAAAACATAGACACACGTTTTTTAAGTGCATATGAGTTTCAAGACAGGACAACACTCAAAATTACTGTGACAAATGTGGATGAACCACCCATATTTTCTGAAACATCTTATAGCTGGAAAGTTCTAGAAAGCGCCCAAATTGGCACTCAAGTCGGTACAATCTATGCTAGAGACACAGACACCACCAACAACCCCATAAGGTAATTTTTATTTTTATTTTCCATTTTCTCCTTTCCCGTTTGGACCCATACTAACCCCTAAATGCCAGGTGACTCTAACTCAATCAATGGAATACGTCCAGGGCAGAACTGCAAGGGCCGGATCAAAAAACCATGAACACAAACGGCAAAAAAAAAAAAAAAACTCAACCCCTCAAAGCCCACCTAGCGACATGACACAATAGCTGCTTTTCTACTGTCGGGCTAGTGAGATTCAGGGCTATTGTAGGAAACTCAGAAGCGAAGATCAGGAGACTTTATTGAGAATATGCTGTTTCGTGCTGCAGTCATCAAGTCTAATTGAGGCAGACATGTATGGTGTTTTGTAAGCATTCGGTCCTTATCAATATTGGCCTTACACCCAGGGGTGGATCAATGATCTTATCTAGGTCCATCACAACTCATGCCAGTCTCCCTAGGAGATGAGCTGCTTCAAATTCCAATACCATAAATTTCCAAACATTCATTTACTTACTTAGCTTACATTCATCAATCACGTTGTGTTTAATATTGTTAGACCAGAAGAGAACCCTCTGTAAATTTGGAGCAATCTGGTGAAACAGACCGAGAGATTCTGAATCTACAGAACAGAATACATTATGTTTGCCATATAGTCTATGTGCTTGTATAGACAGTCCATAATATTTTGATTTGCATGCTGTTTGTGAATGGTTGAAATCTGCATGTGGTTGTGGTAACAAACATTAGAAGTATATGAGAAAAATTGCCCCAAATAACAATTGTTTTCCTTGAACAGATACAGCATTTTAAAGAGCAGTGACACACGACAGATATTCAGAATTGATCCTAGTAATGGGACAGTGTATGTGGCCAATCGTTTGGATCGAGAAACAGCAGCCTGGTACAACTTGACCGTCAACGCCAGAGAGATCAGTAAGCACATTCTTGTCATTAAAGGAGTCATAATGTTGTGTTACCTTGGATACCCAATGCTCTATTATAGTCTTTCAGGCACTTCTAAAAAAGAAAAGTGGAAAAAAAATCAACACAGAGCCCCTCAGACCCTTATTTCTAAAGGCATTATTGTCTCGCGAGATCTGATGCGATGTTTTGGCTGTCGTGGACGGTCATTATAATAATGCAAATGAGGGGCGCGTTGATTGGTCATAGAAAAAATACACCATTTCCAGATACATTCTTACAGAAGCCCCACTAACTGAAAGCTATTTTCAAACTACATGTTTTGCATGAGTTTGGCTAATAATGTTTAGTGGTATATTGTTTTCATACTTGCATTTAAACAGTTTTAGCCACTGAGCATGGACTCCTGTACCGTCACTACTGTAGCTGCTAATGTAAAACAAAGTGGAAAGATGTGGCTAGCATTCGTAGAGTCCATTCCCCGTGTTTACCTCGAAGGTAACGTTACATACAATAGCCGCATTAGCAGTTAGCTGCTATTTGTTAACCACAGTAGAGCAATAAAAACACAGTCTTACCTTTTCAATTTCTGGCAAGTCCCTGATGGTTGGGATGGCACCTTTTCCCAAACGGAGCTTCGAGGCCAAGTTCGCCTGATATTGCCCCAAATTTGTAAATGATTCCGGTGTAAAATGTTTAGCGCACACACCTAACGATACGCCACTTGAAAGAGTTGTTGGGACAGCGTCATTAAAAATGAATTTCCTCCACTGTTCCCTGATAGTTTCGTCCGTTTTTGGTAGATAAAACACATTTGCATGTTGTTTGTGGCAGTCAACCACAGAGCATCTCAGGTGTGCACTCGGTTTCTCCATCTTTCTCGAGTCGACTAAACTGAATCTGAGGGGGAGAGGGGGAGAGGGGCGGGCTTCCCGCGGCATAGGTTTGCGGTGTCCATATTTGGTATATCCTCCCCCGTCTTGACGTCAAGAGGGGGAAGAAATCAAAATCTCGTTTTTCCGTGCGCGTGCACGTGGCCTTTTTTACAAACCCTGAGGTAAACAAACGCTTCACTTTTAAATATCGGCTTCCCGGCCAGTGTACAATCATTATGCAATCATAACATACATTGATTCTCGTGGAAAAGTGAAATTTCTACATTATGACTCCTTTAACATGCATCAACCTCTAACACAAAACTTCTGAGACCACTAGAGAAAATGCTTCTATGCTTCTGATTTTTGCATTTTAACAAATAGATACACTATCGTTCATATAATGAGGAAAAAAAAAAGAACTTAAATGATTTTAGCAAATGGCTGCAACATAACAAAGAGTGAAAAATGTAAGGGGGTCTGAATACTTTCCGTACCCACTGTATATATAATGTGTGTGTGTGTGTGTGTGTGTGTGTGTGTGTGTGTGTGTGTGTGTGTGTGTGTGTGTGTGTGTGTGTGTGAGAGAGAGTAGACCCTATACTTAAAATCGCTCTTTTGTTTCCTTCTTGGACAACCAACCAATCACAGGTTTCAAAAGATTGTGTCATACGTAGCAACGGGGTCAGCCCCGCCTCCTCGCTAAGATGAAAATTCTTGTCTTTTCCTTGCTCAGAGTTGCTCTCAGATCGGTCCCGAATTGCTCTTAAGCTAAGACTCCTACGTAGAAGTTTTTAAGCTAAATTAGGAGTTTTCTGAGAGAATTCTTAGAAGCTTTAAGAATACGGGCCCAGAAGTTTTATCAGGCAATTATATTTTTTATTTTTTTATTTAGACTGAGAAAACATACTGGGGCTGCAGGGTTTACCTCTTAAGAAAAGTATGGGCCATTTTTATATTTTGCACAAAGTAATAAACTACTAAAAACGTCTCGGGTTACGACTGTAACCCTTGTTCCCCGAGAAGGGAACGAGACACTGCGTCGTCGTCGTGACGACACTAGGGGAACGCCCCCAGCGTAACGCATCTGAAGCATGAATGAAATCTGTCCAATCCTGATTGGTGCTGCGTCATGACGTAGTAGATGACGGCATAACGGGAAGATACAAAGGGACGCCGGCACAAACACACATTAGCTATTTGCGATGAAGCAAGCGCTCTGACCGTGATAGGTGTGGCGACGAGACGCAGTGTCTCGTTCCCTTCTCGGGGAACAAGGGTTGCAGTCGTAACCCGAGACGTTCCACTTCGAGGGAACTCGCACTGCGTCGTCGTCGTGACGACACTAGGGGAACGTAATGCCCACTATGCCACACCGTAATCACGCCCGCCCTAGTGTGAAGCTGGGAGACCAGGCACACTTAGGACGCGAGCACTCTGGCGCCAGGCGTCACAGGGAGTTGCAGACTGTAAAAACGTATGAAGGTGTGCGGGGTGGCCCACCCGGCCGCCTCGCAGATCTCCTGAAGCGAGACGCCAGAAAGGAGGGCCACCGAGGAGGCCATGCCCCTGGTGGAATGAGCCCTCACGGCCATAGGTGAAGGCAAATTGCGCACCTGATAAGCCGTGGCTATAGCCTGGACAATCCAATTGCTGATTGTCTGTTTAGATGCAGGCAGCCCTTTCTTGGGTGAACCAAAGCACACCAACAACTGGTCTGACTTCCTCCATTGAGAAGACTTCTCCAAATAAACCCTCAGGGCTCTGACTGGGCAGAGCAGGTGAAGTCTCCCCTCTTCCGCCGTCCCATGAGGCGGAGGATGGAAGGCCTGAAGAACCACTGACCGTGCCACATTCGATGGCACCTTGGGCACATAGCCCGGTCTAGGATGTAAGATGGCCTTAACTCCGCCAGGGGCAAACTCCAGGCAAGTTAGGGTTATAGCCAAGGCCTGGAGATCCCCCACTCTCCTCAGAGAAGTGATAGCAAGGAGAAAGGCCACCTTAAGGGTCAGGTTCTTTGCCTCAGCCGACTCTAGTGGCTCGAAGGGGGCCTCAGCCAACCCTTCAAGTACCACCGCCAGGTCCCAAGATGGGACTCTGGAGCGAGCCGCAGGCCTCATCCTCCGTGCCCCACGGAGGAAACGTACAACCAGATGGTGCTTTCCCAAGGGCCCATCACCTACAGGTGAGTGGAAAGCCCCAATGGCAGCCACATACACCTTAAGTGTGGACGGGGTAAGACCGGCGGAGAAACGATGTTGGAGGAACTCCAGCACTGAAGCCACTGGGCAGTTAACTGGGTCCACCTCACGCTCTTTACACCAAGTGGAAAACACATTCCACTTCAGGCTGTACAGTCTCCTGGTAGAAGGAGCCCTGGAGCTGAGTAGGGTCTCGACAACATCTGCTGACAGGCCAGCCTCTAGGTACCGAGCCCCCTCAGGGGCCAGACCCAGAGGTTCCACAGCTCTGGCCGGGGATGAAATATTGTGCCCCCTGCCTGCGACAGCAGATCCCTCCTCAGAGGGACCTGCCACGGAAGGCCGTCCAGCAGTGCTACAATGTCCGAGAACCATACCCGGGTCGGCCAGAGGGGTGCTACTAAAAGTAGGCTGATCCCCTCTCGGCGGACCCGCTCCAAGACTCCCGGGAGCAGAGTGATCGGGGGAAATGCGTACAGACGCAGCCTCGGCCACGTCTGCATCATAGCGTCCAGCCCCAGCGGAGCTGGATGCCTGAGAGAGAACCACAGTGGACAGTGGGACGTCTCTTGAGACGCGAACAGATCCACTTCCACTGGGCCGAATCTCACGCACATGGCTTCCACCACCTCGGGGTGCCTCGACAGGACGTCTGCTCCCTGATTTTGGTCCCCAGGGACGTACATCGCTCTGAGAGACGACAGTTTCCCCTGGGACCACAAAAGGATCTGGTGTGCCAGTCTGCATAGAGGGCGCAACCTCAGACCCCCCTGATGATTCAGATACACGACTACAGATGTGTTGTCCGAGCGTATCAGGACATGGTGGCCGCGGAGGTCCGGGAAAAAGCTCCTCAGAGCTTTGGAGACCGCTGCATCCATGCACTTGGTGAAGGTGCGAGGGGAAAGAGCTAGGCCGAAGGGAAGAACCCGATGTTGGTACGCTTCGCCCCCGAAAGCGAACCTCAGGAACTTCCTGTGACATGGAAGGATGGATATATGGAAGTATGCGTCCTTCAGATCTATCGTGATGAACCAGTCCTTGAACTGGATCTGACTCACGATGGCTGGAATTGTGAGCATCTTGAACCTGAATCTCCTCAGAGAACGATTCAAGTGCCTGAGATCTATTATGGGACGCAACCCCCCATCCTTCTTGGGAACTATGAAGTACTGGCTGTAGAACCCGGACTCCCTGTCTGGCAGAGGAACACGTTCTATGGCCTCCTTGACCAACAGGGATTGAACTTCCTGTTCCATAACCCGAACCTGCTCTGGGCCGACCACAGTCCAGACCACCCCGTTGAACTTCGGAGGAGGGGAGCTGAACTGCAGTCTGTAACCCAGCTCTACAGTACGCAGGGCCCACGCAGATATATCCGGAAGGCAAGACCATGCGGCGAGATAATCTACTAAGGGAACCAGCCTCTCGAGGCTGGCCTCGGGTGTCAACCGAGCCTCGTTCCCGACCCCCTGAAGCGGCTGACCGGCAGGGAGCAGTCGAGAATGATTTTCGGTGGGCGAACGCGTTCGCTGCCCAGCCACAGGTCTTTCTAGAGGTGGCTGGAGCGGCGTGCGTACGCGGGAAATCAGTGTGGCCCGAGGCGTGCTGGACGGCGGGAACACAGCACTGATTTCCCGAGAGCTCCGGGAGGGAGACGACCTCAATCGCTCCACCCCGGGGGGGACAGCTCTCAGCGGTCCGGCCGCAACTAGGACCGCTTAGAGGAAGCCTTCTTTGCCTGAAGGACGGTCCTCAGATCGACCTTAGGCTCCGAAGGCTTACCTCGAGACACTCTCTTTTTGCACCTGTCGGTGCGAGGAGCTGGTAGACGGCCGAGGCTGCCCTTTAGAGGCAGCCTTCCTCGAGGAGCCGGAGCGACGGGGGAGATGCTTCAGATGCGTTACGCTGGGGGCGTTCCCCTAGTGTCGTCACAACGACGGCGCAGTGCGAGTTCCCTCGAAGGGGAACAAACAATATACATAATCTAATAATAAAAACTGTCATCATGAGCACAAAACAAAGATAACTTGTATTTTCAAAGTTTTTTTTTATCTTCTTTTGCCATCTCTACATAATTTTCATTGTTAGTTATGAAATGCTCTTAATGTGCTGATTAGTAATGCTTAATATATGGAAAAAACAAAACGTCTAAAGGTGCCACATGTTAACTTGTCACAAACCTGGTTTAGTTAAATGGTCAGTCATCTGTTTGACAGATAAATGTATTTGCTGCATTCTTGTTTTCTGCAGTGTTTCTGCTACTGTTGTCAAAATAACCACGTCACCTGTAGCTCTTAATGTGGCGCTGTATGTCTTTAGTGGGAGAGAGAAGCAATGCGCACAGAGCGTAAAGGGCTTGAATGAAGCTGGTTTGGCTCTAGATAAAAATATTACAGGATGTAGAGCCAAAGATCATTACCATAAACAACCCTGAGCACTTGTATTGTGAACTGATTTGTTGTTTTGACGCGCTGCTCACTTTAAACTGTAGAAATGGTAAAATTATGCAATTATGTTCCATGGTCCAGATGGAACCAAGCCAGACAGCCGGCCCTCCAACCTCTCCTGCAGTAAGGAAAGCACTGACCCAACTGCGCATCTCTGTGGGCCTTCCCCTTGGGAAGATCACCAGTTAGCGAACAGACTCCATTTCAAAGCATAGGCCACCTGGTAGAGGAGGCTCTAGCCGGAGTGATGGTGTCTATCATCGCTGGTAATAGCCCACTCAAGTCTTCTTTGTCCCATCCAGGTGCCAGACATGGAGATTCCACAGGTCTCGTCGCGGGTGCCAAATTGTGCCCTGTCCCAGAGAAAGAACTCCCTGCTCAGGGAAATTCGCCAGAGAGGGGCTGTCGTGAGGTGCATGAGCCCCGAGAACCAAGTCCGGGTGGGCCAATATGGCGCAACCATCAAGATTGGTTCTTCGTTCTCTCTGACCTTGCACAACGTCTGTAGGCTCACTAGGGGAAATGCATACTTCGAAGGCCCCGGGGGCCGTGCAGAGGGGGGCCCCAGTCAGGGAATACCACAGTGGGCAATGGGAGGATTCCTGGGAAGCAAACAGGTTTACCTGCACTTTGCCGAAAGGACTCCAGATCAACTGGACCAACCTCCACTCCCTCTGAAGCGTAACTCATCGTGAGAGCGAGTCCACTGCACAATTGTGTTCACCTGAAATGTGAGTGGCCTGCAGCGACTTCAGTCGTGGCTGACTCCAGAGGAGGAGATGGCAGAAAAGTTGTGACATGCATCATGAGCATAAACATGCCTTGGCTGTCGCTGTGTTGTCCATCCGGACCAATAGGTGCTTGCCCTGGATCAACGGTTAGACTAACCTCCACAGGGCAGTTGATGTGTCACTGCAGTAATGGTCCGGTCCAGGAGCCTGACGCTGTGTGCCCATTGCACATGGCACCACAACCAGTCTTGGACGCATCTGTTGTGACAACAACATGTCTGGACACTTGTTCTAGGGAAACCCCAGCCTGTAGAAAGGCAAGGTCTGTCCAAGGGCTGATTAAGCAACAACAGATTGGCGTGATATCCACGTGACGTCTGCTGTTTTTCCCTTGAACATCTTGAGCACACTCATCTTGAGACGTGCTGTCATAGTGAGTCCAGCTTTTGTGAAGATGCAAGGTTACAGGGACAGGGCGAAAGGGAGGACCTTGTACTCATATGTCTGACCCTCGAAAGCAAACCGAAGAAATAGTCGGTGTCAAGGCAACATTTATTTTCTGTTTTAATTTTTTTAAACATTTATGCGGTAACATCTTGAACAGGAGCTTGTGCAGGGTCTAAGATTTGTTGCAACCCACTGCCTTTCTTTGGCACGATCAAGTAAGGGCTGTAGAGACCCTTCTTCATCTCCGCTGGAGGAACAGGCCCTATTGCTTCCCTAGACAATAGAACTGCAATATCTGTATGCAGGACAGGGACGTCTTTGTCTGCCACAAGGTAAAGAGAACACGCTGAACCTGTGCGGGTGTCTGGCGAACTGAATTGCATAGCAGACTCTAACTGTCCTTATGAGCCAGCGCGAAGTGTTGGGAAGTGCTAACCAGACCAAACTGAGCATGAGCGGCACTAGAGGAACAATATTTTTTTTTAATTACCAGAGGTGGGACAGCAAAGCGGAGCGGTGCTCGCCATGTCGGGAAGCCACGCATACTGATCCTGTGGCTATGATGGAATACCTACCTTGCTCAGTAAAACTGGAACCGGCCTGTAACTGTGAGGAAGTTGCGTGTCCTCTGAATGCACCACAGCGACCTGTACGGGGCTGTGTGTGAGTCAAGTCCAAACATGAGGAGGTGGAGATTTGGCATCCATCATGTCCGAGCTGCGAACTGTGTGACCTAGAGAATGAAGAAATTCCTTTTTCTTTGAAAAAATGACCTTAACAGCCTTTAGGTGGCCGTGGAGTCAAACCAAGGGAACATATGTTTAATTGCCTACTGGACTGCTGAGAACTGTCCTCGACAGTGTCGCCGAAGTGGGCATTGTGCAAGAGGGGGGCATCAAGAAAGCGGACTTTGTCTACCTCCCTCATTTCAGCAAGGTTGAGCCAGAGATGGTGCTACTGGAACACCATGGTGGACATTGCCTGGCAGAGAGCCTGTGCTGTGACCTTTGTCGCTCGGAGAGCAAAGTTGGTCCCCAAGCGCAGTTCCTGCATCAATCCTGGCTCAGAATTACCCTATTAAAGCTCTTTTAGAGCTTTAGCCTGATGGACCTGCAGAATGGCCATGGCATGCAGGGCATAGGCGGCCTATCCAGCAGCTCTATAAGCCTTCGTTATGAGACGAAGTGAACTTACGGGCCTTGGACGGGAATCTGGGACCATTCTGCCAGCTGGTGGCATTTTGTGAGCATAAATGCCCTGCAACAGCACTTTCCACCTCTGGAACATCCGTATAGCACCAGGATCGTCCCACCGTCGACGGTAGTGAGGGTGGAAGAGATCATGAGCTCACTTTTCATATGGAATGCTGTGTTTTAATATTTTAACTACAGCGAGGATTGATAATTTTGCTTTGAATTGTGTTCTAAATAGCAGAACTAATGTTCTGAGAAAATAGTGTGTGAATAATGATAAATGATCTCACTTCATCTAAGCAGATGGCTTAGCAACATAGTCAGTAGACCTATAATGACAGACACTGAAGGACACGCTCAGTGATCGAACAGTCCATTGGCCGGTTTGAATAAGTCTGATGACAGTAGGCTGTAAAACCTCTGCTGCACGCAGGTGTTGTTGGTGTCATGCATGGACAGTAGCCTAATGATAACCATTTTCGGGGTCTTCCCAATATTATGAAAAATACTATTGTATTTGAAGGATAGAATTTGAAGAAAACGGTATGATATGCACATTTAATTTTTTTTAAATAAAAAGTTTTGTCAGTGACACGCTGAGTCTCACAACAGACACTTTTCTCTTTTTACAGCTGCTTTACAGATGAATTTAACTGTTTGCATAATTAAATCATTATTTTCCCGTTGATCATTGTAAAGCTGCTTTGAACAAATCTGCATTGTATAAAGCGCTATTAAAAAAAAGTGAGGAACAAATTCATATGTTAATACACGTTATATATTACTAAGTTATCGTCTCTGAAACTCTGCCATTTTCACCCTCTTTTCAGAAAGTGATGACTTGGTCAAAACATCCGGTAGTGTGGGTTTTCCAGGAAATGCATGAACTTGCTGGACCTCTGCTTTTTGTAAATACTACCATGTACAGATATCAATGTCAAGATATTCAAATAATGTGGATTTGAAAACAGATGGATTGTAAGGTTGTGATGAGGTTCAGTATATGGAAGGAAGGAGACAGGGTCGGCTTTACTGAGACTCATGGATTTATTTTATAAATTGCTCAAAATCAAACAGGTACACTGTGCACTTCAAATCAACTCAAATTAAATCTTTCAACACATTCAATCCAACGGCAACTCTCCAGAGCATTCACCCGATCGCCACAAGCCCTCAGTCAATCTCTCTCCAGCTTCCTGTTTCCCGGTGGCTTTAATCCAGTCTCTCCGCACCAATTACTGAAACAAGACACAGGTGTTTGTCATTTGCACTTGACCTACTTTCAAACCGCTTGTCTCCTGGCTCTCTCTCCTGTTGCAGACCTCACTGAACCATGCCCCCCTTGCCACAAAGGTAATAGTTATTTATTTCATAGCCGGCAAGTATTCAGTGAAGTGACTCTTTCTCATTCATTTAATCAGAATGACTAGTTCACAATCAACCTGAAAGATGAATGAATGAATGAATGAGGTATTTATATAGCGCTTTCATATGTACTACTGTACACCCAAAACGCTTTACAATCATATCAGGGGATCTCTCCCCAACCACCACCAGTGTGCAGCATCCACTTGGATGATGTGACAGCAGCCACAGAACAGCGGCACCAGTGCGCTCACCACACACCAGCTATAGGTGGAGAGGAGAGAGAGTGATAGAGCCAATTCAGTGGATGGGGATTATTAGGAGGCCATGATTGGCAAGGGCCAATGGATGGAGTTTGGCCAGGACACCGGGGTTACACCCCTACTCTTTACGAGAAGTGCCATGGGATTTTACATGACCACAGAGAGTCAGGACCTCGGTATAACGTCTCATCTGAAGGACTGTGCTTGTTACAGTATAGTGTCCCCATCACTATAGTCAAGTCAAGTCATTTATATAGCACTTTTAACAATGTTGTTCCAAAGTGGCTTTACAGTGATAATAGGAGATTAAAGTAACAAAGATTATTTTGGCTTTATAGCAGCTCTAGAATAAAGTTATTGTCCAGCTATACTGGGGTGTTAGGAC
The DNA here is from genome assembly GCA_021464565.1 of Rutilus rutilus. Taxonomy (NCBI): domain Eukaryota; kingdom Metazoa; phylum Chordata; class Actinopteri; order Cypriniformes; family Leuciscidae; genus Rutilus; species Rutilus rutilus. The sequence goes on along the minus strand of JAJAQA010000024.1, from coordinate 30,259,719 downwards.
CCACACAGACCACAGGGTGAACAGCGCCCCCTGCTGGCCTCACTAACAACTCTTCCAGCAGCAAACTAGTTTTCCCAGGAGGTCTCACTCCCATCCAGGTACTAACCAGGCTCAACCCTGCTTAGCTTCAGTGGGCAACCAGTCTTGGGCTACAGGGTGGTATGGCTGCTGGCAAAATATGTTTTTTTTTTTTTCACATAATCCCCTGCACAGAACTTTTCTTTGATTGTCCAAGTTCTGTGTATGTATGAGGCAAGTTTATCCCGGCTGAGAATAACATCTCAAACTGTCATCTATCATCACAAGTGGATGACGCCGACCACTTCCAGAGGTAGTAGAAAACGCATTCAACCAGACTGCTTTCGTAGTGTAGACGTTCATGTTGGCGAATGCATTTTATTCAGCTCATCACAGAGGTGTTTGCTGGCCAGGGCTCGATAATGTATCGTACAGTGAATCACGAGACATTGGGGAGTCTTTTCATTCAAACACTTATTTTTTTCCCATGATTGAAGCAGCTCCATATGTGCAGCATGTGACTAAATTATTGGAGGGAATTTTTTTTTTCCTAGTGAAGTATGTGTCAGTTGCGTGGAAAATATCTTCTCTGCATGTTGTTGTTGACCAATTAGTAGACAAAAGAATATACTGCACATATACCTTTTTTGACATGACACTTTAAGAAAATTACTTCTCCTTTTTTATATACACTATAATTAAAATATTCAAAGAATTATTTATTGTGCTGTTTCAATTAATAATAAAAGAAAACATTTCTTACTCTTGTAACCCTTCAACTTGAGAGTGAGTTTGGCAACCCCTCAAAAATCATTAGCGACCCGTAGTGGGGATCCACTTATCTATAGCAAGAGCCCATTCTCTCCCTAATGAATTGCCTCATACGATGCAAGGAAGGAGTGAGGTTACAATATCACACATTTCAGACTATAGTGTCTTTTTTCCATCATATATCTTTTATAGTTACTTAAACACATTTTGAAAATGAACAAGATTGATTAATTGATGGGCAACCGACAGTAACATGTATGTGTTGCTGCACCTTTCAGGAGATGACCAGCTGTCCTCCTCTGTGTCTGTACTCATCTCAGTCCTGGATGTCAATGACAATGTGCCTACCCTGTCACAAGACTATCAGCCCTATGTGTGTGAGGACACACAGTCAGGAGAGGTAACACACACAAATGCTTTTTTCATAATCGGTCCTTACATTATAGAGCTTTTTCTGTCTCCTATGGGAATTACTTGCTCGTCCCTTTTAGTTACAATAACAGTTTAGATCAGTGAAGTAGAGAAATCACAGAGAGATTATCAGCTAACAGTGGCCCGGTGTATTCAAAACATACAAAACAAATAGATTTACACTAACAAGTCCATATTCTGTATCCAACTGGATGATTTTATTTTTACATAAAAGCAACATTTCAACAATCCCCAGATATACAGTATATACACACAATAGTCAAAGTATATGCCCTATTGTCAAGGTTCTAACTGGTTGAGTTTGAACTGTCGATGAATTCATGTACATGCACAGATCGTAATGTTCTCTGTATGTCTCACTTGAAGCTAATTGAGTTGATCAGTGCCACTGATGCAGATGATCCTGTAGATGGCCATCATTTCTATTTCTCCATGATCCCAGACAAACACATCAATCCCAACTTCACCATCAGAGACAACCAAGGTATGTCACAACATTAGCTTTCTACGTTTAGAATGGCCAGTTTCACACATCTTACACCTGCGGCACAAACAGTGCCTTTTGCTGCCTATATTGGTGAAATGCTTTTCCAAGGAAGATGACATAAAACAAGACTTATTAAATAACTCAGAATAGTAAAACAAACAACGATCCATCAATACAAAACTTTGTGCTGTGCACAAATACTACCGGAGAACGAGTGATACAAACAGAGGAACTTAAATAGACAGAAGCAAAGAACTAAATGATAAGCAGCTGTGACGATTAATCAGTGTCCATAGAAACTAATGATTGGTGGGAAACTAAGACAAAGGAGAACATGTGGCTGAAAAACTTTAGGTATAGGGACGTCCCACGCGACGTCACGCCATTTGGAGCATCCATCTTGATGGAATAGAAAATGCTAAACCGCCGGTGATACTACAGCTCGTCGCGAAATATTCCTATCATGCCCGAGCGATGCTGTGCAGTTGGATGCGATCAGATACGTGATCATACAAAAGGAATATCTTTATACCGTATCCCAAAAGAAACAAAACGGAGAAACATGTGGTTGGTGGCAAATCAAAGAGTTGCTGACCCATCCGGACTCGTGATACCGATAGCCTGCTAAGCTTTTGTATGCTTTTAATGAAGCTCCGGTGTAGCGTGATGGGAAGTGAATAAGGTAGCTGTAAATGTCACCAAACTCAATGTCAGGAAGTTTTTCTACACATTTAATGCCTGTAAAAAGAACTTGTGGTGCTTCATATGGATCTATGATTCCTAATTCCTTTATCTTCCTCTTGTATATATCTTTTTGTGATGCTAATAAGTGCGATGACATGACGTGAAGAGTTAGCTGACGGCCGCTGCGCTAATAATAGATAGTGGTGGGGGAAAAAATCGATTCTGTTCAGTATCGAGATATTTTGCGCACGCAATTATATCAATACTGTAGCGCAAAGTATTGCAATATTTAGGCTAATTATAAAATAATTATACTAATAATTATATTATTAGTATAATAATATACTAATCATATATATTACCCACCCCTAATAATAGATCCATTGCCACTGAGTAGCTGACGGATGTATTCCGTCCAAATGGCTGACACGCGGCTAGGGGTCACGTGACTGGCAGATCCCTATAGGTATCAATTAGGTATAGAGTATTCACACAGCATATGTGATCAGTACAGTGCTAAACACCAAGCTTCAAGAAGTTTCATGCTGAACTCAGCAGAAATATGTTTGCCAAGCACAAGCAAACAAACAGCACTTTCTGTTTAGTCAGTCTGACAGAATCTAGATGATAATTCAGCAATTTATAGCTACAGTTTGGGGTTTGAATTCTATTACCCATAACCATTTAACTTATGTCTGTTATTTAAGATGAAAAACATAATGTAGCAACTTCGAAATCACTTTTTATTAATAAATGTAATAATTCTTAAAAATACTAACTTGAAGAGATATTTAGTTTTAATGAAAACAACATTCATTAAATTGATAATTTAAAAATACAAATTAGAATTTAATTGGTTGCTGTTTTTATTTGTTTATTTATGTTTATTTAACCTGGGGCCTGTACCATGAAGCCGGATTAGGTGGCTAGCCAGCTATGTTTCAGTTTAGTTTCCGCCAACCCTGGGTTTTAGGTACTATGAAAGTAGCTCGGCTTTAATCTGTGTTCGTTGCCATGGTATCTTACGCTGCACGGCTAACCTGCTCCGGGGCAGGTTATGTTCTGGATTCAAGATCTCAGACTGAAGTTTGACCAATCAGCTGAGAGCAAAGAAACATATAGGTGACGCGGAAGGAATAACTTATCTTTGCGAACTTCTTGAGCCGCACATAAAGAATGTAACACGTCGAATTCATGCACTTACTGTACCGCAAATATTGCGTTGCGTTTTTTTTTTTTTTTTTGCAAGTGGTACATTCTTGCACGGTGACGCACAGAAGCTAGGGGAAAACACGGTTTGTCTAACCATGCGCAAGGTGGTCCTCGCTCTGCAGGAGTACATGAATAGTTTCATTAATAGTGTTCCCCGGACATTTATCGACCATGTCCATAAAAGAGGGCTTTTATAAAATTGCCGGTAAGATATATTGATAGGGTGACATCACATGAACACTTTTTTTTTTTTTTCAAAAAGCTAATTTCACAAATGTAGCCTACTATACAATATAATACATGTTAAGAATTATTTTGAATCTTTTTTATTATTCTTCTGTTAATCTTATGATAGGATTCCCTAGAGTCATTGCAACATGTATGCAGTCTATTGCTCCAATCTCCACTGCTCTAGGGGAACATGAGGCAGATTATGTTAATAGGAAGTCCTATTACAGCCTTAATGTTCAGGTAGAGATGATGTGAATATGTGAGATGATTATTTTCAGTGAGATGAATCTTTAAATTAATAGTAACATTAACAGATATAACAATGATCTACTAAACATTTCATCTGCAGATGACTTGTGGTCATGAACATATGATCAAGTTTGGATGCCAAATGGTCTGGCTCCAGTGCTTGTCTCACAAATTTTCCATGAGTCTGTGTTGTGTCAGCACTTTGAGGAAAGCAAGTTAAATTTGGTACAGTACAAAACACTGTTAATTTGAACTGAGCTAGAAAAACCTACACAATAACCCCCTGACCTCAGACAGGGCCACAGCACCGCTTCAATGTGGCCCTCAGTAAAACCAGAGTGAAGATAGAGATGACCTTTGGCCTCCTTAAGGCACGTTTCAACTGTGTTCAGTGCTTCAGAGTCACCAGAGCGGGCATCAGAGATAGTGGCTGCATGCATGTGCCATTCTGCACAATATAGCCACCAGTAGAAAGGAGCGAGAAACACCACAAAACCAGCTTCTCCCCGATGAAACTGACCTGATCACACTTGACCACCCAGCTGGTGCAGATGTAGATGCAATCACCATACAATACACTTAATAAAAGCACATAGAAACTGCAGATAGGTCTCAAACTGTTTTATTGGTTTTGTGGGATGGGAGGGAGAAAGAGAGCAAGAGAAAGTTGCATTAATAAATATTCATACTAAAGTGTTACTTGGTTAAATAAGTTATACTAATATATATATATATATAATATAACTATATACATACTGAGAACAGTTTTATTCAGTTTGATTTTGTTTGGAGCCTCCTCAGCTCACAGTCAGCTCCTTTAGTCTAGTTCAAGTCTCCTTTAGTGTGCAGTCTAGTTCAAGTCTCCTTTAGTGAACAGTCTAGTTCAAGTCTCCTAGTGTGCAGTCTAGTTCAAGTCTCCTAGTGTGCAGTCTAGTTCAAGACTCCTTTAGTGTGCAGTCTAGTTCAAGTCTCCTTTAGTGAACAGTCTAGTTCAAGTCTCCTAGTGTGCAGTCTAGTTCAAGTCTCCTTTTGTACAGGGCCCTGACTGAGTCTGTTTCCACCTGAAACATAATTCCACCACATGATCATTACAAGTTTTCTGGAGGCTCATCAAATCACAAAAAGTTCCTTGACTTCCTACAAACACAGGACTGACTGTAATTTATGTCAAGGCCAAGGGTTTTAAATCCTTACACATTTCTTCTGAAGCCCATTGAGTTAGAGGCCTCAGTTTCTGGGGCAGGTTGTGAAAAATCCTACAATAAAAGAGATGTGTAAGGGCCAGTCCATTTTTAATGCCACACATTCAAATGTTTGCCATAATAAAAAGCCCAGTGCATTCACATCAGCAACTGTCTGAGAACACACAGACAGAGTGTCTTCATTTCCTCCACCCTAATAAATAAAAATAGACGTGTGGAGTAATCATAGCTTGAGGATCAAAGCCTGAGTTGACAGAGAAAGTTGATGAGCTGCATCATGGTACCAATAAAGCCTGATTGCATCGGTTTGGTTTTGTCAACTCAAAACTAATCCTGTAACCCCGAGTTTGTTCAGCTACCTTCATGGTACAGGCCCCTGGACAATTTGTCAACATTAAGTGCAACTGGAACAATAATTTACATTGGATTAAAATAAAGCATTTTAAAATAATGAGGACTTTGCCTCCTCATTTCAAAAAAGCACTGCATGCCACTGATATACAGATCCAATGATCAAGTCTTCTGGATACTTTTTGTATAATGCACTGTGTGTATATAATTGTATGGTAATCTGAAACTGTTGCAGATAACACAGCTAGCATTCTGGCACGGCGGAGCACCTTCACCCAACATGATCGCACCCACTATTATCTTCCAGTGGTGATCAGAGACAGCGGTTCCCCCATTCTGTCCAGCACCACCACTCTCACCATCAGGGTGTGTGTGTGCCAGCCGACGGGTCACTGTCCATCAGCCGGTGTTGAAGCCCAAGCGCTCGCTCTGGACCTCAACATGCGGATTCTGCTGGGCCTGTGTGTTTGCCTCATCACACTTGCAGGTGAGGCTAAATGAGAAGTGGCACTGTGCAATTATGACCATCTGATTCTAAGGGAATCTTTTAAAAGTGGTGCATAGCCCAGGAGAGATTTCTCCAGTTCTCTTTAATTGTGGGACACATTTGAGGTTGGGTTAGTACTGAATCACAAGACTCTCTTTTCTGGCAGAGCTTTTGTGTTAATGAGGGAATATTCTTCAAGCTTCAAGCAGGCAAGTATGACAGCAGTGAACAATCTAATAAGCTCTCATAATCAACATACTGATATACCAGTGTGACCTCACACTAATATAATAACATTGATGCTTGATCAAGTGTCATAATGCTAATTACATACTGTACGCAAATGAGACTGCATATATAATTTGCAGATGTGCAATATTGGGTGTAACATAATGAGCATTCTTCATAGTCAGCCATTAAATTGACCTAATCTAGGTCTAATGAAGACTTGTGGTCTTCACCATACCTAATCTAGATAAATAGTATCACCAAAAGTTTTAAAGAGCAACAATAATAGCTGTGTTTCCACTGTCACTTCTAGGGCCAACGACCAGGAGTTTTTGGCCCGCTGATTACCTTGAGATGTGGTCATAGACAGAGTTTATCTGACTAAAGTACCACTAAAGCTCATTTGCTATCTTGTCATATCATGCCAACTGCTAACATTAAAACTGAATACAGTTAAAACTTTTTTCTCGTCTCAAAATGGACTTTCAAGATGTCCTGCTTTGAAACTCTCTTGACTAATGACAGACAAAAGATGCAATGATTAAGTAGGCATTGATCCATTCATGTTGTGCTAACATACTGTATATCAATCTGATCTTGAAAGTATTTACCATCACATACATGGATACATTTCTACAGACATGCACTGTGACAATGTAGCATTTTGTTTTGGTATACAACCTGGTCAGTTTTCAGTTTCACCAATGGTTTACCTTAAATCTGAAATGGCATTTGTGATAAAGAAATAGGGTGCATGCCTCATTTTCCTAAAAAGAAACTGAAGAATTATTTTAGCTGGCATTCCTATGATAAATATTTTAGGGATATTTATTTAAATTACATTAAAGGCACAGTATGTAAGTTTCGCCACTAGAGGTCGCTTCTTCTAAACAATTAAAAGGGCGTAGCTTGATGACTTTGTGAATGAGCATGGAATCATGGGAGGTTGCATCTTCACCTCCACAGCCAATGGAAGCAATCAGATGGGGCTCATGCGAAAGTATGGAAGTTTTATTAATGTTACTGTGGTATGAAGCAGGGCGCGGCCGAGAGTGGGATATTTTACATTGCTGTTTTTATTATATGCCTATATGGTGCAGTGGGCCAAGCATGCACCCTTAAAATAGCATCTGAACGTGCCATTGACTTTAGACGAGGTTTCTCCTGGTCAGTGGCGGAATTGTTTTCTGGAACTGCAAAATAGCACCAGGGAACGTTTGTGCCAGAACACGCCTCCTCTTTTCGCTGAACCGCCCCCGGGAGCGCAAGTTCATTCCCTAATTTCCTAATTTACTGACATGCGTCTGTCGAGGGAAAAGTCCGCTGTGCGTCGGGTGCAAAATAGGAATGACACATGTGTCGGTGTACAAGTTCAGTTGCGCTGGGTGTAAGATAGGGCCCATGATGTCATTTACAGGCGACGCAATGACACTGTTACACTTGTTAAAATTGCTAATTTCTCTAATGTAGTCAAGTCACCTTCATTTATATAGCGCTTTTAACAATATACTGTAGATTATTTCAAAGCAGCTTTACAGTGATAATAGGAAATTAAAGTAACATAGATTGTTTTGGCTTTACAGCAGCTTTAGAATAAAGTTATTGTCCAGCTAAAGTTAGTTTTGATTGATTCACTTCCGTTGCAAAGATCATTAGTTATTAACTTAGGGGCCGCTAACACCGTTCTAACAGAAAACCCTTAATGCAATCCAGCTGCTCATTTGCACAAAACAGTGGTTTATGGCTCGAGAACGCAAACCATGAAATAGGATCCAAGGTACAAGCCTTGAAAAATGTATAATACAGAATTTTTTATCGCGTCCGCGTAGCCACGTGAACCGGAATTATCTCGACAACGCTTTATCTGTAGAGAGGTAAAGGGAGGGAAGGAGGCCTTCACAGGGGAGAGACTAGTGACACTTCAGGACTGTGCTGTCGTTGCGTCCAGGCGCAAGTCCTTCATCAGATCTAGAGTGTGTGTGTGTGTGTGTGTCCAGGCACTGGTCCTTCATCAGATCTGGAGTGTGTGTGTGTGTGTGTGTCCAGGCACTGGTCCTTCATCAGATCTAGAGTGTGTGTGTGTGTGTGTGTGTGTGTGTGTGTGTGTGTGTGTGTGTGTGTGTGTGTGTCCAGGCACTGGTCCTTCATCAGATCTAGAGTGTGTGTGTGTGTGTGTGTGTGTGTGTGTGTGTGTGTGTGTGTGTGTGTGTGTGTGTGTGTGTGTGTGTGTGTGTGTGTCCAGGCACTGGTCCTTCATCAGATCTAGAGTGTGTGTGTGTGTGTGTGTGTGTGTGTGTGTGTGTGTGTGTGTGTGTGTGTGTGTGTGTGTGTGTGTGTGTGTGTCCAGACACTGGTCCTTCATCAGATCTGGATCCAGCGGACTGTAGTAAACCTCGGGATAAACAGAGAGACTAATATTAGCGTAGACGCCATTCTTCTTATGATGTAACGACTAACGAGTACATCAGGATTTATGGGAAGTGTTCCCGGTTCCGGCTGACCTAAACTATGCAGCCTAACATTGAACTATTGTTTATTAAGCGTGCATGGCAACCACCCATAATAACATTACAATAATCCAGTCTTGATGTCATGAACGCATTAACTAACTGTTCCGCATTTGTCATTGAGAGCATATGACATAATTTAGATATATTAAAAATGCGGTTTTACAGATACTAGACACGTGACTTTCAAATGAAAGATTAGTATCAAAGAGCACACCCAGGTTCCTAACCGATGTCATACCTACATATTCCACTACTGTATTATGACACACAGCTATAATAAATACTGTACTTACATTTAAATGACTGCAATGTAAAATGACAGATAGTTGCTTTCCTAGGACTATTAGGCCATATTAGGTGGCACGTACCTAACACTAAGTGCAATTATTAGATTTATTGTTGTTTTATTGACATCTTTCCTGAAGTCATTTAAATATTGAAAATATGCACAATATTTATGATGCAAGTATAGCAGTGACACTCCAACAGTGAAGTGCACTTAAACAATAGATAGAACTCAGTGTCTAACACTGCATACACACACTATTAAATAACTGTATTCAATTCTGTGAAAATAGAAAAAAAAAAACTGCATTCTGTGTGTTATTTCCTACATAAAATTGTCATTTTAGGCCAATAAAGTCAGTAAAGGGGCAGCCGTGGCCTACTGGTTAGGGCTTCAGGCTTGTAACCGAAGGGTTGCCGGTTCGATCACCGACCAGTAGGAAACATGTGGGTGGGTGAAGTGGTAGAGCACTGCTCTCCCATGCCCACATCCACGGCTGAAGTGGTCTATCTAAAAAATAACTTTTTAAATTTCAAAATACATTTCAAATGAAACAATTTGCAAACGTTAAAACATATATGAACATATATGTAAACATATATGAAAATATATTTACATATATTTAACTAAAATATATTTATTGGGCCAATTTCAAATATTTGCATATATTCCAAAAATATATTTTGAAAATATATTTCAAATATATTTCTTTTGTGTATGGGTAAGTAGTAGGAAAATTACTAGTCATCCAGTTTTTTATATCAGCTATGCATTCCATTAATTTTGTGAATTGGAAAGTTTCATCAGGGCGTGAAGAAATATAGAGCTGAGTGTCATCAGCATGATAATACTGTATATTACAACATTTTTGTAATATTGTTTTTTTTTTTTTTTAGGAGGCACTGCCTCCCTTTCACGCCCCTGATATATATGTCTATGTACATACACTTTATAAAGACATTAGTAGATGTAAACATGACTGTGTGGTCACAATTTTGAATATGAGACTACTGATGTAAACTTCTTCTATTTTGTAAAGGCTCGGGTTTAGGGTAGCCGATACCGATCAGTTAAAAAAATGCTTAATCGGCCCTGATCCTAATTGTAATCCAGAAATGTTACATATTGTGCCTTTAATACCGTTTTTAATGTATTTGATGTTTTTATAAGTCCTGGACCTGACCCTGGTAAGATTTTCTTAATTATATCCAGTTTAAAAAGTGTTCATTTTAAAAGTGTAGTATTTGTTTTTATTTTTCTTAGTTTTATTCTGTTCTGTACAGCACTTTGGTCAGCTTTGGTTGTTTTTAAATGTGCTTTATAAATAAATATTGTATTGTAAAACACTTCTCTTTCTGGCTTGCCCTGCAGTGCTATCCACCTTAATTCTAGCTGTGCGAAAATACAAGACATTACGGCAGGAGAAAATGGCAACACAAGAGCTGGAAACAGAAGAGTTCTCTGAGAAAATCTTGAGTTTTACAGTCCCAGAGACACAGCCCAACCAAACAGTTTGTCTTCGGCATCCGCACCGGCGAGAGCGCAGGCTCTGTCGAGAACAAGTCACCACCAGTATCCGCATGTCTCTACGTCACTCTCACCTCATAGGACCAGAAGACGGGGTCTTTCAACAGTTTATTATGGATCGTCTGGCTGAGGCAGATGAAGACCCCTACGTCCCACCCTTCGACTGTCTGCACACGTATGCGTTTGAGGGGACGGGGTCGGTCTCGGGGTCACTGAGCTCGCTGGAGTCTGAGGTCACGGGGTCACCGAGCTCGCTGGAGTCTGAGGTCACGGGGTCACCGAGCTCGCTGGAGTCTGACACATCTGACCCTTGCGTGAGTCAAACCCGTGATTCGGGGCCACAGCTCTTGAGGCTCTCCCCGTGGCTGGGAGGAGCAGATGATGACACCTTATTCTGACCTGACGATAAAAAAATATTCTCACTGTGGCTTTTATGATCATACCTACAAATCTTGGAGTGACTGAATTGAACTTTTAGGGGTCAAAACAAAGAAGGATCTTGAACCCAGTTTTTCTTCTACTACTACTACTACTTCTGAAACTCTTTGGGCATCAGAGAATGTATATTGCAGAGACCCTATTGTTATGTTATGATGGTCTGATATGGCACTAATACTCATGTGTACATACACACATCCATCTTTATGTAACATTATAATAATAATAATTTAATTTATATTTATATCTCAATAGGGGCCCTAGCGACTGATGGTAAAGTGCTGCAGTTTTTATATCGCCCCCACCTCCCGTGCCGGTTCGAAACCTGCTCTGAGCGGTTGCGAGTTGGACTAGCCACTAAAAAAAATACTAAATAAACATTTTACTGCCCAACACGCAGAACCTGATTTCAACAAGTCCAACATGTTCCTGGAACAACATTCCAATCAACCAATAAGATTTGAGGGACAAGTTTAAAGTTTATGTCAAGTCAAATTTAGGATTGCAACCAGGGTTAGGTGCTTCTACATCAGTGTTATTACAAAAATAATAATATCATAATAATAATCACTGATTCTTCAGATAAGGGACAAAACGTTTTAGAAGTTAGTTTTTATTATTTAATAGTACATTTATTATAAACTGATAGATTTGTAGACAAAGATCTCAGCTAATTAACCATGTGAGGGAACAGGTTTTTCTGAAAATGTAGATTTATTCACTTCATAACCTAATTACATTACTTAAAAACACATTAAAAAGCATGCCATTTTAATTAGATTTATTGGACAACAGTGTAAAGTCGTGAGTTATGTAATACTGGTATTCAGTAAAGAAGCTAAGTGAAAAATACATTTTCTAAAAAAGAAATTGGGTTAGGGTTATTATGAACAATCCAGGTCCTAAATTCCTTAAATCTCTAACCTACTTTTTAATATTAAACATATATAACCAATGTTCTTAGGTAAATCGGACATAATATCATGTAGTTCAGTTGATGTTTTAATATTTTAACACAATAAATGGAAAAAAATAATAAAATATTTATTTCAAAATGAATAGAAACCTTCATCTGACGGTGTTAAAAACTGAGGGTGTTGACAAAGGTCCAGCTGAGGGTACAACAAACGATTGATTGAACAACTCATTTTTATACTAATATTTAATTTAAAACAACAGTCCTTCCAGTGGTTTGTTTTTCTCCTTTTAGCTGCACAGAACATCTCATTCTGGGTCTCCACTAGCTCACAGAACACAAGAAGCGTACGTTAGGCTGAGTGTAATGTAAGCGTTATTATGAGCCGCTGTAGCAGTGACAGAAATCTTCCTGATGTGAATCCAGAGGATCTGTAGCCTGTGTTTAAACCACATCAATTACATACATTTTATTTGTGCCAACCTGCATGACTTAAGCAGTGGGAAATGCTACTCTCTATGAAGTCCATTAAATAAAATCATGAAACAACATTAGAATAATTCCCCATATGCTAAAATAAATAAGTAATATAATATAACTATATGACGAGCTTTGTGAGCGCTTGTCAACTCCATCACCATACAGGTCAACTCCATCAGACAGAAAACCTGACAGAGTTGACAAGACTGAATATGTCCACCTTCACCACGTGTTGTACAGTGGAGCAAGTTTTAGTTGTAGCTGCCTTAATAAACATACAAATGTCTAGATGTATCCCACAGCTATTTACAGAAACTGTAACACTGGGATGACGAAGTTGACGTGTTAAAGCTATGACTGCAGAGACTTCAACATTGTTTATATAAAATACAAAACATATATATAAAACGTTTAGGACTATGTGTCTTAGTGTGAGATCCACAATGAGCAGGAAATAGAAAAGGGGTCCTCAGAGTTAAAGATGACCATGACATTGCCTGATTTATTCAGAATTATAAAAAAATCCTGAAGGAGTTGACGCATAGTGAGGACACAACTTTGGCATTTTTTTATGGCAAATATAATTCAAGATTTACTTTTTATATTGTGTGATATATTACAGATCTCTGCCTTTCAATTTAAATGTTTTTGTTTCCTTTTTTTTATTTTATTTTATTTTTAAACACTTGTTTAGCTGTTTTACATTATGACCTCATGCTGAGGACAGGTTAAACTACATGTATTTTCCAAGTATAGAGCATGTATTTAAAATAATACTAACAAAATTATTAAAGCAATGAATGTCCTGAGTATCCAGATTTCCTTTAGATGTATCTTTTTAAATATTTTTATTTTGATGAATTTCTTTATTTTTGACATAAAGATGGCTTTTGTGTATAGGATATGTTTTGTACTTTATCTCAAGAATATAATATAATATAATATAATATAATATAATATAATATATATATATATATATATATATATATATATATATTAGGGATGCACCGATACCACTCTTTCCAGAACGAGTCCGATACTGGTATGAATGAATCATATTAGTTGACTTAATTTGTTTAGCAAATATATATTTCCTAAGGTTGTGATGAGACAGTTAGCTCACGAGACGAGACACGAGACTGAGTTCACAAGAACGAGACGAGATTTTTACACAGTATTTTTAAGAAATCCTCAATGATGAAATACATGACTAGAAAAATAGTCCACAGGTGCATTTGAAATGTTTTAACTAATCATCTTGTAATGAATGTCATTTCACTTCTCCTTTCTGAGAATGAATTATCATATGCAGTAAAAGACAACAATACTCAAGCACTGTAAAAGGTTTTGACACAAACTCAGCTGACTGGCTTCTCTCCTGTTTGATTTCACGAGTCTCTTCAGACCTTACTGTACATGGTTTATGAGCTTCTACTACTTTTGACCTCTTAACTGAACTCCACAAATTGATCATAGAAATTATAACAGTATAAATAAAAATGAATAACACAGGTTTCTTTAAGTCTTATTAAGTGCAAACAATAAGTCCAACCATAATCAAAGTATGTTTTAATATACTTTGCCCAGCCCAGCCTAAGATAACTTTCATATTGGGAGATATTCGCATGCATCAGGGAGCCGCTATCAAAATGCGGGGTATTGAAATCCCGTTTGAATGCGCACTCGTGTTTTACTTAAACTTTCGATTTCGTGATTGCATGTACTCTGTGAGTAAGGAGCAGCGGCGGCGGTGAACACGCATTCAACAAGATAAGACATTTATCAGATGCTTAGACTGCAACGAATCCTCCGCCATGGTCGTGTCAGTCATTTCGTCACTTACTCTCGTCATGTGATCAGTGAACTCTGATTCTGCTGCAGTATGTATGACTCTGCATCTTAAATACAATACAACAAATAAAGGCTACAAATGAAATATACAGTGTTTTTTGGGTTTCTCAGGTAGGCCTAGGTCTAACAGTAGTTTTCAGGTTCAGAAATTTGAATAAAGTAATCAAATGTGCAATGACACTGCATATTCATCACTATATAAATGAAATAGATGGATCTTTATAAAGTTAGGAAAGTTATTCAGTCAAGAGCCATGAGTGATTTCTTTGACTTTGTTTGAATAATTAATTCATAATTAATTTTTAATTTAATTCATTACATTTATATAGCGCTTTTCTAGGCAGGCCTACTCAAAGCGCTTTTTACATGAAAGGGGGAATCTCCTCAACCACCACCAATGTGCAGCATCCACTTGGATGATGCGACGGCAGCCATATTGCGCCAGAACGCCCACCACACACCAGCTTACTGGTGGAGAGGAGACAGTGATGAAGCCAATCAGTATATGGGGATGATTAGGAGGCCATGATGGACAGGGGCCAAGGGGCAGATTTGGCCAGGATGCCGGGGTTACACCCCTACTCTTTTTCGAAGGACATCCTGGGATTTTTAATGACCACAGAGAGTCAGGACCTCGGTTTAACGTCTCATCCGAAGGACGGTGCTCTTTGACAGTATAGTGTCCCCATCACTACACTGGGGTGTTAGGACCCAGACAGACCACAGGGTGAGCACCCCCTGCTGGCCTCACTAACACCTCTTCCAGCAGCAACCTGGTTTTCTCAGAAGGTCTTCCATCCAGGTACTAACCAGGCTCAGCCCTGCTTAGCTTCAGTGGGCAACCAGTCTTGAGCTACAGGGTGATATGGCTGCTGGCTCGATATAACATTAAAACACAGCAACAGGTTTATTAGAATGCTGTCCCATTAAGACCAAACACACGGATCCCATTTGAATATACGGTCTACGTTCACTTGAGATATAACCGACTATGTTTACTAGGATACTCGTTTTTACACAATTTTATGTGAATTCGTCCGTTCAAGTGCAAGACATGAAATAGACAGCACGCGAACACTGAACTGAATTCTGAGACAGCAAACACTGAGACAGCAAACGTCCTGCAATGATGTAAGGAACCACTGGTTATGCATTAATCATTAAACAGTTGTGGCGGGAGGAGCAAACAACAGACACAGTGTGAGTGTTGTCAGGCCTAGGAGAGGCATTTATTAAAGTAAATAAACATAAAATGTCCAAAAATGGGGGAAATAACGTTTTAAAACAAAAGGGAATCTGGTGTCCTCATCGTGCCAGGGAATCGTGAAGGATGGGTAGTGAAGAGATGGGATGGGTCCAGGTAAGAGGGGAGTGTCCGGCGGTCGCACGCACTTCTCTCTCTTCGGTCTGAAGCCTTGTTTATACTTTCTCCTGGCTCCACAGCGCGAGTCTCCGCAGACTGCGCGCGCACCTCCCCAAACGGACGAGGCGTTTATACTCGACGCGCTCGCCGTTGTACTATTCTTTGAAACGATAGGGGGCGACTCGAGTAATTGTCCTCTAAACCATCAGGAATCAGCGGTGAGAAGAAGCTATACACACGTGACAATGTTTATTTTAGTACACCACCATCAATACCACACTACAAAAAGAATCGTGTAAAACCCAGTAAACCCTGAGATTATTACTCGTGGCAATAAAACAAAATATATGGATATGAGAATGTGTATACAATATAACTAAATTAACAATCTCTTACATATTTTCTAATTTCACTAAACATTTAATTAAGTTTCGTGAATTTTTTTTTTAAACATGGACCTTTATGTTCATTAAAAATACGTGTTATGCTATTGTATGTAAGCAACTAATTTAGACGTGCAAACAGGGTGCCGGTGTGGTGAGAAGTTCGAGCTCGGCCAGATTTGGCTCGAAGTCGTTCATCTTCGGATGCGGAGCCGCGCGCGCTGTTACAAAAAAAGCTGCGCACACCGCCAAGCGAAATGGGGTCTTGCGCACCCAACGCGCATGACCGCCCACACCGCAAAGACATCATTTTTGCCGCGCGCACCTTCGCGCTCGTGCGGACGCGTCGAGTATAAACCTAGCTTGAAGCGCGAGGGGCGGCGGCTTCGCCATCGCGGCTTGTCCTCTCTAGGCCCTGACAACTGAGGGGAATAGCGGCCGGCATCCTAGCCCGTCAGCGGCGTCACGCATGTTTCTCCATTCCGGACGGCGGGTCCGGCGACTCACATATTGGACGGCGAGGGAATCCCTCCGCGCTCCCTTCCTGGACCCACAAGGACACCAGTGTGCAAGCACAGGGAAGAGACCGGTCTCTCGAGGAGAAGTGCGCTCAGTATTTAACAGCGGCGGTGATGAGGCTTCATTCTCCTCAGGTGTGCCTCATCACACGCCGCCAGTTCTCCTCTTCAGAGCCCCTCCTCTCCAATCACACACATCCAGTTGGGAACCTGTCTCTCTCTCCCCCTCTCTCTCTTTCCGTCAGTTAATAATACATGCCTTTTATTTTTTATTTTCTTTGCCATTGACATATACAATGGAACTACAAACTCTGTTGTCAGTCTTTCTTTTTCTGGACACTGTACACACGCTGCGTGGTATCGGTTGTTGGTATCGAAGCATTTTTATAAGTATGAGTACAAGTACACAAGCGCAGTATCGGGCCTGATGACGATACTGGTGTGTATATATATATATATATATACATATATTTATGTTATATCATAGAGCATAAAAGTTACATCCTTGTTTCGTTCGACATTTAGTTACCTATTTCTGTCCTTAAGTTTGATATTTCAATATGTTTCTTTTGATTTAACACAACTAAGTCTGGTAATATAGTTGGGAAAAACCCAACTAGTAAAATTAGTACATTTATTTAAAAATATTATATCAACTTATGTAATTCATAAATGAGTTACTCAACAGAAATCTATCCTCTGCTGAATCAAGCTGTGTCGGATCATATTCTTCTTCTGAGGTAAATTCTTATTCCTCACAGCATGTTGTCTTCCAAATCTGATGTAGCTTGATGCATTGTTTATCAAGGTGATGGGGACATGTACACGTTCGCCTGGTTTACGGATTAAGTAATCAGAGAATATTTCGTTTCAATATGAATTGGTTCATTTAAAAGACATAGACATGTCAAGCTTTCTATAGACATGTTTCTCATGTCTATGAGGAAAGTATACGCTGAATTTCGGGTCATTTTTGTGACGGGCTCCAGAAGTTGTTCACAGTAACAGAGATGGCAGAAAGGGCATACTGTTTGTTTTCTTTATTTTACAAAAGCACAACATTTAATTGTTCTTGTGAGCATACATAAATAAAAGTAGACTTCTGTTCAGTACATCGAGGTCAGTCATCCGTAGGTAAAAAGAGCTGCTTTATACTTCAAATTGATGTTGTAATACTAACTGAAAGAGACACTGTCACTGTTCATTTTTTTATGATTAATGCTGTAAAGATGCTTATTTTAAAGCAATCTATTGTATAAAGTGCTGCATAAATAAACATGACTGGAATCTGAATTGCAGAGCTGGTGCAAACATCCCCATCATGATCAGCTGCTCTCTGACCTGTTTTTAGGCTGTTGACCCGTAAGCGAGGAACGAGATGTGACTACATCGGGGTCTTGACAGAATACTGTCCTGGCTTCTGCCTCATCCGCCGTTTTTTCTGGCCGTCAACGCTGCCTAAAGTACAATGCGGGCTGGTAGGAAATACATTCTGCTCGTCTGTGTCTGGCTCTTTCTACTGCCTGTTCACCTGCTAGTGACGGGCTTGCTCCAGTATTCGGCCATTGATCTTCTCCGGCTGCGCTGTCACCTGCCTGGACCTGCGCCTGAGGCTCTCCACCTTCATCCGGACATCGCCTTTCAGCCTCGCCCGAGATATATCCACCGATGGTCCCGCCGGAATTTCCACTACAACAGCTTAACTGCAATAAAATCCTTCTGGTCCAGCTCTTCACGCCCTCCACGATCTATCAACCGGGCTGTCGACCACAGCGTGTTAGCCCGCCTAGCTCGGTCGGCTAGCACCACCACCAGCTGTGACAACACCACAGTCAACTTCGCTCTGCTCAACATCCGCTCACTGACAGACAAGGGACATCTTATCCAGGACCTCATTTCAGATCGTAAGCTTGACTTTCTTTGTTTAACCGAGACATGGCAACAGCCCAACAACTTTTCTCAGCTTAATGAATCCACTCCTAGTGGGTTTGTTTACATCTGTCAATCACGCAGCTCCGGCCGGGGAGGAGGTCTCGCGATAATCTATCACGAGAAGTGGAAAGTCTCGCCGGTTTCTGTGCCTGTCTCTAGCACATTCGAATCTGTTGTCTGCGAGCTTTCTGGTCCTACTCCAACCATTATTGCTACTGTCTACCGCCCCCCAAAACTGAATAGTGAATTTTTAAATGATTTTGCTGTCTTTCTTACTCATCTATCCTCTCTTTCATCAAACATAATTCTACTGGGTGACTTTAATATCCACATGGACAATATCAATCTGCTTCTCACTAAAGACTTTTCCTCCTGTCTAGAGAGTTTTGGATTCCAGCAACATATCACTTTCCCCACACACTCAAAAGGACATACTCTGGACTTAATTTGCTGCTCTGGTATAACCCCTTCTGATTTTACACCTGCTGAACTCCCCATAACTGACCATTATCTCATCTCATTTTCAATGAAACTCACTCTCTCCATCTCTAAAAAAACACGTTTTATTTCATTTCGGAATATAAAGAATATTAATCCTGCCACTCTCACTTCAAGTTTCCACTCCTTCTGCCCCCCCGACACTCATACTCTATCTTCTCCCGATGATCTGGTTTCTCATTACAACACCGGACTCCATAATATTCTTAATTCCCTTGCTCCGTTAAAAACCAGATCCGTTTCATTTTCCGTCTCTGCCCCCTGGTTCACCACCGATCTTCGTCTCATGAAAGCCAAAGGTCGGCAACTTGAACGTCTCTACAAGAAAACTGGTCTCACTATTCACAAAGAAATGTACAATAATCACATCTTACAATACAAGGACTCCATCGTTCGCACTAAAAGTCACTACTACTCCAGTATAATCACTGCTAATAAAGGAAACTCGAAGTCACTGTTTTCCATACTTAACAATATCACTCAACCTCAGGACTTTCTCCCCCCTCACCTGTATACAACCCAATTTTGCAACTCCATTATGTCATTTTTCACTGAAAAAATAAAAAATATTCACCAGAACCTTGGACATATCCCTCACCACAGCATCTCAGCTGATTTTCACCCATCCACACACTCATTCTCTTCCTTCCACCTCCCAGCTATCTCTGAAATCACTGAATTGATCAGGAAATCTAAGGCTTCCACTTGCCAACTTGACCCCTTCCCCACACAACTTGTTAAAACTTGTCTCCCATCCCTGGTTCCCCACATTTCTGCTATCATCCACTCCTCTCTCACCACTGGAACTGTTCCAACATCATTCAAAACTGCTTCCATTACTCCAATTTTGAAAAAAGTGGGTGCCAACCCCTCTGACTACAATAACTTCCGTCCAATTTCAAATTTACCATTCATTTCCAAAATCCTTGAAAAAACAGTTGCCTCTCAAATCCATTCTCATTTATCCCAAAATAACCTGTATGAACAGTTCCAGTCTGGTTTCCGTCCACTTCACAGCACTGAAACAGCACTTATCAAAATCACCAATGACCTCCTTATGGCAGCTGATTCTGGACTCCTTACCATTCTCATTCTCCTCGACTTAAGTTCAGCTTTTGATACCATCTGTCACACCACTCTCCTCAACAGGTTATCTGCCATTGGTATCACTCACACTCCATTAGACTGGTTCACTTCCTATCTCTCTGGCCGTACTCAGTTCATTCAATTTAAATCTTTTAAATCCAGTCCCTTCAATGTTACTTCAGGTGTTCCCCAGGGCTCTGTCCTGGGGCCCTTGCTTTTTATCATTTACCTCCTTCCCCTGGGTAGTATTTTCCGTAAATTTAACATTCAATTCCACTGTTATGCTGATGACACCCAGCTCTACCTTTCGACCAAACCCTCATCCACTCTCCCACCCACCTCACTTACTGACTGCATCTCAGAAATAAAAATTTGGTTTACACAGAACTTCCTCAAATTAAATAGTAATAAAACTGAGGTTCTCCTCATTGGCACTAAATCCACTTTATCCAAAACCAACAGTCTTTCTCTCACTATTGATAGTTCCTCCGTTTCACCCTCCCCCCAGGTGAAGAGTCTGGGTGTCATCCTTGACAGCACATTATCTTTTCAATCTCACATCAATAACATTACCCGGTCTGCCTACTTCCATCTAAGAAACATTAATCATCTCCGCCCCTCCCTTACCCCTCCCTTACCCCCCACACAGCCTCCATCCTTGTCCACAGTCTCGTCACTTCACGTCTAGACTACTGCAACTCTCTTCTTTTCGGTCTCCCTCACAAATCCCTTCACAAACTTCAACTGGTCCAGAATTCAGCTGCCCGCATAATAACACGAACACCATCCATTCACCACATCACCCCTGTTCTCCAACAGCTTCACTGGCTCCCGGTTCAGTTTCGTATCCATTTCAAAGTCCTTTTATTAACATTCAAAGCCATTCACAACCTGTCCCCCCCATATCTGTCTGATCTCCTCCAGGTTTCAACCACTTCCCGCTCACTCAGGTCATCCTCCTCCATACACCTCTCTGTCCCCCGTGCCCGTCTCACCACTATGGGGAGCAGAGCTTTTAGCAGATCTGCTCCCCGACTCTGGAACGCACTACCACCACAACTCAGAAACATTGATTCGTTCTCTCACTTTAAACTTCAACTTAAAACACATCTGTTTAAAACTGCCTATCATATCTAATGTACTGTAACATGCTCTGCCTCTTTTAATTGTTCTTAATATTGTTTTATTCTCTATTCTTCTGTTTTTCTTATTATGCGCTGTTTTAAATGTATTATGTATTTTTGTACGGTGTCCTTGAGTGCCAAGAAAGGCGCCTTTAAATAAAATGTATTATTATTATTATTATTATTATTATTGACAGAATACTTTAAGTTCTTTCTAAAGGAATAAATGCAAGTGATCATGCTGGTGCCTCCACTGACTCCAGAGCGTTATTATTGCATTAAAGGTGGAGAAGGATATGCTATTATTTATCTTGGATTTTTTTTACATCTCAAAAACCTCTCAAAAACCTGCAATTTTACCTAAACCTAAAAAACTAAAGCTACATTATTGGCCCTCCTAAATCGAACTATTGGATCTGTAGTAGTTGAAGTATAAAACTACAAGTTACTTGCAGAGAGATCTTGTTGAGGTAATTACGTGAGTTGTGTTTCAGTGCTAATGTCATGTTGTGTTAGCTAACTCATAAGGAGCTGGACAGACTGACTACATTACCATCATCAGGTCAATGTGACAACAACATATCATGCCCTTATTGAAAACTAACATCACAACTCTCCTAACAATTGTAATAAATGAACACAAAGAACAAAAATCAAGCAGCATATATTCTACCTGGTAATCTTCCACTATCAAACAAGCGAATGTTCCAGCAAATGTTATGTTGGGGAAAACCAAACCTCAATTTTAACAGACTGAACAAAGATTGAACAAAGGAGATTTGACAGCTTACTTCGAGAGACATGGCTTAAGCAACTTTAGGATTAGAATTTTGAAATCTAAGCAATTCTTCCTGCTTGCCGTTCTCAAGGATTTGGACGTTGACTGGTGCTCTTTTATATGTTAATGACATTAATAATGTTGCATTTGAGGAGGACATCTCAAACCATTCAGTTGCACACAATATCAAGATAATTTGTGATTTTATACATTTCACATCAAGAAAAGAGGGTTAGATGTGAAATGTATAATCTCTCTGAATCACACATACACACATTTGAGAAATGTTCCTAAGGTTAAATGTAGGACGGTTTATATGCAAAATTTTATAAATGAGGCCCTCTGTCTCCTCACAGCTGGTTGAGTCCCGGTTTCCTCCACAATCCAAAGACATTCAGTTTAGGTGAAGAGGGCATAATAAATTGGCCGTCGGTGTGTGTGTGTGTGTGTGAGTGTGAGTGTGTGTGTGTGTGAACCCTGTGATGGACTGGCCATCAGTCTACAGTGTTCCTCGCCTCGGCCCTAAGACACTGGGTTAGACTTCAGCATTTACAGAGAATAAGTGGTTTGTATAATATATATATATATTAAAAAAATGGTTATTTGATTACGGTTATTTAGTTAATATATATATAATATATATATATTAACTAAATAACCGTAATCAAATAACCATTTTTTTATTGAATATTTGTTATAATTGGCAAATTGTGAATACAAATTGAATGATTCACTCAATTAGCCTATAAGTTTTAATGAATAGCAAAGATGTCTGAAATGTACATCTAACTCATGGAATTATTTAATAATCCTCATGAATTACAATATATATTCAAGTCAAAAATAATATTACTAGTAACAACATGCCACAAATAGACATAAAAACTTTTATATTAAACATAATACAATATTTCAACTGACTAAAACTTACAGATGTTGGTATTCAGATGAAAAGCCAAAATTAAGACCAGCCATTAATTAAAGGTGTGGGGGGGGTTATGAGTCTTGATGCGTATAATTAAGTTCAGTTTACAGTGTGTTCTGTGTTTGTCATCATTAGACATGCCTGGGCTGCTGTGTGTGTGTGGGTGGCATGCGTGCATTTGTTTATCATGTTGACACAGACAGCGCTTACATGCCACAGTTCTGCTCTATTGCTCTCTCTGTTCCCCAGAACGAGTCCTGCCCTAACGATACTGACAGCACTGCGTGTGTGGGTTCATACATAAAGCAGCATTATCATCAAACATATTTTTAAGCCACACAAGTTTAAGTTCCCCCTTTATCATTACAGTGTCGTTGAAGCATTTCTCAGTGCTCAGGATTGAGTAGTTTAAGCACTCTATATGTTTCATGTTCAGATCACATCAGAGGTTGCAGTAATCTAATAATTTTCTAATCGAATATTTGAAACTACGTACCTACTAATCAAACCCCAGATTCGAACTGACTCGGGTATTACTACAAATCCTTTACAGATTAATTCTGTATTCAAAGATTTTTATATGTCCTTGCATTCATTAGAGCTTTCTTCTAATTCCTCCAACTTTGATTTAGTTATGCCTTCCATTGAACAATCATCTTCGGATGAATTAGATCAGCCAATTACTCTCAAAGAACTTTATGTAGCTGTTTCTTCTTTACAGTCTGGGAAAAGTCCAGGACCAGACGAGTACCCGGTGGAATTCTATAAAGTGTTTTGGATATGTTTCATGAATAACTGGAAAAAGGCCTTCTCCCTCAGACCCTCAGTCAGGCTTCTATCTCTCTTCTTCCTTCCGTCCGATAGGTTTGATAAATGTAGATTTCAAACTGTTATCAAAATTACTGGCTTTAAGACTGGAACACGTTCTTCCGACTATTATTTCAGTAGACCAAACAGGTTTTATCCGGAATCGTCACTTATTCTCTAA
The DNA here is from genome assembly GCA_021464565.1 of Rutilus rutilus. Taxonomy (NCBI): domain Eukaryota; kingdom Metazoa; phylum Chordata; class Actinopteri; order Cypriniformes; family Leuciscidae; genus Rutilus; species Rutilus rutilus. Next base: position 30,235,764 of record JAJAQA010000024.1, on the reverse strand, counting down.
TCTCAGGCATCTTTTTAATATAATTTACAATCCATCTCAGGCTAATACAGAAGAAGCTTTGATTTAGTTGGACGCTGAGAAAGTGTTTGATAGAGTGGAGTGGAGCTATTTATTTTATACTTTGGATAAATCTGGTTTTGGAAAGAAATTTATTTCATGGATTAAGTTGCTTTATTCCTCCCCACTGGCTGCAGTAAGGACAAACAACATTCAATCTGATTATTTTTGATTATATCGTTCTACAAGACAAGGATGTCCCTTAAGCCCTCTCTTATTTGCAGCATTAAACCCCTTTCTATCGTCCTTCGGTCTAACTGTGCCATTACGGGCATGGTTAGGAACTGTGTCAAGTTCAAAGTTTCTTCAAATGCGAATGATTTACTTCATGTTTCTAATTTGTCTGTTTCCGTCCCTGCTGCCCTGGCCACTCTTCAATCCTATGGTCAAATTTCTGTTTATAAATTGAACTTAAAATTAAAATTAAAAGTGTAATATTTCCCATTAATACTTTAGCAAAGAATTTTCCTCTAAGTAGCCTACCCTTCAAAATCGCTTAATTTAGTTTTTCATATCTTGGAATTCATGTTACACATAAATATGTAGATCTATTCAAAGCAAATGGACTCCTTTGTTGTCCCATTCTAGGGAGGATTTTGATCGATGGTCCCTCTGAATCTCTCTTTAGCTGCTCGAATTAATGCTGTGAAGATGTTTGTTATCTCATGATTTTTTATATTTGTTTCAATGCATTCCTCTCTTTCCCACTATCTAAAGAAATGCTCTCAGACAGCAAGTGCAGTGAGTTTGCTTCTTTCTTCTCTGAGAAAATCAATAATATCAGAAAGGCGATCAGCATATTCTCGTGTGGCACTGGGGTCAGACAGATCAGACCACATCCGCAGAAAGTTACTATGTCTGATTTTGAAGAAATTAGTGGTCAAATTTTGAAAGAAACAGTACAGCACCTTAAAACATCAACCTGTGCCCTTGACACATTCCCCACTTCCTTTTTCAAAAGTGTGTTAAAATGCTTAGAAGCAGATCTCCTAGAAGTGGTAAATGCCTCACTTCTCTATGGGACTTTTCCGAAGTCCCTTAAAACTGCAGTTGTCAAGCCCCTCCTGAAAAAGAGCAATCTGGATAGCAACATATTGAGCAATTACAGACCAATTTCAAATCTTCCTTTCATAGGCAAGATCATTGAAAAAGTTGTCTTCAATCAGTTGAACAAATTCTTAAACTCGAATGGATACTTTGACAATTTTCAATCTGGTTTCCGACCGCACCACAGCACAGAAACAGCGCTCATAAAGATAATAAACGATATTTGTTTAAATACTGCTACAGGCAAAACATCAATTTTGGTACTACTCGATCTCAGTGCTGCATTTGACACTGTCGATCATATCATACTTCTTGACAGGCTGGAAAACTGGGTCGGACTTTCTGGGATAGTCCTAAAATGGTTCAGGTCATACTTAGTCTCTCCCCTGTGAAGGCCTCCCTCCCTTTACCTCTGTACAGATAAAGCGTTGTCGGGATAATTCCGGTTTGCGTGGCTGCGCGGAAGCAATAAAAATTCTGTATTATAAATTTTAAGGCCAGACAGGTATATGTTGAGGGTTGGTTTGTAGGGAAGGACTACACGCCTTCGCACATATATTCAAACGCGCACACCTATAGACTGAACTTGTAATACGCGTGTGCACGCCATCAGCGTTCTCACTGGTTCGCGTTTTTGAAGTTTGCGCAGAAAGAACTGAAGAGTTTTCTGTTAAAACGGTGTCGTGTTAGCAGCCCCTAAGTTAATAACTAATGATCGTTGCGACGGAAGTGAATCAATCAAACTAACTTTAGCTGGACAATAACTTTATTCTAGAGCTGCTATAAAGCCAAAACAATCTCTGTTACTTTAATTTCCTATTATTAACCTGTTAAGCTGCAACCCCACTTTTGAAAAATCCCCAGAAATGACATACCCAAACTGAAACAGATACAGTTCATGAACCCTTTGCATTAAAAGCACAAGTATGATCTCATTTGAAAGCTGACACCTGGCAGTTTATTGTAAATGTAGAATTAATTATTGTCATAATGACAAAAATAGTTATAAATAGCTTCAAAGTTTTGTAAAATTATTAGAAATTAATTTTTATGAAACATCCTCATGAAAATAAAATTGAAGTTGGCACTGGAGCAATCTAGAAATGCACTACAGCTAAAGCCATATGTCTAAACATTCTATGTTTAAAATCTGAAGATAATAAGTCCAAAACTCTGTATTTGGTTAAATGTTTTTCAAGACCATGTCAAATGACTTTATTTTGATTTGACGCTAAAATGCTACTGATGTTTATTGTCATCTTCTAACCATCTATCCAGTATATTATCTCTATTGTTTTGTGGTGGATCCCCATTCAGTCTCAGTCTCCCCCTGCACACATTCACACCTCTCCAGCCTGGTTATGGCTCGAAATATGCATTTCTTTTGTCTGCATTATAGCTACTAACGACTGGCTATTCACAGGCTATTCATAGGGTTTCAGTCCCTAATTTCTTTTCTCAAAGTTTACCACACATTTTAAACTGTATCAAATGCATTTCTTGAATAAAGACACATTTCAGGTAGCAAAAAATAATAAAAGTATAACTTCTAGGTAGCAGGTGCACCTAGGGCTAGCTAGCATGTTAGCTTAGCACACCATCAATACACGACAATTTATGAGATTAAAACCATGTTTGTGCTCTAAACTTACTTTTTAACGCACGTTGAGTATTTTAAATAATCTTCTGTGATCTAATTTGGCTTCAGATAAAAAAATCAGACAGAAAATATACTATTGGATAGTGTTCTGCACAATGATAGTCTATATAGATTAGCATTACATTATAAATATAATCTATTATTATGAAAATACCTGGCATGGCTTGAAAAACACAGGTAACTCAAATATCAGTGCAATCATGTTTATTGTCTTCAAAACATCTGTATCTGCATGTTACAGCGCGATCTCTGGTTAGCTTTGTGTGTATCAGTCAGGTATCAGTGACGTCCTGGAATGTCACATGGTCATGGCTCTTCTTCATGTTCCATATATGGACTATTATTGTGCATGTAGCGCCCTCAGGCTATTGGTATGAATTAAAAAACACAGTATCGGAATACCAAATGCTCATAAAGATTACATCGACGCATTTGGGTATAAATTCAATAAATATTATTCCTGTCTATAGAAATATGATGTAAATCTATGAGAATCTATCAATATTTCTCCAAATCTGCACAGTTTTGAGCTAAAGCCCTGAAGGACGTTGTTTTGTGTATCGCTGTCATGACGACAGCACGGAGTTTTTTATGAATGAAAGCGGCTGACGCGCATAATTCATATTAAAGGTATCGACTCATTTTTTCATTTCATAACTCCTGACACAAATTAAGACATAACTGTCACTATGAGTTTCTCAGAATACAATAGTGGTCAAATACTGAAACTTGAGTATTATATCTTTTTAATTATGTATAGTTTGTCAAGGTATAACATTAAATCTGATAGTAATTTTGAATTAAATAAATAAATAACGCTTCAGTGCGCGGGCGCACTGGCAACGGTTAACAGGTTAATGTAAAGCTGCCTTGGAACAATCTACATTGTTAAAAGCGCTATATAAATGAAGATGACTTGACTTGACGACATGTCTCCCCTGAGGCCCATCACCCAGAGGAGTGTGGAAAGCCGTAATGGCAGCCACATACACCTTAAGTGTGGACAGGGTAAGACCAACAGAGAAGCAATCCTGGAGGAGCAATCCTGGACCCAGAACTGAAGCCAACCGGGCAGTTAACTGGGTCCACCTCATGCTCTCTACACCTAATGGCAAAAACATGCCATTTTAGGCCATACAATTTCCTCATGTAGGGAGTTCTAGAGCTGAGTACGGTCCTGACTACTCCTGCTGACAGGCCAGCCTCTCGGTACTGTGCCCCCTCAGGGGCCAGACCCACAGTTTCCATAACTCTGGCCTTGGGTGAAATAATGAGCCCTCTGCCTGCAACAGCAGGCCCCTCCTGATGGAGATCTCACATGGAGGGCCCTCTAGGAGTGATATGTCGGGCTGGCCACAACGGGACTACTAGCAGTAGACAGACCCCGTCGCGACAGACCCTCTCCAGAACTCCTGGGAGCAGAGTGATCGGGCATCCATGGCATCCAACCATGGCATGGCATCCAACCCCAGCGGGGCTGGATGAGTGAGGGAGAACCAGAGTGGACAGTGTGTTACAAGAACAGGGTGACCATTGAGGTCTGGCAGGAAAATCGTGAGAGCTCTGAAAACCACCAGCATTTACAGGCAATTTATGTGCCAGGAAGAATGATGGTCCTACCTCAGACCTCTCATAATGTGGCCATCCATGACTGCGCCCCAGCCTGTGAGGGAGGCGTCTGTTGAAACGGCTTTCCGGCGACATGACGCTCCCAGCACAGGGCCTTGGGACAAGAACCAAGATTTCTTCCACATAGAACGATGGGATCTGCGGAACGGGTTCCCCTTCAGGGAAAACCCCTTGATTTTCAACCACCACTGCAGGGCCCTCATGTGCAGCAGGCCGAATGGAATCACGTTGGACGCTGCTGCCATGAGCCCTAACAGTGTCTTTTTTGAAAATGTTTTACAGTAATGCCCTGGCCTAGCTTGGGCTAAGATGGGCTTGATCCGTGCAGGCGACAGTTGTGCCTGCATCGAGTCTCACACCACCCCCAGAGAACTACATTCCTAGAACTAGGAACTACTACCTAGTTCCCTCTAGGCAGGTGCCAACACACTTCCCTTTGTGTTGAGTCTCAACTCCAAGCTCTGGATGTGGGCAAGGACGACATCTCAATGCCGAACTACCAGCTCCTGCGACTAGAAGGATGGATATGTGGAAGTATGCGTCCTTCAGATCTACCGTGACAAACCAATCCTTGGATTTGATTTGACTCACAATGATGGAAATAGTGAGCATCTTGTGCATCTTGTGCCGATTCAAATGTCTTAGATCTAGAATTGGATGCAACCCCCCCATCCCTCTTGGGAATTACGAAGTAGCGGCTGTAAAACCTAGACTACCTGTCCGGCGGAGGAACACGTTCTATAGCCTCCTTTGCCCACAGGGAGTTTACTTCTTGTTCCAATACCCGACCCTGCTGTGGGTTGACTGCAATGGGACTGCAGCCTACATTTACATTTATTCATTTAGCAGACGCTTTTATCCAAAGCAACTTACAAATGAGACAACAGAAGCAGTTAAACTAACAATAGGACAACATTATGCAAGTGCTATGACCCTTTCCAGTTTAATCTAACACAGTACCACATTATTTTTTATTTTATTTTATAAAGATAATAGATAAAGAATAGAAGAGAAGGTGTTAGTATTAATGGATCAAGTGTTGCCGAAAAAGATGCGTCTTCAGCTGTTTCTTGAAAATGGACACGGACTCAACCGCTCTGGTTGAGTTGGGCAGATCATTCCACCAGCAGGGAACAGTCATGGTGAAGGTCAGAGAAAGAGATTTTGTGCCTCTTTGAGATGGCACCAGAAGATGGCGTTCACTTGCAGAGCGCAAGTTTCTGGATGGCACGTAATTCTGAAGTAATGAGTTTAGGTAGGAGGGAGCAGAGCCAGTGGTTGTTCTGTAGGCAAACGTCAGTGACTTGAATTTGATGCGAGCGGCAACTGGCAACCAGTGCAATTTTGTGAGGAGAGGAGTGACGTGTGCTCCCCTGAAGCGGAGGACCGGCAGGGAACAATCGAAAACGATGGCTGCAAGACTTTGGGGCAAACACTGCAGTGTGTGTTCGCTGGAAACAGATGTGTCCTGAAGCGCACTTTACGGCGGAATGCAAACATCGATTTCCTGAGGGCTCCATGGAGGAGCGAAAACTTCAGAGCTCTGCGCATAGCGACAGAAGCTTATCTGAAGCCATCTTTGAGAAAATTACAGTCCTCAGATCTGTTTTCTCTTTGGAAAGCGTCGAGGAAGAGTGTTGCTTCGACCCCCAGGCTTCCTCACGGGGGGCTCGAGAGGCAAGCACTCATTTGCTGCTGCTTAAACTAGGAGCTCGGCTCATAATGTGCGCAGGCAGCCCCCTCAAGAACTGCACATGCATGCTCTGCTCCCAGCTTAGTCAGATGAATATTTCACCTTTTTAATTCATCAGAATCAAATGCAGTCATAATAACCAGACAAGTGAAACATAGTCTGAATGGTAGGCTGAATCAAAACATTTAGCTCAAAGTCAGATAATATTCCACCATTTTAATTCATCAGAATTAAATGCAGCCATAAACACCAGACAAGTGAAACATAGTCTGAATGACAGGCTGAATAAAAATATCTAACTCCTCAAAGCCAGATAATATTTATACATGTATTTAACCGGTCTCGTAATCTACACATTGCCCCGGAAACACGAGATACGAGCTCGTTCATAATACATATCGGCTTTCTACCCTCGAGAAGAAAGCCAATAGGCGTGGGGTTGAAACACCCGAAAGCGCACGTCTTTTTCTTTTTCTTTTGCTGTACGCTTTGAGATATTTCTCAATGAACACAGCCAGTACCCTCAAGAGCCGACTGTGCATGCCTCGCATTCAAACTGTATCACACACCGATTGCGTGTGTCACCTCCCGAAGTTTAATAGTGGGTTAGGAAGACACACGCTTTCAGCTGTGCTTATAGTAACAATTCAAGTTCCTACAGGACAAACAACACCAAATTGGACAGACAGTTGACACAGAGCGCTTGCTTCATCGCAGAAGCTGTTGTGTGCCGGCGTCCCTTTGTAGCTTCCGTGTATGCCGTCACACATTACGTCATGACGCAGCACCAATCAGGATTGGATTAGTTTCATTCATACTTCAGATGCGTTATGCTAAGAGCGTTCCCCAAAATGTCGTCATCGACGCAGTGTGAGTTCCCTCGAAAGGGAACCACAACATGTCGGAGATCCAGGGTCCGCTGCACTCATGCGCACTCACAGGAACCTGCGAACACGACCATATCACACATATAGTATTTTACACTCCTTGCATTGACTGCCAGTCCGTTAGCGAATTGATTTCAAAATTTATTTTATTAGTTTATAAAGCTCTTAATAATTTAGCCCCTAAATACCTCACCGATCTACTTGTTTCTCATAACCCATCCAGATCACTATGATCTCAGAACTGTCACCTCCTGTTTGTTCCACGATCTCGCCTGCGACGCAGTGGAGATCGAGTTTTTGATCAAGCTTTCGCATTATCCGCATAAGCTGTGGAATAATCTGCCACTGTCTGTTAGAACAGCTCCTACATTAGCTGAATTCAAATCTATGTTAAAAATCTTTTCTCTCATGCTTTTAATTATTTTTAACTCTTACCTGTCTCGTTTTTATATTTCTTTGTTGATTTTATGTACAGCACTTTGGCAACCAAGGTTGATTTTAAATGTGCTTTATAAATAAACTGAAATGAAGTTGAATTGAATTAAATATACAAGCGTGTTGAATTTCAGCCCACTGAAATGCAAGCACTGTAAATGCAATGCATTTTGTTTAATTAATGCAGTTCAACATGCTTTTTTTTTTTTTTAAAGACATTTGTCATTAATTTACTTCCATAGTTTACCATCACTGGCTGGAGCAGCAGGTTTCCTGTTTTTGAGAGTAACTGCAGTCTCTCACTGAATTATTACTGTACCTGTTACATACAGATACTTCTTTGACCTTATTTGATCATTGTAAGAATAAAGTGATGTGAAATTAAAGATGGTGTAGAATATGTTATTCTCTAATTATTATGTTATTCATCAATTTGTCTTTGGATAAAAGTAATAAATGTAATGTAAATGTAATGTAAATGTTATGGTTCAGTATAAATTCGTAAATCCTTCACATGTGTAGTTAGTTTCTGTATTATTTTCACTGTTGTCTTTTATTTATTTATTTAATTTAAATAATTTATTTATTTTGCAGATTGAATGTTGGGCCAGATCTTTGAAACCCTGTGCTGAATAAAAAAAGGTTTTTATACTTAAGTCTCAGTTTAGCTGCATTGTCTCTTGCATGATATAAATGCTACAGCTGAGAAAAAGCACACACACATACAGAAAGGAGGACCGATGTGTCAGAATCCATTTATGCGGTGAATCCCTAGCAGTCTGTATTTCTGTCCACTGAGAAGACGCACTCTCCCTCAGGTCTTGGTTGACATTAACATATCTCTTTTGGCAATTGATCATTCAGAAAATTGAATCTCCCCAAAGACCTGAAGCACTGAAACATGAAGAGCAATTAAGGAACAGAAATACTCATGTAATGAATGTTACAACAATCTACAGATGTATGGCAAGTTGTTTTAACATATAATTCCCCTTTACAATTCCAGATATCATGCAATTTTGACTCGTCGTAATTGGCATTGAAGATATCGAGAATGCTATTTTGACTAGTCATACTTCCATTGACATTCTTCATAAAGTGTGGGTTTTATGATATTTACAAATTAGTTTTGATTGGTAGGAATTGTAAATAAAGGAATCTATAATTGATGTTGAATGTGGTGGTGGTGGCAGGAGCGGGGTTGTTCAGCACAGTCAGCAAAAGGAGAGCGAAGCAGAAGATCAGCGGTGAGTAATAGTTTAAATGACCTGCACTTGACCTACTTACTCACAGACGAGTCAAAATTACATTATATCTCAAATTACACCTTGAGATCTGGTCACACTTTACAGTAGAGGTGCACTAAGATTCATTCATGTTTAACTAATGCACAGATAATCATGAGTAAATGAAGAACTAAGACAGTTATAAATGATAATAAAGAATATAATAAAAAGGTCTGATTAATAGATTAAGTAATATATGAATTGCTATCATTTAAATGTGTCATCATGGATTCATTTACTATCAACATCTACTATTAACTAACAGAGTAAATTAATGTGTTAATGAGTTGAAGCCATGGATTTCTTCTTCTTTATCTTATATCCACAATTTCATGTATGAACCAAAACCACATTGCGCACTCCATCAGGACAAACAGGGCATTACTGAATTTAAATAGGCTAACACAAACAAGCTAATGAACCACAGTTGGGGGAAATCAAATACTTATGAGTAGAAACACAATGAATTCTACAGAAGCTGGGGCCACCTAGTGGCTGGGAGAATCATTACAAAAGTATTGATCAAATCAGACCCAAAAACTCACAAACCAGGTTTCTACAATTCCAGAAGCATTTCATAAATCTTTATGCAACTCTAATGTAACAGAAAATACTTTTTCTCCTAGACTCATCTGATGTTTCCAAACTTTCTTCTTTTCTCTACGCACAGTACGCCTATCTTCAAAGTGTGTGGTGTCAATAACCTCAAGGATAGATTCTGTTTACCAGCAAGCGGAGATGGGTTACATCCTCATTGCATTTGGTTGCATCACGGTAAATTAAAGAACACCTTGCTGATTTCAATGACATGATGCTCATACAATCAAATCCTCCACCTGGTATTACATCACTATAAGCTAGTGGTGCATATGGCATACAATTAAGGAGAAAGCTGACTGTAATATTAACCCTGCCAAACAGGGCAGTGATGCAATAAAGAAGCCACAACACATCAGCACTGGACTTTTTCTGAGGATGATCCAAACATGGAAGAATGACTGTTTGGGCAAAGCTATCCATGGAGAAACATAAGATTTAATAAGTGCGGTGGGACGAGTAAAGACAGACACAGTGGGTGCGGCGTCAGGCCTCAGGGAGACTTTTATTTAACATAAACATAAAATATCTCAAAAGAGGAAAAGTGTCCAAATAAACAGGGGTTTCAGTGTCCTAGCCATGCAGTTTTCTTCTATAAATCTACAACTGCATTATGTTTAATACTATTATACAAGAAACAAGAAGAAGAAGAAGAAGAAGAAGAAGAAGAAGAAGAAGATCACTGCATATGAATAAAAGTGTCAGTATCATGAAGGAATGAGTCTGGACTAATTTGTGTGGCCCATCATAATTCTCTGCAAGCTCAATGTCCCATAGCTTTTACTGCTGCCTTTCAACAACAAAAACTGAAAAGAAACAAGAAACACTGAAAATTCATACTTTCTCTCTCCTAGCTGACACGTTGCATTAGAAATTTGTCCTTTTCTTGGATTTCATTAGCTGGGATGGGCAGTCTTATATTCACCAAGAAATAAAGATTTCACCTTCCCAATCAGGAATGATCTTCCTTACCTTTATAACAGAAAATTACCAAAGACTTCTGCTCTCTTCCATTAAAAAAAAAGAATAGCAGGCATTCAGCAGGGTTTTGAAGAATCGAATGGCCTTTTTTTATTGTTCACTAAAGAGGATTTTTTTTAAATCCATTAAATATTTTCCTTCCTTACATCTTCAGAACTAAAAAGAGTTCACACGTTTGTTTGCTCAGCTTTGACTGTGATATTTATCTTCAGTGACAAACATATTAACGGCATTGCTTTGTAAACCTCAGTTTTTCAACGAATGTATAAAATCCTCAGCCTTGTGTAATCACACATATTTGTCCAAGCTTTCGCTTTATTATACTGATTAAGTTTAAATCAATGTTATTTGTTTAAAAAAAAGACTGCTGAACCAATTTTTATATTTCAGACTGAAACTCTAGGTCACATAGACAATCTGAGGTTTACAAAAAAATATTCAATAATTATTTTTGAGACTTTCATAGAGATATTCAAGCAAACAATCTAGATCACCAACACAATTATTTGGAATGCAACCCTAGTTCATGATATCAAAAGTAAAATAAAAGCAATATTTGTCCAATCTGTTTACGTGTTTTCCTTAAAGGTGATTCAATCCGGACCATGATCAAAATTATACATTTATTCACTAGACTTATCTAACTCCAGTTCGCCTTCATAAAATGTTCCCCAATTCTTCTCAATTATGTTTAAAATGCAGGGCAGACACTGGTACGATGATGCATGTGTTTTGGGGTTGTGATAAAATTAAAGGTTACTGGAAGGAGATCCACAAAATTATTCAAAAGATTTTTGCATTGTCTCCAAATGTATATCTTCTGAACTGTAAAGCTAGTCTGTACCTTGATGGTGACCAAGAAAGTGTACTGAATTTTTGTTTATATTTAGCAAGAAAATGTATATTACTACTATGGTCAACTCCTCAGATACTCTCAGTCAATATGTGAAAGAGTCAAGCCGCTACTCTTCTACCTCTAGAGAAACTAACATATGATCTGCATTAAAGATCTGATGTTTTCTGGTGCACTTGGTCTTCTTTGTGGAACTTTCTTGAAGATGCTCAGTGACTGATATATCCTTTAAAAAAAATATTTTGGTTTATAAAATGTCTCTGTTTTTTTTTTTTACTCAGATATGCCCTGTTGTATTATAACTATTAGTTCTATTTTTGTTATCATTTTATATGCATATGTATGAACATGTATATCCAAAGATTGTAAGATAATATTTGGCTGTGCGTGCTGTTATGAGATACCAGGACCACTGTTATGTTATTGTAAAAAAATTATAAAAAAAATTGTCCTTTAACCAGGTTGAATGATAAAAAGTAGATGTTTCTGGACTGTTCTGTGAATATATTATGAATATATCCTAATTTTTCCTATCAGTTTTTTACTCCAGCTGCTCTTTTAGAAGCCTCTGAACATGGACAAACTCTTTGAAGTGTAAAATGTATTCTATCCATAGTCTTATATATACAGTTTGCAAGGTTCCTCAGATCCGTCCCTGGACAACCACTGCCCTGCAGAGTTTAACTCAAACCCTGATCAAACTCACCTATATGTAGTTCCCTTTCGAAAGGTAGCATATGGACTTGGGCCTCCAGAGTAGGCTCCACTCAGCTCACTGAGCTACTGCTCAAGCGATGGGTTGAAGGTGTTTGGCTTGCCGCACTCCCCTAGGCTGGGCGCAGACATATTTCTGTCACCTCTAGAGCCACTGGCAGGCCCACACCCTGTTAAATGATCAGGGGCAGGTGGTTGGTACTCCCCTGTTGATACAGGGTAGTTCTGAGTACTCCACTTTCAGCTCTGTATAACTCTACCTCACACCACTATGGCTTGGGTCGAGCAGAAAGATCTAACCTTCACTTCATTTTGGTTTTCGAAGTACGCTCCCTTGAAGCCAAAGCATTGCCATGAGCTGACGCCCATGCGTATAGATGGTAGGCCCCTCAATCTAGTAGTGGTGTCAACAATAATCGATTCGGCGATGCATCGCAATGCGGGGCATGCACGATTCAGCATCGATGCGGCAAAGTGCCATAATCGATTATGTCACTGTTTTAGGGGTGTAACGGTACGCGTATTCGTACTAAACCTTTCGGTACAAGGCACGCATTTTCAAACCGAACGGTTATTTAAAATGTAAGCGCGTCGCGAGCGCGCTCATAATGTAGACGCTGGCGCGACCACAACATCAAATGGCAAACGCAAAGTAAACGGAACGAAACTGAGCTACTCATGACGGACTGTTTATCAGTTTGGACCAACGCAGCGCGAGCCGATCTTATACCACACAACGCTAAGAGATCCAGTAAAGAAAGCATTTGAACTCGCCACTAAAGTAATAACATCGCTGCGAGATCTAGTGAGAAACATTCACATTTCTCCATTATTAACGGATCAAACAGCGCTGACGTGGAAACCAGGAAGAAACATTGTGACATGAATGAACTATCCAGTGTCCACAGATCTGCAATATTCACCATGGATTTACTGTAGTAACACTAACTGCAACTTTGGAAGTTTGGCAGGAATAGTAGGCTATAATGCTTTCAAGTAACGTTATGTCGGATTTATTTCGAAATTATGAATAACATTGCTGCCCTCAAATGTTAATCTGAACTAAAATAAATATTTGTTTAAGCACAAAATATTACATTTAATTTTTTCCAAGGAGCTGTTTTGTTTTATATGCTCCTAAGAAGAGTCAATTATAGCTCCATCATTGCTCAAAGAAAAAAAATGTCATACTTTATGATGTTAGTTCTAATAAAAAAATAAAATAAAATCAAGGAAATTTCTCTGGCATTTTTTTCTTTTTGCTGTATCGAAAACGTACCGAACCGTGACAAGTGTATCGTATTGAACCGAACCATGAATTTTGTGAACCGTTACACCCCTACACTGTTTATTTTCTGGCCTTGAGTTGGACAATAAAGTTGAAATTTAATTTCAAATGGTTCTCAAGCAGAGAGAAGAGAAACATTTCTCATTCAAAGCACTGAAAGCAGTGATTTATGCTTTCTTTTTCAGGTTTGAAAATGTCATATCCAATACCCTGTACCATTCAATTTTATTTTATTTAATGACATTTATGTCAAAGATACAGGAGAGTGATAATACACACAAAGCAGCCAATAAAATCTGTTGTTCAATATCTGACTGCTTGTATTGCCTCATGACTGATGAAAATTTTGCCTTGTTGTGTGCAGTAGAATTCTGATGCATCGCAATGCATCGTAGAATCGAATTGAATCGAATCGTTACCTGGTGAATCGTAATCGAATCGAATCGTGAGGGCAGTGCCAATGCACACCCCTACAATCTAGGGCCTCCATTTAGGCAGGGTGGCGTGGATTGTACTCCCCTTACTTAAAGGGTGTTGCGTTTGTGCTGAGTACACTGCCATGGGCAATGTAGTTAGGAACCAGGATACTGTAGCCACTGTATAAACAGCTTATCTGCCAACGAAAGCTGCGCTGTCATCTAGTAGGCCTCAGCAGGCCTCCTTGATGGGCAGCCCCCAAAAGGGCTCTTTAGGCCAGCTTGCCTCAGGTGGTTGGCCTCAGTAGTTCGGGCAGTAGACTCACTGACGGGTAGTAGGCCTTAACAGGCCTCCTCGGAAGAGAGTCCCAACGTTGTGGGACATACATTAGAGCTGCGACCAGGTAGCCAGCCTCAAGAGGCCTCCTGTGGGTGGCCCCAATGTTTGAGTTGGTGTACTATGGTTCCCAACGGTGTTGTGTTCATAGCAGAATAGACTTGCTATCAGCTAGTAGGCCCTACCAGGCCTCCCTGAAAGTGAGTCCCCAGCAGTATGGGTAGATGGCTGACAGCACTGGCGTGCTTCAGGCCGAGTAGGCCTCTCAAATCCTCAGATGAGTGTTCGAGTGACGGGGTATACAGCCAGCAGTGTTGACAGTCAGGCACTGGCAGCAGGCCTCCCTAACCCCGAGACCCAACATGGGGTGCTTGGCTGTTAAAATTCACTGGCCAATCAGACAATTGGCTTCAGTGGGCCTCTCTGGAGGCGAGCCCTGATTATGATCAGCTAAATAAGATTTGCTGCTGTATGGTTGGCCGTTTAGGCCTCCCAGAAGGCAAACCCTAATTTTTACCAGCTAGTATGACCACTGTCAGGCGGTTGGCCTTATCAGACCACCATGAAGCTCAGTCCTCAACCTTATTGGTCCATGGCAGTCAGTTTTTTACCTAAGAAAACATTCAGGCGGCCGACCTTAACAGGCCTCTCCGAGACTGAGCCCCAGGACTGGGCAGCTGGCCTTAGCTGGCCCTGGGACTGACACCCAGAGTCGGGGTTCATAGCAACCAGTTTTCTAGCTTGCTATCAGGTAGTAGGCCTCACCAGCCCTCCCTGTAAGTGGTTTCCCAGCGATACTGGGTTCTGGCAGCTAGTGGCCACTTGCTATCAGTTCAGCTGGCCTTAGCAGGCAGCTTCTGAAGGCAAGCTTGCACCCTAACACGATAAAGTGCTCACTTTCTGCTACTGGTTCCCTCTTGAAATCTCTTTTTTAGCCTACAGCCTGGTTTGCCTACCAGGCAGGCCATGTGCTCCCCTCACTGAGGGTCACTATGAGTACTCGGCCTCCTGATTCTGGTCAGACAGTTGTAGGCCTCTCGTGAGGCCTCCCAGTTAGATCAGTCCTTAGGCCTTTTCAGGCCTCCTCAATGCTTTGAAACACAAGCGCCGGGTAGATCTGTGGATCGAGCAGAGAAACTCCCCTCGCTGGCAAGGGTTGTAAGTGCTATGCTGAGTCATGCTCTCCTGGATACCCCGTCTCTGAGATCCGGGCTGATTGGTTCACTGTCAGCTTCGCAGTCCCTCGCATTGGATGCCTTATCTATAGGCAAGTGTCCAGAGGCTCTGTCTTTGGACAGACAGGAAGTTGGCCAGACTGAAATGTCCAATGTAAGTGACACCAGGTCAGGCCTTCCTGGTGGCATTTCGGGTGAGTATATTCCCCTGAATAGTGATTGGCTGGCGCTCCTTCGGGTTCCCTAGCCACATTCCCTAGAAGGGACACCTTCTAATTTGAAGCTGTGGTCCTAGGCCCTTGAGCAGGCCAAGGTAGGCCTTTCATTAAATTTGGTTTATGCAGGTTTCCCTGTGAAGCATATAGTTTGGGCTATGACCGTAGGGAATGTTGTCACTGACAGCCCAGTGTGACCTGAGGGTGAGTGGTTCTGGCATTTCATTTGAATTTTGCTGGTTCTGACAGTTGTCACTGCCAATGGGCATGCACTCCCCTTAGCATGGTGGTGTTGGTATATCGTTCCCCAAAGCGTCATCGATGCAGTGCGAGTTCCTTTTCGAAAGGGAACGTCTAGGTTACGACAATAACCTCTGTTCCCTGAGAACACTGCATCTGTTCCATGAGACACTGCATCTTTTCTCCATGCCTCGGGGCCTGCCTGCCAAATAGCCCCTTCAGACGAAAGGTGATTGTCATGCTTGCAAGGCGTCCTTATATACTTCCGGGTTACAAGTTAATGAAGTCAGTGGCTGTCGCCGGTCAATATGATTGCCGTGATTTGACAGTGATTCAGACACCTGTCACGCCTGAGGCGTTCCCCAAAGCATCATCAACGCAGTGTCTTGTTCCCTGTTCTCAGGGAACAGAGGTTACAGTTGTAACCTAGACGTTTTCCAGAAACCATCTTAAGTTGTTACATATCAAATACAGATTACTGGTCCAAGCCTCCACTCTGTTTCAATTGAGAATACCATTTCAACAGCAATTTATGAGCACTTTCATAGCATTTATCGTGGTGTAGACTACAGTCCCGTGAAGACGTGAAGTCTGAGACTTTCCCATAGTGACACTTGCACAGTGTTTAAATCAGACAAAGATTGCACTGCTTCAATCCAGACAGCGATCGGTCTGAGCAGAACTGCATTGAGTCGAAAGCACGCTTGCTCAGGTTTCTTTGATTAAGGTTGAAACTAAATTATGCAGGGCAGTGGTCAGATTGGAGGGACACTACAGTACACCTACCCAATCAAACCCTGGCATCACACTTTCGTTTTATTTGAGTGAGTCGACAAACCTGTTAAAGCCAACTAAAGAAATTTAGACCTTACACATTGTCTTTACACCTGCAGAACAATAACAATTGTTGTGTTGTTGAATGTTTGTAGGCCATTATTAAGGCTAGGAGAAAACCCTGCTTCCGTCAAGATTGCCGTACAGGTCTGCCAGCTTCTTGAAGCGTGGTCCACAGTTGCTGAGGTAATCGTAACTCTGGTCTGAATCTGAACTGGGAGAATCCAGGGAGCTCAGAGACCCCGCCACCGAGCCGTCTCCCTCAAACGCATAGGTCTGAAGAGAATCATACGGTGGAGCTGACGGATCCACATCAGTCACTCTCAGTCTGTCCCAGATAAACTCTTGAAAGACAGTGTTGTCAGGAAGTGATTTGTAAGATGTCCTAGCTGAAGCTGAGTATGGGTTAACAGAGTTAACTGGAGTTACATTTTGGACCTTTGAATCACGTATGACATTGAGATTACGCAGTGCAGCCATATCGAAAGCTTCTGTATCTTCTTCACCTCCTCCTTCATCATCATACTGAACAATGTTCTCCCGCACATCTCGCTCATCCTCCAGGAAAAGAGGCACTTTTCGTCTGCGTTGCATCGCCACGATCAGCAGCATCAGAACTAGAGGAGAGACAGCAATGAAGGTTCAGTGGTTGCACCAATACAATGGAACAAAACTCTGATACACTTATCTTTACTGCACTGTAAAACCCAACAAGTTAAGCTAACTCATTTCATTTGAGGAAACCGATTGCCTCAATTCAATTAAGTTTATAAAAACAATAGTTATGAGTACTCAGAACTTATTTTAATTGAGTCCACTAAAACAATTATATTTCTTAATACACAATTAAACTTTACACTGCATTTAAATACTAGCTGAAACTTCACTTTATTGAGTAAAAACAGTGAAATGACAAACTTTAAATGAACTCAGAGCACTTGTCACACAATGTCACAAACAAAGTCAAATTCAATAAGTTAAGCTAACTCATTTCATTTGAGGAAACCGATTGCCTCAATTCAATTAAGTTTATAAAAACAATAGTTATGAGTACTCTGAACTTATTTCAGTTGAGTTTACTAAAAGTAGATATACATCGCAGTCAAGAAATTAAGTGATTAATTAAGTGATTATTGAGCATTAGTGATTAACACCTGCTGTTAACAAGCAGAATCAATGAAGGAAAGAGAAACAAAAGAACTACAACTGACTTCCAACCACAGCCTTAGATGAAATCAACTCATTACACAATTAAACCACTACACAAACAGCATTACCAGCTTCACTTATTACTAAACAGTTTGACTTTTGTCATGCGTCTACAGAAGTTGTTATTGAGAATGAACAGAGGGTTAGATGCTAATGATTTAATGAGTTTCATTTAAAGACATCATGATAGTGCTTGCTTTAGTTGGGCTCTTGACCCTTGACTTTATAACACCAGTTTTTCCTCTGGCTGCTGTAACTGAGTGTTTATAAAACACATTTGTTATGGCACATACGCCAAAAGAAAATATGAGCATGTGGTTGTGTTTAGATGATAAAAATCATCATTTAGTGACTTGATTCTCTGATCTTTTCCAGAGCCTAATCTCTGATTAGACAGGTGATGTATTACTTGTATTATTCATTATAATAGAACTGATTCTGCTGTAAGGCCCATTGTTGTGACAATCAGATTTTAAAAACCTCTATGGTATCATGCTGACTTACACAGTAATCAAGAATCAGCATATGAATCTCAACAATGGTGACCATTAAAAAATGATGTATGCCGCAATGCATGCTGGGAGCCATGGATAAGTTTTGTATTATGCTAGTACCCAGCATGCATTGCAGCATGAATAATTTTGTAATGGTCACCATTGTTGAGATTCATATGCTGATTCTTGATGTCTGTGTGAGTCTTAGTAATGCAATACCTTTTCTGTGAAACTTTTTGTGCACAACTATTTGTAAAATCCTTCATATTATCTGATGGTCACAACATGGCTAGCTCTTATGCTGTAGAATCACAGTTTTGAGTAAAACTAATATGTTGCCCTTTTAATCAGAGATCAGACTCTGAATGAAATCAGTGAATCAAGTCACTAAATGATGATTGTCATCACCAGTCCTTCACCATCAACACCCGATCAGACTTTTCCTTGCCTTTTGTGCCATAACAAATATGTTTTACTCAATTATAGCAGCCAAAGAAAATCTTAAGTGCAAAAGTCAAGGGCCAAGAGCCCAACTAAAGCAAACGCTGATCTCCATCATGGTGACCTTAAATGAAACTCAAATAATCAACTTCTAAACCTTTGTTAATTCTAATGTAGCAGGAAGGGTTATGACCCCTCCTACTTGTTATGATTTGTCCAATGGCCTGGCATCCGGTGCGTATAAGAGCATGGGTTACCGGTTCCTTAGTGTGCGTCACTATCCGGGGCCGTGACGTTACCCAGGCGCCCTGCTGCGTTTTGTTGGAGTGCAGTGTCAGGTGTTGCTCGTAAAAAAGATCGCTGAAGCTGCTTATTCACTGTCAGTGCTGTTTGCCAGTCTGTGTGCTTTCTGGAGAGTTTAGTATGGACATTTGAGACAGGTAAGGGAGGCATTTGTATGCGACTGTGTCTTGTAAATGAAGTTTTGCTCTGGCTGAGCGGGTAATCTGACTAATCTCTGTTTAACGTAGTGTAAGACCTATCTGCGCTTTCTGCCAACGAGTTTGTCGGAGACATTTGACTCCATCTACCGCATAGTTCGGGGATAGTAATCCCGGGACAGTATGTTTTGTGAGTATACTGCTCGAGCGTGAAGCCAAGGGAGAGGGAATCGCGGTGTAACACCTTTTTGTTTTGTTTTTAGGCACGTGATAAGGACAGTAGCGACGTCCTGCATGAGAATTATCTGCCCGTTGCTTCATCATAAACTGCTGTTTGCTCTGCTCCTCATCGGCTGCTGTTCTGTTTTATTTGTTTTGTGTTTTGTGTTTTGTTTTGTGTTTCGTCTCGAGGGAACCGACCCGAGTGTCTCGAGTGAACTGACTCGAGTGAACTGACGCCACGGTCTCGAATGAACCGTCTCGAGTGACTCGTCTTGAGTGAACTGTCTCGAGTGAATTGTCTGGAGTGAACTGTCTCGAGTGAATTGTCTGGAGTGAACTGTCTCGAGTGAATTGTCTGGAGTGAACTGTCTGGAGTGAATCATCTGGAGTGAACTGTCTCGAGTGAATCGTCTTGAGTGAACCGTCTCGAGTGACTTGTCTTGAGTGAACTGTCTCGAGTGAATTGTCTGGAGTGAACTGTCTGGAGTGAATCGTCTGGAGTGAACTGTCTCGAGTGAATCGTCTTGAGTGAACTGTCTCGAGTGAATCGTCTTGAGTGAACCGTCTCGAGTGACTCGTCTTGAGTGAACTGTCTCGAGTGACTCGTCTTGAGTGAACTGTCTCGAGTGAATCGTCTTGAGTGAACCGTCTCGAGTGACTCGTCTTGAGTGAACTGTCTCGAGTGAATCGTCTTGAGTGAACTGTCTGGAGTGAATCGTCTTGAGTGAACTGTCTCGAGTGAATCGTCTTGAGTGAACTGTTTTCAGTAAATTCTGTTCTCAGTGATATGTTTGAGTTTCTCCTCGTTGTTTTTCCTGTTTATTTCTTTAATTGATTTATCTTTTTTTGAATTTGTATGTTTATTTTGGTTTGATTATTGTATTAGGGAATTATCATTTTGTTCTTTTTGCATATCACTGTTTGATGTCTTTTTCTTTTGTTTGTTGGCAGGGCCTGGGCACCCGGGGGCAGACGAGTGACCATTTAGGTGGTGACGTCCTCACTGTGTGTCGTGGTCTTCTCTGACATGAGTCGTTGAGTGTGTATTAGTGTGTGTGCACTGTGTATAGAGTAATTTTCATAAGGGTGATATCTCGAGACTGCCTCTGCGGGTAAGCCCAGGTTCCTCTGCTGCCAACAATAGAATTAAACAATTGAGATGAGTGTGATTGCTGGTCAATGCCTCTTTTAACTATGAATGTTGCTTAAATCTCTGACTCAACGGTGATTGGGACCTGTGTGTGCCTTAGCTTAGAGGTTATATTAAATTCTTGGGGTGAAATTCCCCAGGTGGCGTAGTCAGAAATTACATCAATTTGAGTCAAATCACGCCCGCTCTGCTACACTAATAAGAACTTCTGTAGACGAATGGCAGTAATAAAGTCAAAGTGGTTAATAATAAGTGAAGCTGGTAATGCTGTTCGTGGAGTTGTTTAATCCTCCTCTGCTGAGATCTTGAGATATTTAATGTCTTCTTTTATCTCCAGTTGATTTCGCTGTGGCTGGAAGTCAGTTGTAGTTCTTGTGTTTCTCTTTCATTCAGTGATTCTGCTTGTTAACAGCAGGTGCTCATCACTAATGCTCAATCATCACTTAATTAATCACTTAATTATACAATTATCATTCTGGGATCTAGAAATGTTCTATAATTCATTCAGTTTGAGTTCTGTTTCAGTAACTCAAGTTTCGGTAATATTTGAGTGCTGTGAACTCAATTTTATTAAGTACATATTACTGTTAGGTTTTACAGTGTGGATTTGTTTTTACCGAATGAAATGTCGACCTAGGACGAGCTATAGGACTGTGAAGCTTTGGGGGTGTTGATGGACTTGATCTACTCCATCTGTGTTTTTATCATCATTCTGAATCCAATCTGAATGTAGTCTTTGACAAAAATGTGATTTTCTCAACTTTACGCTCAAAATGTTGCTTTTGTTAAGAAACTTAGTCAAGTCTATTTAAGTCACATTTATTTATATAGCACTTTTTACAATACAGATTGTTTCAAAGCAGCTTTACAGAGATAACAGGAAAATGCAACAAAGTTTGTTTCCAGAAGAAAATAGCGTCACAGTCCTCCTAAAGTAAGTTCAGTGATGTTTCATTTTGTTGTGAAAAAGTTATTAAGTTAGTTCATTTATATATATAGCCGCTCTGGAGAAAACCGTGATGATATGTGTAGTCCAGGGGTTGTCCAGACACCCTCGGCACAACCTTAAGCAATGGCCCTGAACGGTGGTTTAAAGTCAACATTGTGCCAACACAACCTTCACCACACAACGTAGTTATAGCAACCTTTTGGCCATGTAGTTAAAACGTTGTTAGAAGGTTGGGTACGTTATGCCAACGTTCTGTGTTTGCTTGGATCCAAATGCTAGTTGAGGGTAAATGAGAAAGAAAAGTAAACAGAAGGAATGTGGATGTGGATAGAACAGATGGTACAAATTGGTGACACGCAAGAAATAAAATGGTTGAAAATACGATAACAGTTGCAGATTAGAAGAGGTTCTCCCGACTTGACACACCAACAGAGAATCCTGTCGAAAGTGCCCTTGTTATTGGAGATTCTACCATATTGTGTAAATAGAGAAGCTGGCACAGTAACAAGAATTCATTCAATGTAGTAAATAAAGGAGCAGCGAAAGATTTACATTAGGAAAATAGGTGCTGGAAATAATTGTTAGGTAGAGAGGCAATGAAAGAGTCAGCACTTATAATGAGGCTGGTACACAAACTCATCCATGACCTGAAGCTCTGCAACAGAGGATGGATTTCATTATCAAAGATGAGTCTGATGCCACAGGGCATTACCCAATCTCCCTATACTTGCCAAAAGATATGAGTACTTCACAACTCAACCTCACAGCGCTTACAGTGTTTGGTTTCAAATTTGGGTTAGTCATGCAGGCTCACACTATTGAGTACAGTATTCAAACAGAATGTTACTTTTACTAATTCTCAAAGCAATGGGCAGTCACTGAGGGAAGACTGCAGACATTAAAAAATCTATAGGTGATAGATAGACGATCTATAGGCTTTTTAAGTATGGGTTTCATTATAAAACTGAACTTTTATTTATTTATTTAGTAAATGAAAAAGGAACTGCAGCTAACAAGTGCTTAGCGTGGGAACTACTGTAGAAGTAGGACTTTGGAAACTTTTGACTGGTAGTGTCCTTTAAGTCTTCTAAAATAAAAAAAATTGTTTTCTGTTTTTCTTCCATCCTAGCTCTATGACACACGTGTGTGAAAACGTTTGTGTATACAGAGGGAAAGCAAATCTACAGGAGAAGACAACAGAGCTGAGAGTTACAGCATACACACGTCACTAGATGAAGTGTGAGTCATCTTTTTTAAATAGAAGTATAATATTTTTGGAGATCAGCTTGTCCACTGTTGTGCTCTGGCAGTCTTACCCAGCAGTGTGACGATGCAGGCCAGTACAGCGAGCAGAGCTCCAGTGCTCAGACCCGCTGGGAGAGAGAAGGCCACGGATCCACACGCCTCAGGAACCCCGTCCGCATCACACTGACACACGCGGACCGAGAGAGTGTTGGTGCTGCTCAAGGCCGGGCTGCCACTGTCCACGATCAGCACTGGTAACCAGTACAGAGACTGCTCTCGCCTCCGGAAACCAGCTCGCTTGGTCAGCACTGATGCGGTGTTATCTGAGAGGGACAGGCAAAGGTCAAGGGTAAGAATGTGAAATTAATTGTTAGACTCATTAACATGTCAGAAGTGTTAGACTGGATCAAGACCGGTCACCTGACACCAAACCGAGGATTGAAAGATGAATGAATCTCTGAATGAAGGGATGGATGGATGAAGAGTTGGAAGATGGGAAAACACGATAACTTCATGAAAACTGTTTTTGCTTCATGAAAAAGAGAGGAAAATATGTATATAGAAAATATGAGCAAACATAAGACTCCACTCCACCTGCTTACGTCCTCAACCACAAGCCTGTCCCGTCTCTGCGGCGCGAGGATGAGAGATTAATGTTACGGTTATGTTCAGCTTTGTGGACTTTGATAATCTGTTCAGTTTCCTTTGGTTCCTGTTTCCCTGATCTGTTTTTCCATGCTTTATGATTAGTTCCTCATTTGTTCATATAGTCAGAGACTATGTTCTCCTGCACTCCTCATTATCCCCTGTGTATTTCAGTCATGCGTTTGGTTCTGTTCTTTGTTCAGTATTGTCTTGTCTTGTTTAAGAATGAGCTGTTACGCTATCCTTTGTTACTCGTGTGCTTCCTGGATTGTTTCGTTTATTTGGATTAAAAGATTGCAGTGAATCCCTTCATCTGTTCATCATTACCTTGAACGATGACAGTGTTTAACAGCTCACTGATTATAATTGAATAACAACTTTCGTCTGTTTGTGACACAAAGCTATTATTTAGCTGCAGAAGACGTGAAATAAACACACAAGTTGTTTGGATTACTTTTATGATCCTTTTAGAATACATTTATAGTTCTTTGCAAGCTTTAAAGCTTTCATTTACTATTATATGGAAGTGATTGTAATTACACAGAAAAGAGTGGTTAAATACATTATTCAAAATCTAATCTGCCTGTGCAAATCTTTATTAGCAGGTTTGTGTTTGGAGGGCTGCAATTAGAGATTCGGCTTAACATGAAAATTGACCTCGGTTCTTCAATCAATCCATATCCTAAAATCACATACATTTATCTGACTGAAGAGAATGGATTAAAATTGTGTTCATATTTAAGGTGTGAACTTAAATACAGTTCATATAAAACTGTATTAAAGATTAATTGTTTATTTTCTTTGCCAGCAAATAGAATTGCAAATAGTTCCCTTTTGTCAAACAAACAGCCTGCCCTCTAAAATAAAAAAATAAAAAAATAAATATATATATATATATATATATATATATATATATTTATTTATATATATATAATAACACCCTGCAATTCTGTTTGGTGTCACAGGAATTACACAATTCACCTGTAGCAGTCATGAAAATGTCAATTTGAAAAATGCTACAGTGCTGCATCATACAAACAGTACCTGTAATTCTCTCTCATGGTTTGCAGAGTTTACCTTTATTATCTCTGAGGGTGAAGTTGTTATTATTGACGGCAGAGAAAGCGAAAGAGAAATAGAAACGATGGCCACTGGGAGGCTCGTCTTTATCCACAGCACTGATCGTCTGAATAACCTATCATCAGCCACAAGAAGACAAAAAGAGTTAGTTAAAATCTACAGCAAGGTTGAGAGTTTAAATGACAAAATGTATTATTAATGTTAAAGAAACAACTAAGAAATTTCATGTCGATAATTATAATGCAAATCTTCATGTACATCAATTTAATCACAATACTCTATGTAGCCATTATTATTAGCACATTTAGCGTTTGATGCCTACTCACTGCAATAATGTACACTATAAAATCTTGCTGTAAAAAAAAAAACTTAATGTACGTTTAATGTAAAACGTACAATTTTACATTAAAACTGTAATATACCATATAAAACAATCCATTCTGGGTTATAATATTTGTAGTTTTTGAGAAAATAGCCTATAGAAATATACTGTGAATTAACAGTGCTCAAAGTCGACTCTCAGAGGCTGTGTCCAAAATCACACCCTATACCCTCATTCACTATTCACTACATTAGTTAACTAATATAGTCCCTAACCTTAACCCCGCACAGATTCAATTTTGGTCGCAATTTTGAGCCTTGATCTACCAGATCTACCATTCGATCCTCACTTTATACCCAGATACCTAGAGAAGGTGACAGAAGAGAATATAATTATCATAGTCGATCATCTCAAACATCTTGTCTGCTCTACTTCGGAATATTTTATCAGGTAGCCAAACTCGCAGTTCTAGTTCCCTTTTTTAATGTTATTATTATTATTTTAATTATTATTCTCCTCTAATAACAATTCTCTGCACCCCAGCACCCTCCTCAGAGGGGGAGGGAGGATATTTTAGGGAAATAGTTTGAATAAAAAGGGATGGCAGAGAGTAATGTAATGAGAAGAAGGAATGCAGAACGGGGAAAAGCTTGGAGGTGGTGCACAGGCGTCTACACTTGCCTTCCGCTCCTCTCTAGGTTCTGAAGAAAGACTTCAGGAATCTGATCGATACGGTACGCAGCACATCGCCTGAAACAACGATCATTGTGTCAGGACCGCTTCCCATGTATCGACTAGGACATGAAAAGTTTAGCAGATTACTCGCGTTAAAGGAATGGTTAATGTCATGGTGCAATGAGCAGAAACTGCTCTTTGTAAATAATTGGAATCTGTTTTGGGAGCGTCCTAGGCTTTTCCGTGCTGATGGCTTACACCCAAGCAGATTCGGAGCAGATCTTCTGTCGGATAACATCTCCAAAATGTTAAATACCGTTTGACTAGTAACCAAAAGTCCAAATCATAGTCTCTGCTGCACCAATTTAACTGATATAAATACTAGTGTAGAACATTGCATAGAAACTGTGTCTATTCCTCGTTTAGTGAGATCAAATAATAAATCCACTGCAGGATCTAGGAAAAATCTAATTGTTATTAAAACAGAAAATACTGCTATTAGTAAACAAAAACAATTTCTAAAGCTAGGTCTTCTAAACATTAGATCACTCACACCTAAGGCAGTTATTGTAAATAAAATAGTCAAAGATAATAGCTTCGATGTACTTTGCCTTACTGAAACCTGGCTTAAACCAAATGATTATTTCAGTCTAAAGGCGGGCATACACTGTGCGATTTTCGTCCGATTTTGAGCCGAATTCTGACTCGTGCGACTCTTCTTCGGGTCGGGCCGATTTTCAGCTTTGTCGTGCGTCGTTTGTCGTGCAGTGTTCGTGCAGTGTACAGGGGGTAACGAGAGGCGATTAACCTCTCCCGACCGGCAATCGGATGGTCAGATGAATTTCTGGCATGTTAGAAATTTTGGTCGCTCCTCGTGACTATATCGCGCAGTTGAAGCAGAGATACGAACCGATTGCCCTAAACTCAGTGTTTTTCCCTCACTGCGCCTGCGCGGAAACAGAAGTTTAACCATTTCATCTGCAGCAAAAAAAAAAAAAAACGAAAAGAGGGAGATCTTTAAGTTCTGTAGTTCAAACTATGTACCAATTACTGTTGCTTACCTCCAGTTCGTGTTGCAAAATGGATTAACCATTACCCACTTCTTCCAAGCCACCTGCGATGTACACTTTGCCTCTTTTATTAATATGATGTCTGCATCTGTTTTCACTAACCATTTAACCAAAAAAAAAAGTTAAAGTTTTAAGAGCTGAATGTCAAATTTTTGTGGAATGTGCTATTTAATATATGTTATGACCCATGTTGCTTGTTGAGGCTGGACAGTTTCAGGTATTTAGGTTGTGTGACATCATTTATCGTTCAAACTCAAAGTGGTTATTTGGCAGGAAGTTTGAGGCTGAGCTCAGAAGGAGAATCTTTTTAAGAAGATCTAAATCTTTATGTCTAAGACAAGAATCAATACTGTAATTAACTTATGAGGACATTGTCCTTTCACAAAGAGGATGCATGATTCAGCCAACTTGGCACTGATCGAGATAATGCTGAACAAATTATAGCACACGAGTCATTGCAGGACTGGGGATTTGGAAAAGAAAAAGAAAAAAAGAGGTAGAAACATGTATCTACAAACAATTATGTATTGTGGTTTTTTAATTGTATATAGAGCCCAAGGCCCACATATAAGGTACACTTCCTTTATTTATGGCATTAAAAGCACCCAATAAAAAGCATTACAAAGAACAACAACAATAATAATAATACTGGTCTGTATGTCTCTCAATGATAACATTTCCCTACCCATTACATGATATGCAATTTTGTACAGAGATATATCCAATTTAGGCTGAAATTTCTCATTCAGTACATTTCTAATTTCACATAAACTAGTAATTAAACAAAATATCAAACATATACAAATCCTCTATCCCATACAGAAAAAAAAAAAAAATTGAAATATATTTTAAAGTGTCAAAAATATATGTGGCATATATTCCAAATACATTGAAATATATTTGCATTGTTGTTCACTTAAATTTATCATTTTGAAATATATTCTGAAATATAACAAAAATATATTTATTGGGCCAATTTCAAATATTTGCATATACCTGTATACCAAAAATATATTCTGAAAATATATTTTAAATATATTTATTTTGTGTATGGGATTCCTTGCTATAAATAAGTTATTATTTACTGAGAGAAAAGGCATTTGGAGAATCTGCACATCAGTGTTGATGGCTTGTCTCTCTTCTACTCTGTGAATGGAGCTGAGAACACTTAGCATAAGAGAACTTGCCTGAGACAGACCATTATCACTGCAGATCAATGCATTCACAGTTTTTACACTTTACATGCTTGATGCTGCAGTATTCTGAAGTAATGTCTTTAAAGGGCTTCATATCATGGGCAATAAAATGTTCACTAAAATAAAAGAGCATACACTGATATGTCAGAGCCATTGTTTTGTCTTAAGATTTTCTAAGGCATGTTTATAAAAGTTACTTAAATGTCCTAATTAAACTAAGGCCTAATCCTGGTTTAATCTAAACCCTGTCTGTGAAACCGGGCCTAGGCATCATACACTTGGCAAAACTGAGAAAAACTGGGCTTTACACAATAAACAACACTACCAGATTTTTAAGTTGATCCAAACAAACTCAGGCAGAAACATGTGAAAATAAATCCATCATTCCCTACACATTTTTCTGTGAAATCAATCACCTCTGACTGCTCTAAACCTGCAGACTGCCTCTGACTTTAGGCAACTAGAGACTGTAAATCAGGGACAAAATCTGGGCAAAAACGACCCATTATGAATTTTCATACAGATATATAATAGGCAGAATACATGACCACGTAATTTCACAATCACATCTGAAATTTGACTGCAATATTCTAGAATGAGATTTATGTTACATCACACTTTTCGGACTGTTGTTGAATTTCCTTGTCATCACGTTTAATAGACTGTAAAAAAAAAATCCCGCTACATATAACCATCAGCATTCCATTATTTAATATAATGAAGTTTTATTTTTTTTTGTATTTTCAACTGACTTTTTTTAACTATTTCATCTGAAACCTGTAAATAATGTTTAATTGCATTTTTGGCAGAATATTTTTGGTGCACAAAATTTCGGTGGATCCCTAATTCTGTATTCTTTGTACAGTTTGAGTAACTGGACAGCATTACACGATAAATTCTTAAATGTTAGCTTTCTAAACATCTGTAAAATAACTGTCAAATAGAACGTGTGAACAGTGACCCTTCACATGAAGTGATTGAAAATGGAGAGGTAAATAAATGAATCACCACATAATTCTGTAAGAAATCAAGCGTTTGCCCTGTCTGATCAGTGTTTAGTTGTGCTCCAGTGAATGGAGTTTAAGTCTGGACTTTGACTGTGCCATTTCAAAACCTTTCTTGTTTTTCAACCATTCTGAGGTAGAATTACAGCAAGATAATGATTTTAAATAGAGCGTACCAACTGTGCTTCAGATAAAGGACAGACGGTGTTATATTGTTCATAAGAATTATCTTATACGGAATTCACAGTTCTATCAAAAAGCTCCACTTTTGTTTCTGTTCATAGTGGCATGATGCACAATGTTTGACGAAAAGAAAGACAAACCAAACAAAAGCAAAATAACCAAACTGTGGACAGTCAACAAAGACTTTTTTTAACAGCTTGAATAGTAATTCAGTTCTCTACATGTGATGTAAAGAAGAGATTGGTGGCAGAATAAATGTTTTCAGATGAGTGTCATTCAGTAAACAGCCAGGTATATGCTGAAATGTTCAGTGACAACAGAGATAGTTTAACACAAAAAGCTAGTTTAACTACAAGCTTAAAGTGGAAGTTTGTCAGCAGCTTCAGTTCAATTAGCAAATTAAAAATAGTTAGAATTTATGCAGGAAGAAGTGTGACATTAAACAGACAGTGAAAGACAAAGCTTCCTTTTTCCATTAACAGTGATTTAATGTCAAATTACAAAGATGCAAATGGTAAAGGGCGCCAAGCACCACAGTGCTAATTCACACACACTCACACATACACACCAAAAAAACAGAAGTACAACCTTTGTATAATTGGGCCTTAATATGCTCTGAAAAGTTGACGTTTTCTTCTTGTGTCAGCGGAGCACGTATCTGTCAAATGCAGAGTTCTGACAGAAATTAAATTCTCCTGAACTGACAGAGACCATTAGACTCATTAATGCAAAATGCATGAAGCTCTCTTCCAGCAAGCAAAATCTTCATTTCCATCAATTTTTATCACACTTAGCAGAGAGAAACAGAGAGCACTTCCCTTACATGACAGCCTGAGAGTGGACGAGGAAAAGGTGGTGCTCATTAGGACAAAATCAATATGTGTGTGTGTGTGTGTGTGTGTGTGTGTGTGTGTGTGTGTGTGTGTGTGTGTGTGTGTGTGTGTGTGTGTGTGTGAGAGAGAGAGTTATTAATCTGTTAAATGATAGAGAATGTATCTATAATTAATCATTAACCTTGATTAGCAAATTATTTGCTCTTATCATCCGATCGTCTTTCTATTAGTGTTACTCGATCTTAGTGCTGCATTTGATACTATTGACCACAACATTCTTTTGAATAGAGATGTCTTATCGATCACAAGTTCAGTATGGCGTACCACAAGGCTCAGTACTAGGACCGCTGCTGTTCACTCTGTACATGCTGCCATTAGGAGATATCATTAGGAAGCATGGCATCAGTTTTCACTGTTATGCTGATGATACTCAGCTCTATATTTCTTCACACCCTGACGAAACTTACCAATTCACAAAATTAACGGAATGCATAGCTGATATAAAAAATTGGATGACAAGTAATTTACTACTACTTAACTCTGAAAAAACAGAGATTCTAATTATTGGACAAAAAACTTCCTCACGTAATAATCTAGAATACTGTCTAACACTTGATGGCTGCTCTGTCAAGTCTTCGTTGTCGGTTAGGAACCTGGGTGTGTGTGTGTGTGTGTGTGTGTGAGTGTGTGGGTGTGCTCTTTGATACCAATCTTTCATTTGAAAGTCACGTGTCTAGTATCTGTAAAACCGCATTCTTTCATCTTAAAAATATATCTAAATTACGCCATATGCTCTCAATGACAAATGTGGAACAGTTAGTTAATGCGTTCATGAGCTCAAGGCTAGATTACTGTAATGCTCTACTGGGTGGTTGCCCTGCACGCTTAATAAACAAACTACAGCTGGTCCAAAATGCAGCAGCTCGAGTTCTTACCAGAACCAGGAAGTATGACCATATTAGCCCAGTTCTGTCAACACTGCACTGGCTCCCTATTTAAACTGTCATTTATGTTCAGTTTAGCTCAGTTCATGGACTTTTAGTTTATGTTTACGTTTATGGTGTATGTTGCTTTGCCTATTATCATTAAAACTTTGTGTTGGAACTGTAATCTTCATCTGCCTTCTTGCAACCACCCGTGACAGAAACATCGTATACATTTTAAAATATTGCTGATTACTTACAAAGCACTAAATGGTTTAGCTCTGCAGTACTTAAGCGAGCTCTTAACGCATTATAGTCCTTCACGTCTATTATGATTTCAGGCCACCAAAATGCCGCTGTCATGTAAATGAACAGCCCGAACACATTAAAAGTTTTCTGTTTTCTGTTGAAAACAGTGTTGTGTAAGTGGCCCCTAAGATAATAACAAATGATTTTTACAATAGAAATGAATCAATCAAAAACGTACTTAAACTGGACAATAATTAGAGCTGCTGTAAAGCCAAAACAATCTCTGTTCCATTATCACTTTCCAATTGTCACGACCGACTCAAAGCCGTGACAAATGAAATGAGGACAGAGTAAGGTTGGTATGGTTGCAACCAAAAATATTTATTAACATAAGTAGAAAAAATATATATAATATAAAAAAACAACGTAATCAAATACAATTTCTGTCAGACACATGATGTAAAAGTATTAGACAGAACAAAACTCAAAAGTAATAACAAGGTCGAAGTAAACAAACAGAAGCCAAAACCAAGCACAAAACAACCGGGAGCAAGAGAGCGCACCCTCATACCAACAAACCCTGAGGGTTAATAGAGGAAGAACAGGCGCACATCATTCTCCTAAACAGCCTTCGATCCGCACTGTTATCTCTGTGAAGCTGATTGGAAACAATCTGTAGCGCTATATAAATGAAGGGGACTTGCCTTGACTTGAGTTGGTTCTTCAGTCATATTAATCCACTGTCACAAAAGTCTAGTATTAACTCTAATTGTCTGGGACACCAGATTTAAGACATGTACCTTGAAATCATCTTCAAAGTACAAAGTTTGTGTCAATTGAAAGACTCAATAGTGCTCACTTCTGCTTCTACACTGCCAACTTTTTCAGATTCTTTTGATTCTAAACTCAAAGCTGAGCCACTGACACAAAAGAAGGGAAGTCAAACACAAAACGGGTATGATTAGTAGCAGATTTAAAAGAAAGCTTTCTTTATTTGCTTTTATGAGCAGCAAGAGCCAATTCAAATCCATTAAATTAGCCTATCAGCCATTTCCTTAATAGTATCATTTTGATCTATGATACTTTTTTCATGTCCTTGTGGCTTTTCTCTCTTGCTGATTATATTTTCCTAATGCCAAGAGCACCCAGTTCAGGCATGTACCGCCACAGAAGACTTTTGATAAATATTTGCTGTGTGATGCATGGATTGTGTGCCTCCTCTGACCTTCATTCACTGTCATTCATTCTTCTTTCTGTTTGACTGCATCTTGTCTATCCAAACCACATGAGGTGAATGTGAAACACTGATACAAGCACATTACACGCACTTAATATATAATCTCATATTATGGCTGACTGTGTTGATAACTAATTATTACTTTATGGCCCGGTTTCACAGACAGGGCTTAGATTTAAAAAAACAAAACAAAAAAAACATCACTGGTGTGCATCTACAAAACAATGGCACCGACATATTTTAAGATATGCTTTCAGTTAAAACAGTTCAAACATGCATTTTAGTCTGGGACTAGGCTTAAGCCTTGTCTTTGAATACAGACAAAAGTATTTTAAACTTAAACTAGAAGACTAATCAATGCAAATACATGAGAGGAATGTGTTTTATTCGTGCAATTAATGCATATATTCTGACTTTATGAAATCTGAATTCAATTGTATTATTCTGCAACAATTCATAATTATATAAAAAAAATACTCTGAAGACATTGGCCCTCATTTATCAAAAGTGCGTACACCAAATTTCCAGCGTACACCTGGCGTACACCCAAAACCACGGTGACTTTGAGATTTATCAATATGGACGTTGGCGTACGGCACGCTCAAATCCTACGCCAGCTCAGGAGGTGGTGTACATGTACGCACGTTTTGAGTGCGGGAATGCGCAGAAAAACAATTCCTAACACCACAAAACGCACTGACAAACTAAAAGATATGATATATTATGACCCACTGTAAAAAAACAACAACATAGTAATTATAAACTTAAGTGTTTATTTTTGTGCAACATGGACTTCAATGTTTAATTTGTGTGATTTTACCAAAGCATTTGAATTGTAGGCATATGTATTCCTTCAGTTGCGAGCCTGTGCGCTTTACCTGACGTTTCAAGCCTTGATTAAACTTTCGCCTGGCTCCGCAGCGCGAGTCTCCGCAGACTGCGCGCGCACCTCCCCAAACGGACGAGGCGTTTATACTCGACGCGCTCACCGTTGTAGCCTACTATTCTTTGAAACGATGGTTAGGCCAGGGTTAGGCCCGGCAGGTGTGCACAGGGTTTAGTAATGAAAGGCTTTCAATGACCAAAAAAATAATTCAGACTGACAAAATAATAAAAATGACACTCTTCTTCTTTTAAATAATAATAATAATAACAATAATACAAATAATAATAATAACGACATTCATCTTCTAAATAACAACAAGCGTCATTAATAATAAAAATCTAGAAATCAATTTTGTTTCTTTCCACTTCCCTGGTTTCGCTTTCTCTTTCTCAAAGAAGTTTCTCTTCTTTGCCGTCTTCCGTGTGTCCATGGCGTAAAATGAGGGCGTGGGGGGAGCGGAGACTTGAATATATAGGGGCGTGTTATTCTAATGACGCTCGTTTTCAACCGCGGCATTTATGGATACACCGCGTATACCTGGATTTCAAAGGTACGCACAGCTTCATAAATCAGGCGATGAGAGGAGTGTAAGCATAATCTTACGCCAACATATACGCCCGTTTCTACGCAAGAATGATAAATGAGGGCCATTGTAACTAGAGAGATCATTTGAATTATAGTAAAATATAGACAAAATAATATGTCCGGTTTAAAAAAGAATGTGAATTGAATTAAATTCTGAAAACAAATTCATATACATTTATTATTTTTACAAACTAACCCACATGTTAAGTTGACTCTTGAAAAAAAAGTCAAAAATTAAAATATATAAATATAACAATAATTAAAATATAAATGTAGTCGTTCATGCTCAGTGTGTAGTGAGAGCGCGCGTGTGTAATCCGTGTAACACATTGTGTCAGGCTTCTGGTTTATTGTTGTTTGGTGACAGAGCCCTCACACTCCTGCGGTCTCGTCACTGTGAGCATGCGGCTCTGAGTTCACTCTTCCGTCCACGAGAGCATGGTGTTCGGACCCGGCACTTCTGTCTAGTTTGGTTTCGGTTCAGTGTCGGGGTTCGGACATGCTCTGTATGTTTTAGTTCCACTGTGAGTGAACGGGATGGGGTTCTCTGTGCGCTCTGGCCTCATTGTGTGAACGTGTGTTTTCGAGTTCCCTCGGGCCGTGCGCTCTTCTGTCCGCGTGTGTGTGTGTTGAGTTCTGTGCGGCACGAAGCTCGTGGTTTTCCATCGGCCCTGTGCTTTCATGTACTCGTGTTTTGTGTGGACAGGCAGTCGGTGAGAGCTCTCATTGGCTGCGTGTTCGTGTTGTGATTGTGTTTGCTGGTCGTGTGCTTGTTTTTGTCATGTTTGGTGAGAGCACATGGCTTGTCATGTTTGTTTCTATGTGCCATGTGCTCTCCTGTCGATTGTCTTAACCTCACCCCTATTGTTCCCTGATTATTGGTTTATTTGCCCACCTACTCTCTCATGTTACCCTCCTATTTATTCTCCTTATGTTCTCTGTCCTGTGCCAGCAAAGCCCATAACACTCTGCATCTTTGAGTCCTCGCTCATCCTTCACTACAACCTTGACAGATCGGTTATTACTATAGTCATCGTACTTAAATTCCATAATCAACGAATTTCATTTTTATTACCGTAAAGATGTATTGTTGCATTTTGACATCCGTAATAAACACACACAGCGCTACACGTACCTGTCCAGGTGCAGCAGTTTCACACAGGAGTGTCTCGTACTCAATAGCAAACACTGGAGCGTTATCATTAATGTCCATGACTGTGATCAGAGCGATTCCTCTGCCAACCTGAGATGGGTCCTCTGACACACACACACACACACACACACAGTTAGCATCAACAGCTATTCGCTAAGACATACAGACTCACCACATAGAAAGAGACTTTTGATTGGTGGTCTAAGATACAGTATGATGTTATGTCTAGATCAGGGGTGTCCAATCCTGCTCCATGAAGGCACACATCCTGAACCCTTTAGCTTGCCTTTCAGAACTCTGTTTGCATCATTGAATCACTTTCCTGTTATCCCTGTAAAGCTGACATGACTTGACTTTAGCTTCTACCCGCTCCAACACACGGCTGGTCAGGTGTGTTTAATAAGGGTTAGCTGAACTCTGCAGGACAGTGCAGGATAGGTTTGAACACCCCTAGTCTAGATCGTTTATGATTTTCTGACAAATAAAGACTTCTGGAAATCAGAATTGTAGTTTTGTAGTTTTGAATGGTTGACTATTCGCCAACCTGCAAACGAGTCAATTGGTGAAACCAGTTTTCGATTTATTTAGTGTTAACTTTCTCTTGAGAATGTGTGAATTAACTTTTGGAGAACTTTCCAGTCTGATCTGTAAGAAGGAATAATGTTAGTAATTCCATTACACTGTAATTCCATTACATCACATTTAGTGTGTGTGGATGAGAGTCACATCAAGATTCTGTGGAGTAGGTTCCTTTCTCCTTGAAAGTGTTATTCTGCACGTGTGTCACCTCGCAGCAAGACATCTCCATAATTAAACAAAGAACAGTTGTGTAGACATGCCTTAGTCAGCAGTTCAGCTCATAGACCCTGAGCTACAGGCCACAATCAGTCCCAGAAGAACATTCACATTCAAGTGCTTTATTGTCCTGCTCACGTGTGATTAGAGGAAGGGCATGTAGAGCACAAACGTGTTTTCAGTGGGTGAAGAACCAGCAATGCAGAGCTGATTTGGACCAAACATAATTTGGTGATTCTATCTATCTATCTATCTATCTATCTATCTATCTATCTATCTATCTATCTATCTATCTATCTATCTATCTATCTATCTATCTATCTATCTATCTATCTATCTATCTATCTATTCTGACTAAGGCATGTATACACAATTGTTCTGCTTTTAATTATGCAAATGTATATTATCAGATGTGGCTTATATTATACTCACGGTTCTCAGTGGCAAATATGGTGATGTTGTGGACTGAATTGAGTTCTCTGTCGAGAGGTTTGGCTGTGCTGATGACACCAGACAGAGCATCCACGTTGAAGAACCGCTCCAGGTCTGTGTTACGGTCTATGGAGTACCTGGACACACCAGTCACGAGTCTTTCAATAATAACACGGACAATAAACTAATCTTTATAGGCTTTCTTCTTTTCTTATTCATCAACATTGGCTCTAACCTGGAAAATAATTCACCCGGTTAACTGTAACATGACTAAAAGTATTCTTGGATGCTTTTTCCCCCTATTAATTTAAACTTAGCATATCCTCAAGTGTTGTTATTAAACAAGTACAGATATTAATCCATAGCCCAATCACTGATGGTTCATTTTCCTGCCACTCCTATGATTCTATGGTTACTGTTATTAGTTCATTCTGTTCAGGTGCACGTCATTAATTATCTTCAGTCACCACTTTAGTTCTTCCTTCACAGTCTTCCAGTGTTCAGTCACGCTTACGTTTAGTGGCCATATCACCCTGTAGCCCAATACTGGTTGCCCACTGAAGCTAAGCAGGGCTGAGCCTGGTTAGTACCTGGATGGGAGACCTCCTGAGAAAACCAGGTTGCTGCTGGAAGAGGTGTTAGTGAGGCCAGCAGGGGGTGCTCACCCTGTGGTCTGTGTGGGTCCTAATGCCCCAGTATAGTGACGGGGACACTATACTGCCAAAAGAGCACCGTCCTTCGGATGAGACGTTAAACCAAGGTCCTGACTCTCTGTGGTCATTAAAAATCCCA
This sequence comes from Rutilus rutilus, assembly GCA_021464565.1. NCBI lineage: Eukaryota > Metazoa > Chordata > Actinopteri > Cypriniformes > Leuciscidae > Rutilus > Rutilus rutilus. The sequence continues at coordinate 30,199,210 of JAJAQA010000024.1, read as the reverse complement.
GGATGTCCTTCGAAAAAGAGTAGGGGTGTAACCCCGGCATCCTGGCCAAATTTGCCCCTTGGCCTCTGTCCATCATGGCCTCCTAATCATCCCCATACACTGATTGGCTTCATCACTGTCTCCTCTCCACCAGTAAGCTGGTGTGTGGTGGGCGTTCTGGCGCAATATGGCTGCCGTCGCATCATCCCAGTGGATGCTGCACATTGGTGGTGGTTGAGGAGATTCCCCCCTTCCATATGTAAAGCGCTTTGAGGTCTCAGAAAAAGCGCTATATAAATGTAACGAATTATTATTATTATTATTATTAGTGTGTGTTGCTCTGCCTTTTCTTATTAAACTTAAATTTTTGGAACTCCACTCTTCATCTTTGTCTGTTTGCCTGCAACCACCCGTGTCAGCTACAGACAACATCTATTAATCCCAAATATCATTGTCAATTCCCAATGCTTTAACAAAAACACAAATGATTCGAGTGCGCCGTCACTCTGTCAAACTGTTACACCAGAGTTAGGTCTCCTCACTGTTTCTATGTGCATGAAGCACAGAAGGAAGAGATTAAATTGATGCACAGCAGCCAATGTCAGGAGAACGTTTGGTTCATTGTGTTTTAGGGTACGACAACAATGTCCTAAAAACAGAAACGTTTTTCATTTGCGTTTTTGAAAAGTTTAGTGTACAGAAGATGATCCCCATTCACATGGACCCATGAAAACGACTAAAAACGCTGTTTCCTGCTGCCAGGCCAGTAGATGGCGATGTCACTTTGTAAAGAAACACTACGCACCTATAGACTGAACACGTAACATCCATTCGCATGATGTCATCATTTTTACAAATTCTCATTTTTGTTGTTTACATGGTGTAGTGTAGTGATATCGCGAGAATGGGGTTGGGAAGAGAGGAGTGATCTCGAGAGTCAGGAGAGCGATCATGTAGTTGAGAGAGTTGTTAATAAAGTGGATATAACAGCAATAAAGACTGGTTATTGAGACAAACAACACAACATAAATGGCGATGAGGATGAACACATAAAGAGAACGATTAGGATTACCGTTCAACTGTCGTTGGAAGCGACATCTGGATCTGAAAGGCTGGCAGAACTGGCATGATGGAAGGCGAAGAAGCCGTAGCATGAGCACCACCGATACATGTCGAACAGGCTCAGTTATCGCCACCCATTCCAATGAACCTTGGAGTTTCGGATTTGTATGCAGAATACAAAACATGGAAAGACTCTTATAGTTTCTTTGAGGTGGCCAGTGGAACAGACACACTACTTTTTTGCACTGTATTGGTGCTCCAGTGCAGAGGATTTTTGCCAATCTCCCGGGTCCTAAAGATTCATATATGTAGACTGTAGCTGCACTGGATGCTTACTTTACTCCACAGAAAAATGTTGTGCTAGAAAGACACAAATTCAGACTGAGATCTCAACTACAGGATGAAACGATTGACGCATTTGTGAACACGTTAAGGGAATTGGCCAAATCTTGTGAGTTTGGAGCTTTAGAACGTGACATGATATGAGATCAACTCGTAGAGAAATGTGCACATAGACGATTAAGAGATAAACTGTTGCAGGAAGAAGGGCTTACGTTGGAAAGAGCATTAACTGATGCTAGAACTTTTGAATCAGCCCAAGCGGAGTCTAAAGTGCTTTCAGAAAACAACACCAAAGAAAAAGACAATCATGTTAATTTCACGAAGGGTACAAGAGCTCCTGATGCAAAAGTGATACCGCAAAATGCCAGCAGAGGGCGATTTGAAAAGAACAACAGTGACACCAAGTGTTATAGATGTGGATGACAACACATACAGCAGATGACTGTGGGGCAAAATCAGCAACCTGCCTTTATTGCAGAAAAACCGGTCATTATGCATGTGTTTGCAGAATGAAAAATAACTCACAGGAGCATAAAAATGACAGATATAAGGCCAAAGACAGGTCAGACCGCAAAGACAAACCAGTGAGAGCTGTAAATGACAATTCTGATTCTGATAAATGTGTGTATTCTAACCCTAACTGTATCACAGATTGTTTGCACAAAAAGTTGAACTGAAACAAACCAAGATAAATATGTTACGCTTATGCACAGACGCACTCTCTCCACTGGGTGGGGTTTTTTGAAGCACATTTCCAATGGAATGGTAATGTGTCAGGATTACATCACCATCTCTTCCCACTCGTTCCCTCACTCCACCTACTCCTTCATTCACCTGTTCATTATCACCGGATTACTAATCACCGTCACCTGGATCTCATCATCACTCACCCATATATACCTGCATTCACCATTCAGTCATTGTCTGATCTCCTCTATTCATGACACACAGACTCTCTACATCACCTACCTGCATACTTACCGTCGATCCCGATCATCCTCAGCCTATCTTCAGTCCGTCTACAGAGTATCTTCATCATCTGCATCTGCATCTGCATCTGCGAGAGAGAGAGACTTGGTTATCATTCAGTTAAGCCTCATACGATTATCTACTTCCTGTTTACTCACCTTTCATGCTGTGTCCGATCCATTCTGCTATTAAAATATCAAACTTACCATCTTGTCTGCTTTGTTTGTGCAAACCTGACATAATGTCACGAAGGATGAAATTTTTGTAATAAAAGGAAATGTAGAGCCACTGTTAGGAAGGCGTTCATGCTTTGATTTAAAGATCCTGAATACCACAGACCAGGTCAGTGCAATTGAAAATTTTGGCAGAAAGAGATTTTTGAAACTTGAGGCTGAATATCAGTGTTTGTTTAAAGGACTGGGACAAATCAAAGATTACAGCCATAAAATATCTGTAAATGAAAAGTTCACACCAGTAGCTCAAGCTTAAAGGAGAGTACCTTACCTGATGGTAGAGGCTGTAAATCAAGACAAAATGCTGGAAGATGGAATCATAGAGGAAGTGTACGAAGGATCTGAATGGGTGTCAAACATTCTTCTCATTTCAAAAAAAGACCCTAAAGAAGTGAGACTTTGTGTAGATCTGAGAGAAGTGAATAAAGCAGTGGTAAGAGAAAGACACCCTGTACCAACAATAGACTGTATACTGCAAGCAATGCAGGGAGCAAAGGTGTTCGCAAAACTGGATGCCCGTAAAAGCTTCTGGCAAGTTGATCTAGCACTTGAATCCAGAAAAATGACCACATTCATTACACACGGGGGGTGCTACCGTTTTAGGAAGGTTCCATTCGGACTGTCCAGTGCTCCTGAAGCATACCAGAAAGCCATGGACTCTATGTAATGTGGGATGCCAGGTGTGGTGTGCTACATGGATGACGTGGTCGTGTTTGCTGAAAATGAAAATGAGCTGGAGCAAAGACTGAGAAATGGTTTTCAAAAATTCCAAGAAAAGGGACTGACCTTGAATAAAGAAAAATGTTTCTTTGGACTTAAGCAGATTGAGATTTTGGGTCATGTTGTCACAGCGGACGGAATAAAGCAAGATCCACGAAAGGTTGAAGCAGTTTGTAACGCTCCCAGACCTGAAAATGTTGCACAGTTACATTCATTCCTAGGCACTTGTGGATTTTTGATGAAGTTTGTTCCCAATTATGCAAATCTGTCTAAACCTCTGAAACCTGACCAGACAAGGACAAGAGTGGCAGTGGTCATCTGAAGCAGAAAATGCATTTAAAATACGGAAAAAGGAATTAACTAGTGAGACAGGCCTAGCATACTTCAACATAAATGCTCCAACAGTTGTGATCAGTGATGCAAGTCCAGTCGGACTTGGAGCAGTTTTGCTTCAGACACAAGATGGAGCTAAGAAACCTGTAGCATATGCGAGCCGCTCTCTAACACCCACAGAAAGACGTTACTCTCAGATAGAGCGGGAAGCCCTAGGGTGCGTTTGGGCGGTGGAACACTTCAGGGCGTATTTGTGGGGAGGCAGATTTACTCTTCAAACGGACCATCAACCTCTCATATATATGCTCAATCCAGAGAAGTCAAAGCTTCTGCCTCCTAGAATCCAAAGACTTGGACTGAGACCGTATCGATATGACTACAAGATTAAACACATTGCAGGTAAAGACAATGTTGCAGACTCACTTTCTAGACTTCCTTTACCGGGAAACTGAGGACAACAGTTACGTGGACACGTATATGGACAGAGTGTTGTCTGTAAATATGATGGATGTACCAGCCTTGACTCTTGAGGAACTTAAAAGAGCTACAATGACCGATACTGCCTTGACGCAAATGATTTCCATAGTGGAGACAGGACAATAGCCAACTACAATTCCTGAAAGCCTACATTCATACAAACGCTGCTCAGATGAGTTGTCAACCCATGATGGTCTTCTGCTGCGGGGACACAGGATAGTTCATGCTTCCACACTGGTCCAGCAAGCTTTGAAAATGGCACACGAGACACATCAAGGTGTAATTCAAACAAAGCAATTCTTGAGAAGCAAATTCTATTGGCCTGATATGGACATGGAGGTCGAAAGAATGGTAAAAAAACTGTAATGCATGTGTTCTGAATCAACCCTTGCATGAAGATCAACCACTGCATCCATTAGAACTACCACCTAGACCGAGGACCAAGATAGGTGTTGATTTGGTGGGTTCAATTCAGAATGTCTATATACTTACTGTTATAGACTACTACAAGTCATACCCTGAAGCAGTAGTCATTGCTGATATAACTTCCAAGACCGTTACCAAGGAAATTATGCAAATATTTGCCCGATTTGGGTATCCCTTGGAAGTAGTGACTGACAACCATATAATGAAACTTACCAATTCACTAAATTAACAGAATGCATAGCTGATATAAAAAACTGGATGACTCGTAATTTCCTACTTCTAAATTCTGAAAAAACAGAGATTCTAATTATTGGACAAAAAACTTCCTCACGTAATAACCTAGAATACTGTCTAACACTTGATGGCTGCTCTGTTAAGTCTTCGTCGTCGGTTAGGAACCTGGGTGTGCTCTTTGATACCAATCTTTCATTTGAAAGTCACGTGTCTAGTATCTGTAAAACCGCATTTTTCCATCTTAAAAATATATCTAAATTACGTCATATGCTCTCATTGACAAATGCGGAACAATTAGTCCATGCGTTCATGACCTCAAGGCTAGATTATTGTAATGCTCTACTGGGTGGTTGCCCTGCACGCTTAATAAACAAACTGCAGCTGGTCCAAAACGCAGCAGCTCGAGTTCTTACCAGAACCAGGAAGTATGACCATATTAGCCCGGTTCTGTCAAAACTGCACTGGCTCCCTATTAAACATCGCATCAATTTTAAAATATTGCTGATTACTTACAAAGCACTGAATGGTTTAGCTCCGCAGTACTTGAGCGAGCTCTTAACGCATTATACTCCTTCACGTCTATTGCGATCTCAAAATTCCGGCCAGTTGATAATACCTAGAATATCTAAATCGACTGCTGGCGGTAGATCCTTTTCCTATTTAGCACCAAAACTTTGGAACAGCCTTCCTACCATTGTCCGGGAAGCAGACACACTCTGTCAGTTCAAATCTAGATTAAAGACACATCTCTTTGACATAGCGTTCACATAATACATTATAGACTTCTATAATTCAATATTAGGCTGCATAGATTAGGTCAGCTGGAACCGGGAACACTTCCCATAAATCCTGATGTACTTGTTACATCATGAGAAGAATGGCATCTACGCTAATTTTAGTGTCTTTGTTTATCCCAAGGTTTTCCCGCAGCCTGCCGGATCCAGGCCGTTTCCAGATCTGATGAAGGACCTTCGCCTGGACCCGATGTCAACGCAGTGCTGAAGTGCCAACTAGTCTCTCCCTATGGAGGATCCCTCTACCACTCTACAGATAACGCGTCGTCGGGAAAACTCAATTTGCGTATCTACCCCGAATTGATAAAATAAAATTCTGAATCAAAACTATAAGGAAACACCAGTAATTTGTTTAGGCTTGGTTTGTAGGGAATTCCAAACCTGCACACATATATTCAAACGCACATAACTATAGAACCCGTTCTTAATGCGCATCTGAACGCCATCAGCGTTTCTCACAGGTTCGCTAAAGTCTGTGTAGAGAGAATGGTGTCGTCTTGGCGGCCCTAATTTAAAAACAAATGATCGTTGCGACGGAAGCGAATCAATCAAAACTAACTTTAGCTGGAAAATAACTTTATTAAAGAACCGCTATAAAGCCAAAACAATCTTACGTTAAATTATACATTTATCTCTGTGAAGCTGCTTTGAGACAATCTACATTGTTAAAAGCGCTATATAAATGAAGATGACTTGACTTGACAACCGGAAGCAGTTTGTCGGATACGTCTTCGAGGCATTTCTGAGAACTAGTGGAGTTAAGTACATCAAGGCCTCAACTTACAACCCCAAAAGTAATGATAAAATAGAACGATTTCATCGTTACTTGGAGAAAGCCTTCAAAGCAGCTAAAAGTGAAGGACGGAATTGGAGTGAAGATTGCGATGGATCACGATTAATACCGTTCCTAATTATCCTAAAACAATACTCAAAGTTTATCGAGATAATCTTGCGGTAACTAAAAAGCCTATCCTTTAGTCGTGCCCTCAAGAAGTTAGATGATCAGTCTATACAAGTTAATATTCTATCATAAAAATAATAGATTGATTACCTGTATTATAAGTCTATCTTTTGTGGTACTTCTTAAACCTTCTTTGCAATATAACAACAACCTTGTTACATGCTGCCTCTTTGGCTAGGCTATATGATCAAATCAGAACACATGGTAATAACTCTTTTATCAAAAAGAATGCTCACCCACTCCTCCAGAAAGGATTTCCTGATCCAGGTAGAAGAAAACTGTACTCAAATGATCCAAGGTCCAGTCAGATGATTATAGTAAATGTTATAACAAACTTTATTAAAATAATCAAATGAAAAGAATACTTTTTACAGATTATAAATGAGTACTAACTAACAGATGTAAAAATAGCTAAAGCTAGCAGGCTTCTTGCGTCTAGTAAAGCTGGCGTACTAGATTGTCGTTTGCAAGGAAGAGCAATAAATCTTCCTTTGTTTGTGTCTTAAATAGTCTTGAATTCAACCGAATTAAGGTCCTACTTTGAAATTCGTTTTCCACACACTCATATTGCAGCACAGCTCTAAGCAGACTTTTTTAACAGCATGGCTCTAACAGTCTTTGATACTCAGCTTACCCACAAGCTCCAGCATTTCCGTTTCTGACATCTCGCTGAAAGTAGGTGACTTCCTGTTCTGTTGTTTTGTTCCAGAAACAACCGTTGCGTAGGAAATGCCATTCTGATAAGGCCTGTTGGCAGGCTCTCTGACAAGATCTCTCAAAGATTCTTCTTGCCTATCAATCAACACCACATAGAGCATTGGGTGAGACACCAGCTTATCTGATGTTTGGACAAGAATAAGAAGTTGCCTAGTCTCATCACAGACAAAAGAGAAACAAAAGACATTGAAAGTCATCATAAAAGGTACAATGAGAAAATGAAACAGTACGCAGACATGACAAGACGAGCCAAGGAACACAACTTTAAGTTGGGAGACATTGTATATGTGACGAGTATGAAAGATGGTAAGCTGGACTCTAAGTATAGAGATACTCGTTTTGTGCTGCTGAAGCACACATCGGACAATTCCTTTGAAATGGTCAATGTAGAGGATGGCTCTAGGATTGTGAGAAATGTGAAGCACATTCGTCATGTTCCCATTCAGTTGGAGATTAGCATACCAGAACCAGCAGAAAAACAAAGCAATCAAGGAACTCAAGAGACAGCTGTCAAGTCAGATTTCTCAAAAGAGCCACAGAGTTCTTCTGTTACAGACCAGACACCTGTAGCAAGCCTTTGAGTGGATAAGAAACCTGCTCGTTTCAAGGACATGATTATGTAAATGTTTGAGTATGTTTGTTGGCAGGTTAGTCAGGTTGGATTGAAACAATAGCAGTATTCAGAATTATGGTAAAAAAGCATTTCATTCTCAGGCCCCCAAAATGCTGTTGTCATGTAAATGAATGGCCAAAACGCATACAAAGTTTTCCACTTTACGCCAGTTATTTGTAATTCCTTTTGTGAAATATGTTGTTGCTCTGTTTTAATTTTTGTTTGGTTTTGGTTTTCCCATGAAATATCTTAGAATGCAATACAAACGTTGTAAGAAATTCTGATAATAAAGTGAAATCAAGTAAATGTGTTTAGCAGCCTCTGTCACAAAACCAAGAAATAGACTAGACAGAAGTGACAGAACCCTGACACCTGTTCGTTCAACCCTCACAACCAAACTTGCAAGTTCTTGCTCTTTACAAACTTTGGCTAAAACTAAATGGCTGAAGAGTTGACTTTATTTTTTATGTAATGTCAACTTTTTATACATTTGATAATTCAATCAACCTTTTATCTGACCAAAAACAGAAGCAGCACACTAATATAGAATGAGAATGAGGTATTTATATAGCGCTTTCATATGTACTACTGTACACCCAAAGCGCTTTACAATCATATAAGGGAATCTCTCCTCAACCATATAGACTCTGATTCATGTATGGTTACAGGTGCTTTGTGACGTCCAGTCAGTGATATGTTTAGAACTGTACTGTATATGGCTAAGAGGACAGTAAAATGAACAGCGATATGAATCACATCAGCATATTACACAGCACACAAATAAATGAAGCGTTTACCTGATGGCGCTGCTGGACGAGTCTGGGTCACGGGCCGAAACCGTCCCGATGACAGAACCAACCCTCGCTGCCTCCAACACCACCATCTTACTGATCCGGGCTGAGAAGACCGGCGGCTCGTTTACATCTTCTACGGTGACCTTTACAGCCGCCGAGTCACTGAAGGGCCCATAGCTCAGAAACTGAGGGTCAATATTCCGATTAGTGGCTTCAATCTTCAGAGAATAACTGCTCTTAGTTTCATAGTCCAAAGGCTGAGAGAGAGAGAGAGAGAGAGAGAGAGAGAGAGAGAGAGAGAGATCGCATTTAAAGACAGAATGAAAGACATGGTAAAAAAGAACAAGTACAGGGCAGGAGAAAAGCAAAAAATAAAGCAAAAATAAAATCTTTTCATAAAAAATAAAAAGTAAATCGAAAGAATGTAACGCAGGGGAATGGGACCAGGACATGGCAATGGCGAGCATACCAGGGACCTACTGCCCACACCCAAAAAAGACTCTGGCGTGGCGGCGGCCATCTTGGGATGAGACTCTGGCGTGGCGGCGGCCATCTCGGGATGAGACTCTGGCATGGCGGCGACCATCTTAGGATGAGAGACTCTGGAACGGTGGTGGCCATCTTGGCCAAGGGCTCACGGGCTGGAGCCGTTGTGTGTGCTACCCACACACTCAAAATAGCCGTGGTGACTATGATGAGTGCTGTATCTTCCGGAGCTGACTCAGGCACTGCGGCCATCTTGTTCGAAGACACAAGTTCGGCAGGCATGACTTGAAGAAGCTCAGACTCAGCAAGCATGATGTGTAGAAGCTCAGACTATGGGCCCTATCTCGCACCCAGCGCAATTGACTTTGTACACTGACGCATGTATCATTCCTATTTTGCACCCGCGCAAAGCGGACTTTTCCCTCCACAGAAGCACGTCGGTTAACTAAGAAATACACTTGCGCTCCCCGGGGCGGTTCAGTGCAAAGAGGAGGCGTGTTCCGGCGCAAACGTTCCCTCATGCTATTTTACAGGTTTAGAAAACAATTGCGCCACTAACCGAAAAAAACAGTTTAAAGTCAGTGGCGCGTTGCGCATGTTATTCATATGCTATTTTAAGGGCACATGCTTGGCCTTAATCAATGTAGCGTGTGCACAACGCGCATAGACTTTGATTCTCTCATCTACACAGAAGCAGCAGTTATCATTTTTGCAAATCATACATTATTACGATAGATAGATAGATAGATAGATAGATAGATAGATAGATAGATAGATAGATAGATAGATAGATAGACAGTTTATTATAAAAGCATACATCTAGCTTACACATTTACCCAAATTATCATACGCCTGTTTAACCCAAGTTAATTTGGGTGTGTTTCTCCATCCCCAACGTCCCTGACGGGAATGTCGGTCTCCTCGGCTGTGAACCGCTCCTGTCGTGCGCCTGGCAAATCCGCCGTTATAATAGGAATCCGCTTTAGAACAAGCGCGTCTGCTCTTAAAGGGAATGTGAGATGTCGCTCTGATTGGTTTATTTCACGTTACGCCCAAACCACACCTATGAGTAATGAAGCTACTTCAGACCAACACATTTTAGATTTGCGCCAGGCGCAAGATTCATTTATCCCGCCAGGAAAATAGCAACAGCGCCAAGACCCGCCCACAAAGTTACTTGCGCTTTGCGCTTTGACAGTTGCATTTCAGATCGTTAAAATAGGGCCCTTGGTGTGTACTGTGAGGTAGCGGGGCTCCTTGTCCGCAAAACCCACAGTAAAAATTGAGCCGCTAACAAGATGGTCCTTACAATCTGGAACATGCAGACAAGGCCTTGAAGTAGGCGCAGAAGGTCCTTAACAATCTAGAACAACCTGTTTGCAAATGTGTCTGTAATGGTTTCTGCCTCACTGGGCCAGAGACACAGAACTTGGTCAAGGGTATCCCACTGTATCCCTTTTCTAAAGAAGAGATTGCCATTTGGCACATCTCTATGATGTGCAATGATTGGCTGCTGGCATCAGAGGTGTGGCCCACCCTTCTTTCCCCCGTGGAACTAATTTGCATAATCTAAAGCACACACAGAGTCTTTATCTATCTATGCATTAATCACTTCCCAAACCACCAAATTTCCAAAACACATTTGGCAATGTTTTAAATGCATGGAGTCAAACATGATGGAAATAGACAGAACTATTAGGAATGCATTTATGTTAACAGCTGAATTTGTGTAAACCGTTGTAATACAAATAGTTGTTATTAAGAATACTTATTTCTCTGAATAAGCATTAAGAGGATGTGTTGTAGGCTTTTGTCCATTTTGTGTGAAGAAGGTGTGTGGAGATTTGTCCTTCTTTATTCCATGTACTGCTGTTGCGTGGCGCGTAAATGATCATGCTTCATCTTCATCAGTTGTCCTCGCAGCCTTATGTGACGGTGCTGGACATTTGTTTGAGTTAGCCCACCAAGATCCAATCGAAATGCAGTCAACACCATAATACTGGCTCCTAGATTTCTCTAGAACAGGGGTGTCCAAGGGACTTTCCTGCTGACTTCAGTGCCAACCTGCTCCAACACACCTGGCTGTGCTTTTCAAGTAATCTGAACACTTGGTCAGCTTCAGGTGAGTTTGTTGAGGGCTGGAGATGAACTCTGCAGGATGGTAGTTCAGCCAAAAGCCATTTTCAAAAAATGTCTAAAGACACATCTTTTTCGTCAGCACCTGACCGATTAATACTAGCACTTACCTTTTCTATTCTATGCTATTCTATTTTTTTTATTTATTATTAAAAACAAAACAAAAACTTGCTATGTGTACTGTGCTAGACTAACTGAGACTTGTTACAGCACTTGTATACTGTTGCCCTCTTGTTGGTCTGATTGCTTCTATTGTTCTCCTCATTTGTGTGTCGCTTTGGATAAAAGCGTCTTCTAAATTATTCAATGTAAATGTACGTTTTTATTTTTTCCTCCAGACCCAGAAGTGAGGAACCCTGCATACCACCATAATCAGTTGACTACAGAAATATTAACAAAGAACAACAATCTAATATATTGTTCTCATTCTTTCCCTATGAAGGCCAGTGTGATCTCACCCTCTGCAGAAAGATGACTCCCTCCTGAGTCTCCTCGTCTGTGGTGATGTTGAACACACCGGGTGCATCTCCATCTATTATGCGGTAGTCCATCTCCGCATTGAAGCCGATATCAGCATCTGCGGCTTTCAGTTTGGCCACCACTGATGAGACCGGCAGAGATTCCAGCGCTGAGAACTGATACGACTCTAGAGGCAGAGAGATGTTTAACACTCTAAACTCATTCAAACCTGCCAATGTCCAGGTCATAATCAAAGGAAAGGAATTACAAATGTGATTTTGCTTGAAGACAATTAAGCACATTTTCCTGCAATCCTCTTAACTATATTTTTAGCCTAATGATATATCTGTCACGGGAAGTTGTAGGAAGGCAGTCGAAGATGAAGAATAAAGTTCCAATACGAAGTTTAATGAGGGTAATACAAATACGACTCAGACAGGCAGGGCAACACACACTAAATGTAGCGTAGATCGAACAAACACTGAGTGAACAAGAGGAACTTTTAGTGATTAACTAAAAGATGAACAGTTGTGATGATAGGGTTAGTGTCCACAGCAACAGATGAATGGTGGGAAATCAAATAAAGGAACACATGTGACTAGAGAATACAAACTAAAAGTCCATCAAAACTAAACAAACTGAACATATCTGTGACAATATCATTGTAATATTTGTAGTAATACAATATTAGTAATAATGTAATACAACAAAATTACTGTTATTGCATAGTTATTTATTGTCCTGGTTTGTATTTATTGTTTGATTATAACAAAAATAAAAAATAAAAAGTAAGTATTTTCAATGATTTGGAGCGATAGTGAAGCAAACAACAGAACTATAGTATTACTACACGCAAACTCCTGCAACACGGTAATATAGATACAGAAATGAGAATTTAGGAATAAAATGAGAAACATTTTAATCCCAATAGGCATGATTTTCATCCGAAATATGATTTCTTATTTCTTTCTTTTTGTTTTAGGGTGAAACGTGTTTTCATGAGCCTGACCCAAAATTAAGAAGGCTAAAAAACAACAACACAGGGACAAAAATGCCATTATTATATACAGCCATTCATTTAGCTGACATATCCAGAAGAATATCTGTTAAGTTTTACCAACCAGTTTTTCTCTTTTCAGTAGCACATTCAATACCTTTTTTTAATTAGAATTTTCAATAAGGGCAAGAATATCTAATCACACGATCTCAGGTGTACCTCAGATCTATTATGAAATGCTGATGTTGAGACTCATGAAATGATGATCTCTCTGTGTCTGTATGATCATGCCTCCCTCATGGAGAACTGGCGTGTAAATCTCTGCAATGACTTTTTAATTTGCCATGGAATAGAAGCTTCTAGCAGACCAAACCTTATCCGTCATCCTTGCCTTGGTTTCACTCCTCTTTTCTCCCTGTGATTGCTTATCCCTCCATCCATCTGTCACATGTATGTTCAGTTTAGTTCAGTTTCTGTCTTGTCTCCATTAGTTATTGTTAGTCAATATGGTTTCTAATTAGTTAAGTCTTGTCAGCTGTTCCTGTTTAGTGATCTTATTTGCTATGAGTATTTATACTCCCGGTCTGTTCAGTCCCTTGTTGGTTATTGTTTGTGTGATAGACGCTGTTACTGTCCGTCACCTGTCTGTGGATTAAAGGGATAGTTCACTTTGAAATTAAATTTTGGTATGTTTCAGCTTACCTCAAGGGCATCCAAGATGTAGGTGTCTTTGTTTCCGCAGTAGTTTCAATTTTGATATTTTTAGGTCAAACCGTTCTTGTCTGTCAGTCATAATGCAGGTCTATGGTCACCACCTCAAAGAGCATGCACAGAGAAGTCCAAATTAAACAATTCCCCATCGTAAGTACACATTGATGGCCTAAGACACGAAACGAGCGGTTTGTGTGAGAAAACGAACAGTATTTATATCGTACACAACCACGTCCAAGTGATCTGAGGGCGCGCGCGCTTCCTGGTGTGTGACGTGTGCACGCGTTCTGGCTCAGTCTGCGCAAGCGCCGGAAAGCGCCGTGGTTGTGTACAAGAGGTAAAAACAATATAAATACTGTTTGCTTTCTCACACAAACCGCTCGTTTCGTGTCTCAGGCCATCATTGTGTACTTACGATGGGGAATTGTTTAATTTGGACTTCTCTGTGCATGCTCTTTGAGGTGGTGACCATAGACCTGCATTATATGACTGACAGACAAGAACGGTTTGACCTAAAAATATCAAAATTGAAACTACTGCGGAAACAAAGACTCCTACATCTTGGATGCCCTTGAGGTAAGCTGAAACATACCAAAATTTAATTTCAAAGTGAACTTTAAACCTCGTCTATATTGTTAATCTGCCTTCGTCTGTCTTCATCGTGTGACACCATCTAGCAATCCTTTTGTTTTTAATTCTTCACATTTTCTCACAAACATTGCTCTTCTTATTCTAAGTTTGTTTGACTTCTGTCTGGCCTGATTAGACTCATTTTCTTCGTAGAGGAAATTATTTCTAGTGTTAACATGTTAGCCGTTCTATCGATGAGCTCTGAAGTTGCGTGTATTGTGAATGAAGTGCCGCACACATTGTGGAGCGTCTCTGCTTGTTTGCAATGCAAAGGTAATTAAAGAAGAACTGGTTTGTTGAATAAGCACAGCGTTTTCTTTACTCAAGAAATACTACATGGCTAATATTTTATGTATTTAAGGAGCGGAGAAGAGTTTCTTAGTCTAGCATTTGTCGTCAAGTCACAGCTAATACTGTCTTCAATGGTGCGTGGCTTAGGGAGCCCTAACATTTATTTTTGAATTATAAATGAATTTATTCTATGTCACAATACAAGGTAAATTAGGCCCTGGCTATGAGCCAAATTCCCTTAAAAGAGAGTAGCACTTTTCCTGGAGAGACAGACTCTGTGTCTCTTCAACGGGTCAGATCTACCCTGGCCAGTTCAGCTTATTGATTGTGACTAGACTCGGGAGCAGTAAAGGTCAGCTTCCGTTGACATTCTCTCTTCCCGTCACAAAAGGTTTAATCCACACAGACATGTGTGGTAACATTGGTCAGTCTCCAGCATTTTAATTCTAGCTAAATTGACAAGAGTTTAAAGACGCCTACTAACAGCCATTTAAAAAGATTACAGACAGCACAGAGTTATCATTTCAGACACTCCTCACCAACCCAACACAACATCAGCTAATGTGTAGAGCAGTCAGTGTAGTATTCAATGAGGCATTAGAGTAGATGAACACGCAACAAACACTAGCAAACAAAAACTGTGATCTGAAATATCACAAAGATTTAATCAAAAGATTTGTTGCTTTCACAATTCAAGTAAAAGCACAATTTATACTTGTTAGTATCACAAATTATTTTATTTTTTATTAAATTATGAAACTTTTATGTGTGTTTCAGCATCCAATTTTCGAAACAAATTATGCAAATCAGGTAACAGCCCAAAGATGGCCTGGAACTCCCAATGCGCACAAGGCAGTTTCCCAGCACGAGGCCGGCAGTAACTGGAGGAAGACACTGCAGACTATCATGATCTGATCTGGAATACTCTACACTGCAACCGAAGCGACTCCTTTAGCTCTATTAAATGAGCTCGACTGCACGCCTGAGCACAGCTTTCATTGGTCTACTCTTGGTGGGTGGGAAAAGTACATTTTAACTGATTCTTATTAATCTGGCTTTTACGACAATGCGCAAACAAAGGAGGAGTGTCTTCCCAGAAAATACTGATAAATGACCAGTGTTTGGAGTACCGTGCTACAAAGCAATTGTATGTACAATTACTGACTTAATTTCAATTGTTACTTTGTTACTTGGTCAATGCATAGAGAATAATGTTTTACTAGGAACACATTTAAAGCGTAAATTCTGTTAATGCGTGTTTGTTTACTTTTCAAAAAGATGATCTAGACTCCACAATGACATGCTTGCAATGTAGACAGCTTTTTTTATTGTAAGAGCTTATGCTATTGTTGCCTTGATCCTACAGAGTTAGTACTGATCTCGAATCTACCCTTTCTGTCAAAAATATTAGAGAAGGCAGTATCCTCACAACTATGTTCCTTTTTTAGAAAGAAATGGAATCTGCGAGGATTTCCAGTCAGGATTTAGACCGTATCACAGTATCTCTGATAATATAACATAATCTTTGTTGCATTAATTTCCTATTATCTCTGTAAAGCTGCTTTGAAACAATCTGTTTTGTAAAAGCGCTGTATACAGTAAATGAAGGTGACTTGACTTGTTGCGTCACACAACTCGCTTTCAGTATAAACACAAAGCACTTTTTCCAAAGCACTAGAACATCTATCCGCTGTAGCTCGACGACCAGTTTATCAAGTATTTCTGTTGCATTTTCAGATAAACATTGATTTATAAATGGACTGCATTTATATAGCGCTTTCAACAGACCTATGGCCACCAAAGCGCTTTACATATTGCCTCCCATTCACCCATTCAATCACACCGACTGCGGATTTATAGTGTTGTAGGAGTTTGACATGTAAAGGGCATTTGGTACCTGGTTAAGATGGACTGTGTTCATGTGTTTCCCACTGAAAAACCACATGCTAAAGTGACTAAAGAGGAAAATTACTGTAGATCATATTCACTTTCCACAATCAGCAAATGTCCTCAGGCTGTCAGACATGTGTTGCTCTTACTGCGAGAGAAGCGTGGAGGGTTATCATTGACGTCCGTGAGTGTGACCGTCACAGAGGTGCTGCCGGACAGTCCTCCCATCTGACCCAGCATGTCCTTGGCCTGAATGATCAGCACGTACTGGTCACGCGCCTCTCGGTCCATGTTGGGCAGGGCGGTCCGGATAATGCCTGAGGGAAACAGCCTTTATTTAGTCTCTAGAAATATACACTAATGTGCAAAGAAAAACATGTATTTCAATCTAAAACATATCTTGATTACATAAATCAACCACAGCGTGAATTTGTTTGCCATTCTGTTGTAATGCTGTTTGAACAATTGTGGTGCTCCTACATAAACCAATAATGGACTGATATTGTCCAGCAATTTTTTTTGTAAAATGTAAGTATGCATAAAATAAAATAATAAAAATATGTATTGCTGAAATATGGTTTAGACAATTCTCTACAGAAGGTTTTTATAAAACTTGGCTGAGAATCTGGTCCAGGCGCTTTCCACTGACTGGTAGATCTTGTTTTATGGGTATAATGTGTACAAATCACCAGAGGTGGGTAAACTAACCAAAAAAATATACTTGAGTAAAACTACAAGTGCTTATAGAAATGATGTACTGTATAATGTGTAATGAATAATGCAAGTAGAAGCAAAATTGATAATGTTAATAATTATTTGAGTAAGAGTTAGGGTTACTAGTTACTTCGGATCTGACACAGAACAAGCGAGAGGATAATGAAGTCAATGAAGCATGTATTACAATAGGGATGTTTTGTCCCTATTATGTCCTGGCATGAGTTTTGCCAAATGTTTGATCTTTGAAAACAATCGACTCAATAGGGTGATCCATTCTCTCCAGTCAAAGGAGACTGTGCATTGTCAGGAGGACAAGAGGACAGAGTCAGACACAGCAACAGGACATCCACCGTTTCTTTAAGAAGAAACCATGTCAGAGACAGATTTCATGCAGAGAACGTTCGCCGACACACACACACACACACACACACACACACACACACACACACACACACACACACTCAATGTTTGTGTTGAGAATAAAGCATGTTAAATGACTAATTAATGCCTATGTGATGTTTTTTATTTATTAGAACAAAACTGTGTGGTCCAATCCATGCAAAATACAAAATGATTTCCAGGTTCTTGTGCAGTGCCACATTTAATACCATCTATATTAAGGCACTGGGCATTGAAAATATTTTTTAAATCATGCTTAATATTTTCTAAACAAGTATTTATTTTCAGCTGAATTTTCTGATTTCCCATGGCCCCCATTTTTTATTGATCATAAAAAAGCTCCAGTTCTTCTCTATATGAGTGTCAGTGTTTCTGAACACCTTAAACGCTTCCATTGTAGTCTTGAGTTTCTTCTGGGAATGAACACGTCACAATATTCCTCATTATAATAATTAATACACAGAATAAAGGGGCGGGCCTGGTTGAGTTAGTTAGTAGTGTGTTAAACTGGTGGTTATGGAAAGGGGCGAAACACACTCGAAGCGCTCGACCAATCACAACACACTGCTCCAGCCGACCAATCAGAGCACAGTGTGCTTTTCAGAAGGAGGGACTTCATAGAGACAGGAAGTAAACAGAGCGTTACTGACAGACTGGGAAGAGAGGAGCCGCAACAATGGAGAATATGAGGAAAATAATCAACATTCAAGCAGGAAAACCTGTTCTAGTAGAGCCTGAAACAACATCAAGACTTTGGAAAAGACCATAATAGGTCCTCTTTAATGTCAAAATGGCATAGACAGCTAACTGTGCAAAATAATTGTGCAAGATTCTAATAGCGCATTAGACTGGCTTATTTTCTCTCTTTTCAGCTAACCACGGCCATACGAGCTTCATCTTGGACAGTCGAGATGTTGTGAGCCTCCACATAAACAATCACAACATCTCGACTGTCCAAGATGAGGCTCGTATGTCTCGTATGTGTCACATCTATCCATGCCTCAGGAACATTATAAAACAAAACAAAAAAATCAAAAGGAAAAAGGAAAACCTCAAAAGGAAAAAGTTTATGACAGATGCATCAGATAGAGCAGCAAATAACATGCACACGTGTTGGTTAACACCACAGGCATCAGAGAATAATGAGACAGGTCGACACGTTCCTCTCCCCTCAGGAAAGAGGAAACTAACAAGCAGACCTACAGCCTCCTGTCTGAGATTCATACCCAGAGTGCTTTGCAGGAGCACAGTAGGATGCTGGGTAATGAGACTGCAGCAGGTATGAAGAGAGAGAGAGAGAGACATAGAGAAAGAGAGAGAGAGAGAGAGAGAGACAGAGACATAGAGAAAGAGAGAGAGAGAGAGAGAGAGAGAGAGAGAGAGAGACATAGAGAAAGTGAATCAACAGTCAGTGTTTCTGTCATATACACTGATGTAATTTAGTGTGAGCTAAGGCAAGGGTTACTATTACTTTTGTTCACATTTAGGCTTAGACAGAAACGCTGCATATATTCAGCAGACTGCAGAGCACATTAAACTAGAATTCTATTTACTGATTTTAGCTCAGCTTTTAATACAATGAAGATACACATTTTCTAGCAGAGACTAATTGATTTAAGAGTTAATGGTAGCCTCATGATGGATAAGAGATTTTCGGTCTAAAAGTCTATGGCCCTGATGTACTAAAGGCTTGTGGGTTTCATGTGTGCAAAACAGTGTGTCCTGTCATCTCTTTTGTGGGTTTCCTTGGATGAATCTTTATTTTGCATGAGCTCCTCATTCACACGCAAAACACAAGGTGGTGCCAATGCAAATCAAGTCATTTGCTCCCTCAAAATTACTTATTAAACCTAAAGGTGTTCACTTACGGCAGGTTTGGTTTGATTAAAACGAACTCTGGTGCGATTGTTCTGTTAGTGCGGTTCATTTGAACACGTTAACGCTGCCATATCTGAACCCTGGTACCACCAAACAAGCAGACCAAGACCCCTGAAAAGATTTCAAAACCCTTTCAAACTAACTCAAGTGCGGTTCGACTGAAATATGAACGCAACATGGACCAGAGACATCTAAACGAACCAAAACAGGACATAAGATGCGACCCTAAAAAGGTCAGAATGCCCAAGCAAACCTGTTTTTTATGTTTTTTCCCGCTTTGATACCAATCTTTTATTTGAAAGCCAGATTTGTTTCGTATTTGTAAAAACACATTTTTTCATCAAAGATGTTTAAATTATATGCTCTCAATGTCTGATGCAGAGCAGTTAGTTCATGCGTTCATGACCTCAAGGCTAGATTACTGTAATGCTCTACTGGGTGGTTGCCCTGCACGCTTAATAAACAAACTACAGCTGGTCCAAAACGCAGCAGCTCGAGTTCTTACCAGAACCAGGAAGTATGACCATATTAGCCCGGTTCTGTCAACACTGCATTGGCTCCCTATTAAACATTGTATACATTTTTAAATATTGCTGATTACTTACAAAGCACTAAATGGTTTAGCTCCGCAGTACTTGAGCGAGCTCTTAACGCATTATAGTCCTTCACGTCTATTGCGATCTCAAAATTCCGGCCAGTTGATAATACCTAGAATATCAAAATCGGCTGCTGGCGGCAGATCCTTCTCCTATTCAGCACTAAAACTTTGGAACAGTCTTCCTAACATTGTCCGGGAAGCAGACACACTCTGTTTAAATCAGTTTAAATCGCTTTTTTTCTAATCAGTGCAAAAGAGACTCAAGAATAACTTTTGTCAATAACAATTTTTGTCATACATGTTTAATATGTTATAATAATAATATAATGTTAATAATGTTTAAATAATGTTATACATCATTCAAAACTGTTAAATGTCTTCTTTTATTTGTGTACACTCATAATAAAAACAAAATGTTGTGTTTTTCGTAAAATAAAGAAAATAAACATGATGCGTGTTCTGCCGTCTCGTGAAGTTCATTCTGAAACGCGACAGAAAATGACCTGTAACTCAACGAATGTTTGCCACACAGACATGAGACATATGTCTTTACAATGCTTTTTTAAAATGATGTAAATCATATCAAAAACTAATATTCTCTGTTTAAGTAATCCGTATGAAAGCAATGAGATGTACAGTTTCTTAAGCGTGTCCCACGCGCACGAGAGCTGTTCACATGCAAATCATCCACGTGAAGGAACGCTGACCTGTAAACACCCTCATTACCTCTAAAGAAGGCATTAGACTTGATCAATCCTCTGATTTACATCGAGTTTGGAAGACACATTGTGTCTGTGCTGTGCTGTGCTGTCTACTTTGGATTTACCTCAGAAGAATTAGAAGAACGTTATTTGAAGATAAGAAAGGTTTTAAGGTAAGAAATTCCCATTCATAATAGTAAGCTTGTTATTGTTGTATAAACTTTACATTGTAGCTACTAGTTAAACTGGTGCCAGACTAAAATGTGCGTTATGAAATGAGATTGGAGTAAAAACATGAAGCTTAATGCTAAATTTATATACATTATAAATTGTGTGTAAAGTGTGTGTGTGTGTGTGTGTGTGTGAGAGAGAGAGAGAGAGAAAGAGACGCGGGCGCGATCGAACAGTGGAAACATAAAAACATACTCCGTCATTTTGTTCATACAGGACATCATTCAAACTGCAAAGTGTTTACTTATATTTGTGTACACTCGCAAAAAAACACAACATTGTGCTTTTGTCAAACTGTAAACTACAACTGTCACCCAACCAAACACACACACACACACACACACACACACACACACACACACACACACACACACACACACACACACACACACAGTTTAAAAGCTAAATATATTTATCCAACTCCATTTAAAAACAGTCTGTGGGTGCCATCTTTTGGACAGTCATCATATTGCATTGGTTTTGATTTCTTGTCCTCAAACAAATGTGTTTTTAATGGTAGTATTATTTAATATAGAAATAAATTATTTATAATTCAGATGAGAATAAAGTTAGTGTTAATTAAAATTTTAAGGAAAACAAATATATTGATCTGAAATATAGCAAATTAATTTTACATTAATTCAGGTAAAATTACTTTTTATCTTTTTATTAATTATATAAAACTATTTTCAATGCACTACAAATAAACTGGTTGTATGCCTTTACTTTATTAATAAAACTTATTTTAAAAAATACAAGGCTTAAGACATTTATTTTCCTTTGGTGGTACAGCCTGAGACATGCACAATAAAAAAAAAATTGCTTTCTACATTTTTGTTTTGCTTTTCCCTCCATTGTACCGAACTCCTATATATACAGAAACATCTAAAATGTATTCCCAAAATCGTGCAGACTATTTTCTCTTGATATCAGCATGTTCACAGTTGTTTCATTTTTTTTTTTAAGGGACCAGATGCCACTGATGAGTCCTGATGACTTCAACATCCACTTGAGTCTCTGTACATGACCATGGTAAAATGACAAATCAAACACCATGGAAATGACAGGTATGTACTATGTTTCAGGAATGGCACAAAGGTGTGTGACTGTTCTGTCTTTAGATCAGTGTGTTCGAAAATGTGCTTTTTTTTTGTCCTTTGTTGTGTATCTTTGGATTATGTTGTGTTGTAAATAAATCCAAACAATCAAAAAGCCATTATTTTTTAAATCTCTACTCATTATTTGTGTATAGTTCTCTCACAGCCCCACCTGATAGGGCCATTAGGGGAGGGTCTTTGTCTTTCTCAGGTGTGATAGACATCAATATTCATGAGGATTCACACCTCCTTACATAAAGCTTTCTGACACAAAACATGTCTTACATGTAGCAGAGTTTGTGCTGAATACAGTGTAATAAGACTTTAGCCATGAAAATATCACAAGTAACAGAAATAAGCACAAATGTCAGAGCATGTCAGAACACCTCCAGGGCCCAGAAAACACCTCAGACCCCAGAGGGTTAACTCTTCTTCGTGTTGCACAGCTCACTGCTCACAGCTTTGACTGACTTGTGCATTGTGGACTGGTGCAGATTTCTTTTACTATATGTCAGTGTGAATCATAAATTATTAATTACTGTTTTGCATTTGTGGTGTTACACCCTTAAATTAGTATTGCCTAATGTTTAAGCTGATTCACAGCAAGTAACCGGCCGAGCCAGTTCACAAAATCGTTCTGAATCAAAGTTTAGTTCCAGGTTGATGATAAAGACAATCGAAGAAGCACATGTGCTCCTAATGCAGCACAGAATGATCCAATGAGTCTGTCCAGACCAGTTCTTCTATATATATATATATTAGGGCTGGGGGAATTAGCACGTTAATCTTTGCGATTTATTTGAAATGTTTAACGCGTTAAAAAAAATAACGCAATTAATGCAGCACTTTTTTTTTTTTTTTGCCTCATTTTAATGATTTCCTGTTGCGGCTGCTATTGAAAAGGCTGAAAATATGCCGTCCCGCCCCTTTCATTCTCGCACAGCTTTCATGAGCGGGTCTTTTCCACTCCGTGTGTGCGCTGTGGTCTCCGTTCCGTGTGTGTGTGTGTGTCGGCGCGCTGCAGCACTCTCTACTCAATATTCCACTCCATGTTTGCGCTGCACGTTCTGCTCTGTCATTAATGGTCCAAATGCTCCAATCATGTACCGATCACGCACTGGAAAAGTAAAGTCCGCTCAAATAACTAATTTCTCAGTAGTAGACTTCTGTTTGCTGAGCTGATATAGTCATGCTGGGCAACAATGGTAAAATTACCTGCTCTGATCACATGCTCTGGTAATAATAGCTTTTTTAGGACTATATTTTATTTTGATAATTAGTAAAAAAATATATATATATATATTATGTTGATTGATTATTGAAAAAGAATAATATATTGATATATTGATGTTTAATATTATTTTAATATAGGGCTATTTTCTGTTCCTTTTTTTTCCTGTGTTGTTTAATTTAATTAGGTGATTCTAAGTTTAAATATTGATGATTACAAGCTTGGGGGAAATGCAATTAATTACAGCAAATTGTGCTATATATATATATATCATCAGTTTACTGTCGGGGATTTGTTAATTTTAGTCGATAAAGTTTTAAAAATGGATATTTTTCTTACATGAACACATCGCTTTACTTCAGAAGACCTTTATTAACCCCCGCAGAGCCGTGTCGAGAACTCTAATCATGAATATATGCGCTTTAATGGGCTTCCAAAGTCAAACAGCCATTCACTCTCATTATCAAGCTTGGAAGAGCCAGGACATTTTTTAATTAGGGCTGGGGGAATTAACGTGTTAATCTTTGCCATTAATTTGAGATGTTTAACACGTAAAAAAAAAAAAAAACGCAATTAATGCAGCACTTTTTTTTTGCTTCGTTTGATTTCCACTTGCGGCTGCTATTGAAAAGGCCGAAAATATGCCGTCCCCCCTCCGTGTTCGGCGATAAGGTTTCATTCTCGCGCAGCTTTCATGAGCGGGTCTTTTCCACTCCATGTGTACGCCGCGCTCTGTGTTTGTGTGTGTGTGTCAGCGCGCTGCACTCTCTGCTCAATGTTCTGGCGTGTTCTGTTCTGTCGTTAACGGCCCAAACGATCGAATCATGTACCAATCACGCACTGGAAAAGCAAAGTCCGCTCAAATAAGGTGAAATTTCTCTGTAGCAGACTTATGTTTGCAATAGAGCTGGTAAGGCCCGCCTCTTCCGCTAACCCCACTGGACCTCTAGGTTGAAAAATCGTCAATGCAAGTGAATGTGAGAAAATAATTATTTTCTGGTCCCGTTTGAATTTTGCCATGAATGTGAACATATGTTGTCTGTGAATTTTTTATATAATTTTTCGTGTGAAGAATGCTACAATTTAGCGGGTAGAAGTTTGATACGGTTAGACTTTGTGTGAGAGCACTTTGTGGACTACAACTCTTCGCTACATCAGACGGGAATCTGAAGAAAGAACAGCCCATTTTGTTTGAATGGTGACATTTGGGTACAAAACACACAGGCATCTCGATCTGTCTCCATAGATTATCGCAGCATTAGCACCGTGATTTGACAAGTGGAGGGAAAATGTGTTATGGGGTGACGTCACATAGGCGACATGTAGTCTTTCTCGTTATGTCTTTTCCACAACTGCTAGCCAAAGAATCATACAATATACTGTCAAACTCGTAACATGAAAAATGATATTAAAAATTCACAGACAACATATGTTCACATTCATGGCACAATTCAAACGGGACCAGAAAAGAATTATTTTCTCACATTCACTTGCATTGACGATTTTTCAACCTAGAGTCCAACCAAGTTCAACCAAGTCCACTTGGGGTTTTACGGATGGGCGGGACTTACCAGCTCTATAGCCCTGCTGAGCTGGTATAGTCATGCTGGGCAACAATGGTAAAATGACCTGCTCTGATCACATGCTCTGGTAATAATAGCTTTGTAGGACTATATTTTATTTTGATAATTAGTAAAAAAAAAAATACATTGATTATGTTGATTGATTATTGAAAAAGAATAATATATTGATATTGATGATGTTTATTATAGGGCTATTTTCTGTTCCTTTTTTTCCATGTGTTGTTTAATTTAATTAGGTGATTCTAAGTTTAAATATGGATGATTACAAGCTTGGGGGAAATGCAATTAATTGCAATTAATTACAGCAAATTGTGCAATTAATTAGTTAAATTTTTTTAATCGATTCCCAGCCCTATTTTTAATATAACTCCGATTGTATTCGTCTGAAAGAAGAATGTCATATATACCTAGGATGGCTTCAAGGTGAGTAAATCATGGGCTAATATTAATTTTTGGGTGAACTATCCCTTTAACTTAGCTGCACTGACGACACATCCAGAGAAGAATGGAGGGGTGAAATATAAGCCAAACATGACAAAGATAATTTTTCTCCTTCAGAAATATAATAACATTTTTTTTTAACATTTTTTTTTTTTTTTTTTTTTTTTTTAAAAATGTTAGAAATATAATAAATGGGCTGGTGTATGGTAGGGCCGTCGCATAGGCTGTGCGAACTGGTAGGAATGGAGTTATGAAGACTGGGAGATATGGAGTTATGAAGACTGGGGTGTATGGAGTTATGAGTTATGAAGACTGGGGTGTATGGAGTTATGAAGACTGGGGTGTATGGAGTTATGAGTTATGAAGACTGGGGGGTATGGAGTTATGAAGACTGGTAGGAATGGAGTTATGAAGACTGGGGGATATGGAGTTATGAAGACTGGTGGATATGGAGTTATGAAGACTTGGGGGGTATGGAGTTATGAAGACTGGGGGATATGGAGTTATGAGGACTCGGGGTATGGAGTTATGAAGACTGGGGGGTATGGAGTTATGAAGACTGGAGGGTATGGAGTTATGAAGATTGGGGGTATGGAGTTATGAAGATATGGAGTTATGAAGACTGGGGGGTATGGAGTTATGAAGACTGGAGGGTATGGAGTTATGAAGATTGGGGGTATGGAGTTATGAAGATATGGAGTTATGAAGACTGGGGTGTATGGAGTTATGAGTTATGAAGACTGGGGGATATGGAGTTATGAAGACTGGGGGGTATGGAGTTATGAAGACTGGGGGGTATGGAGTTATGAGTTATGAAGACTGGGGGGTATGGAGTTATGAAGACTGGTAGGAATGGAGTTATGAAGACTGGGAGATATGGAGTTATGAAGACTGGGGTGTATGGAGTTATGAGTTATGAAGACTGGGGTGTATGGAGTTATGAAGACTGGGGTGTATGGAGTTATGAAGACTGGGGTGTATGGAGTTATGAGTTATGAAGACTGGGGGGTATGGAGTTATGAAGACTGGTAGGAATGGAGTTATGAAGACTGGGGGATATGGAGTTATGAAGACTGGGGTGTATGGAGTTATGAAGACTGGGGGGTATGGAGTTATGAAGACTGGGGGATATGGAGTTATGAAGACGGGGGGGTATGGAGTTATGAAGACTGGAGGGTATGGAGTTATGAAGACTGGGGGATATGGAGTTATGAAGACTGGGAGGCATGGGGTTATGAAGACAGGGGGTTATGGAGTTATGAAGACTGGGGGATATGGAGTTATGAGGACTCGGGGTATGGAGTTATGAAGACTGGGGGGTATGGAGTTATGAAGACTGGGGGGTATGGAGTTATGAAGATATGGAGTTATGAAGACTGGGGGGTATGGAGTTATGAAGATATGGAGTTATGAAGACTGGGGTGTATGGAGTTATGAGTTATGAAGACTGGGGGGTATGGAGTTATGAAGACTGGGGGGTATGGAGTTATGAAGACTGGGGGGTATGGACTTATGAAGACTGGGGGGTATGGAGTTATGAAGACAGGGGGGTATGGAGTTATGAAGACTGGGGTGTATGGAGTTATGAAGACTGGGGTGTATGGAGTTATGAAGACTGCGGGGTATGGAGTTATGAGTTATGAAGACTGGGGGGCAGAGCCGTCGCATAGGCTGTGCGAACTGTGCAACCGCACAGGGCCTCGCGCCACTAGGGGGCCTCGCAATCCTGCTGATTTTTTTTTTTTTTTTTCTAAGTTTAAATATGGATGATTACAAGCTTGGGGGAAATGCAATTAATTGCAATTAATTACAGCAAATTGTGCAATTAATTAGTTAAATTTTTTTAATCGATTCCCAGCCCTATTTTTAATATAACTCCGATTGTATTCGTCTGAAAGAAGAATGTCATATATACCTAGGATGGCTTCAAGGTGAGTAAATCATGGGCTAATATTAATTTTTGGGTGAACTATCCCTTTAACTTAGCTGCACTGACGACACATCCAGAGAAGAATGGAGGGGTGAAATATAAGCCAAACATGACAAAGATAATTTTTCTCCTTCAGAAATATAATAACATTTTTTTTTAACATTTTTTTTTATTTTTTTATTTTTTTTAAAAATGTTAGAAATATAATAAATGGGCTGGTGTATGGAGTTATGAAGACTGGGGTGTATGGAGTTATGATGACAGGTGGTATGGAGTTATGAAGACTGGGGGGGATGGAGTTATAAAGACTGGGGTGTATGGAGTTATGAAGACTGGTGGATATGGAGTTATGAAGACTTGGGGGGTATGGAGTTATGAAGACTGGGGGATATGGAGTTATGAGGACTCGGGGTATGGAGTTATGAAGACTGGGGGGTATGGAGTTATGAAGACAGGAGGGTATGGAGTTATGAAGACTGGGGGGTATGGAGTTATGAAGACTGGGGGGTATGGAGTTATGAAGACAGGGGGGTATGGAGTTATGAAGACTGGAGGGTATGGAGTTATGAAGATTGGGGGTATGGAGTTATGAAGATATGGAGTTATGAAGACTGGGGTGTATGGAGTTATGAGTTATGAAGACTGGGGGATATGGAGTTATGAAGACTGTGGGGTATGGAGTTATGAAGACTGGGGGCTATGGAGTTATGAGTTATGAAGACTGGGGGGTATGGAGTTATGAAGACTGGTAGGAATGGAGTTATGAAGACTGGGAGATATGGAGTTATGAAGACTGGGGTGTATGGAGTTATGAGTTATGAAGACTGGGGTGTATGGAGTTATGAAGACTGGGGTGTATGGAGTTATGAGTTATGAAGACTGGGGGGTATGGAGTTATGAAGACTGGTAGGAATGGAGTTATGAAGACTGGGGGATATGGAGTTATGAAGACTGGTGGATATGGAGTTATGAAGACTTGGGGGGTATGGAGTTATGAAGACTGGGGGATATGGAGTTATGAGGACTCGGGGTATGGAGTTATGAAGACTGGGGGGTATGGAGTTATGAAGACTGGAGGGTATGGAGTTATGAAGATTGGGGGTATGGAGTTATGAAGATATGGAGTTATGAAGACTGGGGGGTATGGAGTTATGAAGACTGGAGGGTATGGAGTTATGAAGATTGGGGGTATGGAGTTATGAAGATATGGAGTTATGAAGACTGGGGTGTATGGAGTTATGAGTTATGAAGACTGGGGGATATGGAGTTATGAAGACTGGGGGGTATGGAGTTATGAAGACTGGGGGGTATGGAGTTATGAGTTATGAAGACTGGGGGGTATGGAGTTATGAAGACTGGTAGGAATGGAGTTATGAAGACTGGGAGATATGGAGTTATGAAGACTGGGGTGTATGGAGTTATGAGTTATGAAGACTGGGGTGTATGGAGTTATGAAGACTGGGGTGTATGGAGTTATGAAGATTGGGGTGTATGGAGTTATGAGTTATGAAGACTGGGGGGTATGGAGTTATGAAGACTGGTAGGAATGGAGTTATGAAGACTGGGGGATATGGAGTTATGAAGACTGGGGTGTATGGAGTTATGAAGACTGGGGGGTATGGAGTTATGAAGACTGGGGGATATGGAGTTATGAAGACGGGGGGGTATGGAGTTATGAAGACTGGAGGGTATGGAGTTATGAAGACTGGGGGATATGGAGTTATGAAGACTGGGAGGCATGGGGTTATGAAGACAGGGGGTTATGGAGTTATGAAGACTGGGGGATATGGAGTTATGAGGACTCGGGGTATGGAGTTATGAAGACTGGGGGGTATGGAGTTATGAAGACTGGGGGGTATGGAGTTATGAAGATATGGAGTTATGAAGACTGGGGGGTATGGAGTTATGAAGATATGGAGTTATGAAGACTGGGGTGTATGGAGTTATGAGTTATGAAGACTGGGGGGTATGGAGTTATGAAGACTGGGGGGTATGGAGTTATGAAGACTGGGGGGTATGGACTTATGAAGACTGGGGGGTATGGAGTTATGAAGACAGGGGGGTATGGAGTTATGAAGACTGGGGTGTATGGAGTTATGAAGACTGGGGTGTATGGAGTTATGAAGACTGCGGGGTATGGAGTTATGAGTTATGAAGACTGGGGGGCAGAGCCGTCGCATAGGCTGTGCGAACTGTGCAACCGCACAGGGCCTCGCGCCACTAGGGGGCCTCGCAATCCTGCTGATTTTTTTTTTTTTTTGGAAAAAAATGTGTTTTGTTTTTTTGTCCCCACCACTTTTTAAAACATCTCGCGGCACGAATGTACCAATTCTACAAATAAATAAAACATCTCCAGTTAACTGGCAGAGTATTCATTTCATTCGTTTTTTTAAATAAGAGACGATCTAGCGCTGACGTGTTTTTTAAATCAAGGTATCAAAGTCGTCGTTGCCGCTCGCGCACACTGTCTTCACTAGGACGCGCGCTTCAATCAGTTCCGGATACTCAAAACATAATGCACACAAACGTGTCCATTGATATACAACCACTAATGAACATAATCGGTTTTGATGAAAAAAAAAAACTATATGAGTGTGGATTCGAACCTAAAATCTCTGGCACGCTAGACGAAAGTTCTACCTCTGGACCATTCAGATACACATCAATAAAATAGCCGGATGTATGTATTCACACGAAAATTCTCGAGCTGACTTGATGTAAAGCCACTCGTTGCACAGTTGATTTTTTTCCCTCTGAAATAAATAGCAAAAAGTCATAGCTGAGACTATGCATAATTATGCTGTATTATTCTACTTGATAAAAACGTATTGCAGCGAGATTATGCGTGCAATAGAACTAACGTTAAAACAGCTACGTCCGTTTGACTGTTATTCATGCGCAATTGAGCATCCACATCAATGAGCAGGGCCTCGCATTTCAAGTTCGCACAGGGCCTCGCACCCCACCTGCGACGGCACTGCTGGGGGGTATGGAGTTATGAAGACTGGGGGGTATGGAGTTATGAAGACTGGGGTGTATGGAGTTATGAAGACTGCAGGGTATGGAGTTATGAGTTATGAAGACTGGGGGGTATGGAGTTATGAAGACTGGGGGGTATGGAGTTATGAAGACTGGAGGGTATGGAGTTATGAAGACTGGGGTGTATGGAGTTATGAAGACGGGGGGTATGGAGTTATGAAGACTGGTAGGAATGGAGTTATGAAGACTGGGGGATATGGAGTTATGAAGACGGGGGGTATGGGGTTATGAAGACAGGGGGTTATGGAGTTATGAAGACTGGGGGATATGGAGTTATGAAGACGGGGGGTATGGAGTTATGAAGACTGGTAGGAATGGAGTTATGAAGACTGGGGGATATGGAGTTATGAAGACTGGGAGGCATGGGGTTATGAAGACAGGGGGTTATGGAGTTATGAAGACTGGGGGATATCGAGTTATGAGGACTCGGGGTATGGAGTTATGAAGACTGGGGGGTATGGAGTTATGAAGACTGGGGGGTATGGAGTTATGAAGATATGGAGTTATGAAGACTGGGGGGTATGGAGTTATGAAGATATGGAGCTATGAAGACTGGGGTGTATGGAGTTATGAGTTATGAAGACTGGGGTGTATGGAGTTATGAGTTATGAAGACTGGGGGGTATGGAGTTATGAAGACTGGGGGGTATGGACTTATGAAGACTGGGGGGTATGGAGTTATGAAGACTGGAGGCTATGGAGTTATGAAGACTGGGGTGTATGGAGTTATGAAGACGGGGGGTATGGAGTTATGAAGACTGGTAGGAATGGAGTTATGAAGACTGGGGGATATGGAGTTATGAAGACGGGGGGTATGGAGTTATGAAGACTGGGGGATATGGAGTTATGAAGACTGGGGTGTATGGAGTTATGAGTTATGAAGACTGGGGGATATGGAGTTATGAAGACTGGGGTGTATGGAGTTATGAGTTATGAAGACTGGGGGGTATGGAGTTATGAAGACTGGGGGGTATGGACTTATGAAGACTGGGGGGTATGGAGTTATGAAGACTGTGGGGTATGGAGTTATGAAGACTGGGGGGTATGGAGTTATGAAGACTGGGGGGTATGGAGTTATGAAGACTGGGGTGTATGGAGTTATGAAGACTGGGGTGTATGGAGTTATGAAGACTGGGGGTATGGAGTTATGAAGACTGGTAGGAATGGAGTTATGAAGACTGGGGGATATGGAGTTATGAAGACGGGGGGTATGGAGTTATGAAGACTGGTAGGAATGGAGTTATGAAGACTGGGGGATATGGAGTTATGAAGACTGGGGTGTATGGAGTTATGAAGACTGGGGGATATGGAGTTATGAAGACGGGGGGTATGGAGTTATGAAGACTGGTAGGAATGGAGTTATGAAGACTGGGGGATATGGAGTTATGAAGACGGGAGGCTATGGAGTTATGAAGACTGGGGGATATGGAGTTATGAAGACTGGGGTGTATGGAGTTATGAGTTATGAAGACTGGGGGGTATGGAGTTATGAAGACTGGGGGGTATGGAGTTATGAAGACTGGGGGGTATGGAGTTATGAAGACTGGGGGGTATGGAGTTATGAAGACTGGGGTGTATGGAGTTATGAAGACTGGGGGGTATGGAGTTATGAAGACTGGGGGGTATGGAGTTATGAAGACTGGGGTGTATGGAGTTATGAAGACTGGGGGATATGGAGTTATGAAGACGGGGGGTATGGAGTTATGAAGACTGGTAGGAATGGAGTTATGAAGACTGGGGGATATGGAGTTATGAAGACGGGGGGTATGGAGTTATGAAGACTGGGGGATATGGAGTTATGAAGACTGGGGTGTATGGAGTTATGAGTTATGAAGACTGGGGGGTATGGAGTTATGAAGACTGGGGGGTATGGAGTTATGAAGACTGGGGGGTATGGAGTTATGAAGACTGGGGTGTATGGAGTTATGAAGACTGGGGGGTATGGAGTTATGAAGACTGGGGGGTATGGAGTTATGAAGACTGGGGGGTATGGACTTATGAAGACTGGGGGGTATGGAGTTATGAAGACTGGGGGGTATGGAGTTATGAAGACTGGGGGGTATGGAGTTATGAAGACTGGGGGGTATGGAGTTATGAAGACTGGGGTGTATGGAGTTATGAAGACTGGGGGATATGGAGTTATGAAGACGGGGGGTATGGAGTTATGAAGACGGGGGGATATGGAGTTATGAAGACTGGGGTGTATGGAGTTATGAGTTATGAAGACTGGGGGGTATGGAGTTATGAAGACTGGGGGGTATGGACTTATAAAGACTGGGAGGTATGGAGTTATGAAGACTGGGGGGTATGGAGTTATGAAGACTGGGGGGTATGGAGTTATGAAGACTGGGGTGTATGGAGTTATGAAGACTGGTAGGAATGGAGTTATGAAGACTGGGGGATATGGAGTTATGAAGACTGGGGGGTATGGAGTTATGAAGACTGGGGGGTATGGAGTTATGAAGACTGGGGTGTATGGAGTTATGAAGACTGGGGTGTATGGAGTTATGAAGACTGGGGGTATGGAGTTATGAAGACTGGTAGGAATGGAGTTATGAAGACTGGGGGATATGGAGTTATGAAGACGGGGGGTATGGAGTTATGAAGACTGGTAGGAATGGAGTTATGAAGACTGGGGGATATGGAGTTATGAAGACTGGGGTGTATGGAGTTATGAAGACTGGGGGATATGGAGTTATGAAGACGGGGGGTATGGAGTTATGAAGACTGGTAGGAATGGAGTTATGAAGACTGGGGGGTATGGAGTTATGAAGACTGGGGTGTATGGAGTTATGAAGACTGGGGGTATGGAGTTATGAAGACTGGTAGGAATGGAGTTATGAAGACTGGGGGATATGGAGTTATGAAGACGGGGGGTATGGAGTTATGAAGACTGGTAGGAATGGAGTTATGAAGACTGGGGGATATGGAGTTATGAAGACGGGGGTATGGAGTTATGAAGACTGGGGGATATGGAGTTATGAAGACTGGGGTGTATGGAGTTATGAGTTATGAAGACTGGGGGGTATGGAGTTATGAAGACTGGGGGGTATGGAGTTATGAAGACTGGGGGGTATGGAGTTATGAAGACTGGGGGGTATGGAGTTATGAAGACTGGGGGATATGGAGTTATGAAGACGGGGGGTATGGAGTTATGAAGACTGGTAGGAATGGAGTTATGAAGACTGGGGGATATGGAGTTATGAAGACTGGGGGGTATGGAGTTATGAAGACTGGGGGGTATGGAGTTATGAAGACTGGGGGGTATGGAGTTATGAAGACTGGGGGGTATGGAGTTATGAAGACTGGGGTGTATGGAGTTATGAAGACTGGGGGGTATGGAGTTATGAAGACTGGGGGTATGGAGTTATGAAGACTGGTAGGAATGGAGTTATGAAGACAGGGGGATATGGAGTTATGAAGACGGGGGATATGGAGTTATGAAGACGGGGGTATGGAGTTATGAAGACTGGGGGATATGGAGTTATGAAGACTGGGGTGTATGGAGTTATGAGTTATGAAGACTGGGGGGTATGGAGTTATGAAGACTGGGGGGTATGGAGTTATGAAGACTGGGGGGTATGGAGTTATGAAGACTGGGGTGTATGGAGTTATGAAGACTGGGGGGTATGGAGTTATGAAGACTGGGGGGTATGGAGTTATGAAGACTGGGGGGTATGGACTTATGAAGACTGGGGGGTATGGAGTTATGAAGACTGGGGGGTATGGAGTTATGAAGACTGGGGGGTATGGAGTTATGAAGACTGGGGGGTATGGAGTTATGAAGACTGGGGTGTATGGAGTTATGAAGACTGGGGGATATGGAGTTATGAAGACGGGGGGTATGGAGTTATGAAGACGGGGGGATATGGAGTTATGAAGACTGGGGTGTATGGAGTTATGAGTTATGAAGACTGGGGGGTATGGAGTTATGAAGACTGGGGGGTATGGACTTATGAAGACTGGGAGGTATGGAGTTATGAAGACTGGGGGGTATGGAGTTATGAAGACTGGGGGGTATGGAGTTATGAAGACTGGGGTGTATGGAGTTATGAAGACTGGTAGGAATGGAGTTATGAAGACTGGGGGATATGGAGTTATGAAGACTGGGGGGTATGGAGTTATGAAGACTGGGGGGTATGGAGTTATGAAGACTGGGGTGTATGGAGTTATGAAGACTGGGGTGTATGGAGTTATGAAGACTGGGGGTATGGAGTTATGAAGACTGGTAGGAATGGAGTTATGAAGACTGGGGGATATGGAGTTATGAAGACGGGGGGTATGGAGTTATGAAGACTGGTAGGAATGGAGTTATGAAGACTGGGGGATATGGAGTTATGAAGACTGGGGTGTATGGAGTTATGAAGACTGGGGGATATGGAGTTATGAAGACGGGGGGTATGGAGTTATGAAGACTGGTAGGAATGGAGTTATGAAGACTGGGGGGTATGGAGTTATGAAGACTGGGGTGTATGGAGTTATGAAGACTGGGGGTATGGAGTTATGAAGACTGGTAGGAATGGAGTTATGAAGACTGGGGGATATGGAGTTATGAAGACGGGGGTATGGAGTTATGAAGACTGGGGGGTATGGAGTTATGAAGACTGGGGGGTATGGAGTTATGAAGACTGGGGGGTATGGAGTTATGAAGACTGGGGGATATGGAGTTATGAAGACGGGGGGTATGGAGTTATGAAGACTGGTAGGAATGGAGTTATGAAGACTGGGGGATATGGAGTTATGAAGACTGGGGGGTATGGAGTTATGAAGACTGGGGGGTATGGAGTTATGAAGACTGGGGGGTATGGAGTTATGAAGACTGGGGGGTATGGAGTTATGAAGACTGGGGTGTATGGAGTTATGAAGACTGGGGGGTATGGAGTTATGAAGACTGGGGGTATGGAGTTATGAAGACTGGTAGGAATGGAGTTATGAAGACAGGGGGATATGGAGTTATGAAGACGGGGGATATGGAGTTATGAAGACGGGGGGTATGGAGTTATGAAGACTGGGGGATATGGAGTTATGAAGACTGGGGTGTATGGAGTTATGAGTTATGAAGACTGGGGGGTATGGAGTTATGAAGACTGGGGGGTATGGAGTTATGAAGACTGGGGGGTATGGAGTTATGAAGACTGGGGTGTATGGAGTTATGAAGACTGGGGGGTATGGAGTTATGAAGACTGGGGGGTATGGAGTTATGAAGACTGGGGGGTATGGACTTATGAAGACTGGGGGGTATGGAGTTATGAAGACTGGGGGGTATGGAGTTATGAAGACTGGGGGGTATGGAGTTATGAAGACTGGGGGGTATGGAGTTATGAAGACTGGGGTGTATGGAGTTATGAAGACTGGGGGATATGGAGTTATGAAGACGGGGGGTATGGAGTTATGAAGACGGGGGGATATGGAGTTATGAAGACTGGGGTGTATGGAGTTATGAGTTATGAAGACTGGGGGGTATGGAGTTATGAAGACTGGGGGGTATGGACTTATGAAGACTGGGAGGTATGGAGTTATGAAGACTGGGGGGTATGGAGTTATGAAGACTGGGGGGTATGGAGTTATGAAGACTGGGGTGTATGGAGTTATGAAGACTGGTAGGAATGGAGTTATGAAGACTGGGGGATATGGAGTTATGAAGACTGGGGGGTATGGAGTTATGAAGACTGGGGGGTATGGAGTTATGAAGACTGGGGTGTATGGAGTTATGAAGACTGGGGTGTATGGAGTTATGAAGACTGGGGGTATGGAGTTATGAAGACTGGTAGGAATGGAGTTATGAAGACTGGGGGATATGGAGTTATGAAGACGGGGGGTATGGAGTTATGAAGACTGGTAGGAATGGAGTTATGAAGACTGGGGGATATGGAGTTATGAAGACTGGGGTATATGGAGTTATGAAGACTGGGGGATATGGAGTTATGAAGACGGGGGGTATGGAGTTATGAAGACTGGTAGGAATGGAGTTATGAAGACTGGGGGGTATGGAGTTATGAAGACTGGGGTGTATGGAGTTATGAAGACTGGGGGTATGGAGTTATGAAGACTGGTAGGAATGGAGTTATGAAGACTGGGGGATATGGAGTTATGAAGACGGGGGGTATGGAGTTATGAAGACTGGTAGGAATGGAGTTATGAAGACTGGGGGATATGGAGTTATGAAGACGGGGGTATGGAGTTATGAAGACTGGGGGATATGGAGTTATGAAGACTGGGGTGTATGGAGTTATGAGTTATGAAGACTGGGGGGTATGGAGTTATGAAGACTGGGGGGTATGGAGTTATGAAGACTGGGGGGTATGGAGTTATGAAGACTGGGGGGTATGGAGTTATGAAGACTGGGGGATATGGAGTTATGAAGACTGGTAGGAATGGAGTTATGAAGACTGGTAGGAATGGAGTTATGAAGACTGGGGGATATGGAGTTATGAAGACTGGGGGGTATGGAGTTATGAAGACTGAGGGGTATGGAGTTATGAAGACTGGGGGGTATGGAGTTATGAAGACTGGGGGGTATGGAGTTATGAAGACTGGGGTGTATGGAGTTATGAAGACTGGGGGGTATGGAGTTATGAAGACTGGGGGTATGGAGTTATGAAGACTGGTAGGAATGGAGTTATGAAGACAGGGGGATATGGAGTTATGAAGACGGGGGGTATGGAGTTATGAAGACTGGTAGGAATGGAGTTATGAAGACTGGGGGATATGGAGTTATGAAGACTGGGGTGTATGGAGTTATGAAGACTGGGGGATATGGAGTTATGAAGACGGGGGGTATGGAGTTATGAAGACTGGTAGGAATGGAGTTATGAAGACTGGGGGATATGGAGTTATGAAGACGGGGGGTATGGGGTTATGAAGACAGGGGGTTATGGAGTTATAAAGACTGGGGGATATGGAGTTATGAAGACGGGGGTATGGAGTTATGAAGACTGGTAGGAATGGAGTTATGAAGACTGGGGGATATGGAGTTATGAAGACTGGGAGGCATGGGGTTATGAAGACAGGGGGTTATGGAGTTATGAAGACTGGGGGATATCGAGTTATGAGGACTCGGGGTATGGAGTTATGAAGACTGGGGGGTATGGAGTTATGAAGACTGGGGGGTATGGAGTTATGAAGATATGGAGTTATGAAGACTGGGGGGTATGGAGTTATGAAGATATGGAGTTATGAAGACTGGGGTGTATGGAGTTATGAGTTATGAAGACTGGGGTGTATGGAGTTATGAGTTATGAAGACTGGGGGGTATGGACTTATGAAGACTGGGGGGTATGGAGTTATGAAGACTGGGGGGTATGGAGTTATGAAGACTGGGGGGTATGGAGTTATGAAGACTGGGGGGTATGGAGTTATGAAGACTGGGGGGTATGGACTTATGAAGACTGGGGGGTATGGAGTTATGAAGACTGGGGGGTATGGAGTTATGAAGACTGGGGGGTATGGAGTTATGAAGACTGGAGGCTATGGAGTTAAGAAGACTGGGGTGTATGGAGTTATGAAGACGGGGGGTATGGAGTTATGAAGACTGGTAGGAATGG
Organism: Rutilus rutilus; assembly: GCA_021464565.1. Taxonomy (NCBI): domain Eukaryota; kingdom Metazoa; phylum Chordata; class Actinopteri; order Cypriniformes; family Leuciscidae; genus Rutilus; species Rutilus rutilus. Next base: position 30,161,568 of record JAJAQA010000024.1, on the reverse strand, counting down.
AGTTATGAAGACTGGGGGATATGGAGTTATGAAGACGGGGGGTATGGAGTTATGAAGACTGGGGGATATGGAGTTATGAAGACTGGGGTGTATGGAGTTATGAGTTATGAAGACTGGGGGGTATGGAGTTATGAAGACTGGGGGGTATGGAGTTATGAAGACTGGGGGGTATGGAGTTATGAAGACTGGGGGGTATGGAGTTATGAAGACTGGGGGGTATGGAGTTATGAAGACTGGGGGGTATGGAGTTATGAAGACTGGGGTGTATGGAGTTATGAAGACTGGGGGGTATGGAGTTATGAAGACTGGGGTGTATGGAGTTATGAAGACTGGGGTGTATGGAGTTATGAAGACTGGGGGTATGGAGTTATGAAGACTGGTAGGAATGGAGTTATGAAGACTGGGGGATATGGAGTTATGAAGACGGGGGGTATGGAGTTATGAAGACTGGTAGGAATGGAGTTATGAAGACTGGGGGATATGGAGTTATGAAGACTGGGGTGTATGGAGTTATGAAGACTGGGGGATATGGAGTTATGAAGACGGGGGGTATGGAGTTATGAAGACTGGTAGGAATGGAGTTATGAAGACTGGGGGATATGGAGTTATGAAGACGGGGGGTGTGGAGTTATGAAGACTGGGGGATATGGAGTTATGAAGACTGGGGTGTATGGAGTTATGAGTTATGAAGACTGGGGGGTATGGAGTTATGAAGACTGGGGGGTATGGAGTTATGAAGACTGGGGGGTATGGAGTTATGAAGACTGGGGTGTATGGAGTTATGAAGACTGGGGGGTATGGAGTTATGAAGACTGGGGGGTATGGAGTTATGAAGACTGGGGGGTATGGACTTATGAAGACTGGGGGGTATGGAGTTATGAAGACTGGGGTGTATGGAGTTATGAAGACTGGGGTGTATGGAGTTATGAAGACTGGGGGTATGGAGTTATGAAGACTGGTAGGAATGGAGTTATGAAGACTGGGGGATATGGAGTTATGAAGACGGGGGGTATGGAGTTATGAAGACTGGTAGGAATGGAGTTATGAAGACTGGGGGATATGGAGTTATGAAGACTGGGGTGTATGGAGTTATGAAGACTGGGGGATATGGAGTTATGAAGACGGGGGGTATGGAGTTATGAAGACTGGTAGGAATGGAGTTATGAAGACTGGGGGGTATGGAGTTATGAAGACTGGGGTGTATGGAGTTATGAAGACTGGGGGTATGGAGTTATGAAGACTGGTAGGAATGGAGTTATGAAGACTGGGGGATATGGAGTTATGAAGACGGGGGGTATGGAGTTATGAAGACTGGTAGGAATGGAGTTATGAAGACTGGGGGATATGGAGTTATGAAGACGGGGGTATGGAGTTATGAAGACTGGGGGATATGGAGTTATGAAGACTGGGGTGTATGGAGTTATGAGTTATGAAGACTGGGGGGTATGGAGTTATGAAGACTGGGGGGTATGGAGTTATGAAGACTGGGGGGTATGGAGTTATGAAGACTGGGGGGTATGGAGTTATGAAGACTGGGGGATATGGAGTTATGAAGACGGGGGGTATGGAGTTATGAAGACTGGTAGGAATGGAGTTATGAAGACTGGGGATATGGAGTTATGAAGACTGGGGGGTATGGAGTTATGAAGACTGGGGGGTATGGAGTTATGAAGACTGGGGGGTATGGAGTTATGAAGACTGGGGGGTATGGAGTTATGAAGACTGGGGGTATGGACTTATGAAGACTGGGAGGTATGGAGTTATGAAGACTGGGGGGTATGGAGTTATGAAGACTGGGGGGTATGGAGTTATGAAGACTGGGGGGTATGGAGTTATGAAGACTGGGGTGTATGGAGTTATGAAGACTGGGGGTATGGAGTTATGAAGACTGGTAGGAATGGAGTTATGAAGACTGGGGGATAAGGAGTTATGAAGACGGGGGGTATGGAGTTATGAAGACTGGTAGGAATGGAGTTATGAAGACTGGGGGATATGGAGTTATGAAGACGGGGGGTATGGAGTTATGAAGACTGGGGGATATGGAGTTATGAAGACTGGGGTGTATGGAGTTATGAGTTATGAAGACTGGGGGGTATGGAGTTATGAAGACTGGGGGGTATGGAGTTATGAAGACTGGGGGGTATGGAGTTATGAAGACTGGGGGGTATGGAGTTATGAAGACTGGAGGGTATGGAGTTATGAAGACTGGGGGGTATGGAGTTATGAAGACTGGGGGGTATGGAGTTATGAAGACTGGGGGGTATGGAGATGAGGGGGTGTACCTGGGATGCCCTCTGGAGGCGCTGTGGGTTCATCAGTGAAAGGGTCATGAAGAAGGTGCTCACCTGAGGACTATTATATTCCTACCCTCCTTTACCACTCAAATCTCACTGCTGGCATCAGGTAGGCCAACTCTGCACAGGGATTTGACTTAGAACATCAAGTCCTATATTACTGTGGAACACAAACTGAGATTTTTAGAAAAATATTCCATCTCTGTGAGTAATACCTAATAAAACTTTTTAAACTATAGAGCATCGCTTCCAGCCAACCATGTTATGGAAGTGTGTTGTGAAACTGAGCTCCGCATCACTTCTCGCACAAGATTCACAATGTAATTACATCATGCTTCACAATGTTTTGTTATTCACAACATGGAAGTGGCAGGAAGTGATTCTTTATAATAAAATAAACTATAAAATATTCGTATTTTTCTCACACACAGAAGACAATGATTCATCAACCGGGCTCGTATGGATTCCTGTTGTGTTTGTTTGGATGGTTTTTGAAGTGTCAGCTTTGAGAGTCCCGTACACTTGCATTATATGGACTCACAGAGATTGTTCTTTCATCTGTGAAAGATGTTTTTTTTTCCACAGAAGAAAGAAAGTCATATACATCTTGGATGGCATGAGGGTGAGTAAATTATGAGAGAATATACATTTTTGGGTGGAATATCTATTTAAGCTTGGGATAAGGACCTGCCCAAAAATGGACAGTGACATAACACTCTGTTTTCACTCTTAAATTCGTTGAGTCTTGGCTCATCATGCCAGAAAGCTTGCCAACCCCTGACATAAAATATAACACACATCACACAAGTCATATGCTCCAAAAATGAAGCATAAAAGTTGCCCATATGTCCACTTTCATTTTTTTTGTTGAAAAGTCCCAAATTTCTACAAATATTTAATGCCAACTATTCAGATATATTCATGAGATAAATGTAAAGTTACCTGTCTTGGGCTCCACAGAGAAGTAAGGGTGTCCGTGTATGATGCTGTACACAACTCTGGCGCTGTTGCCGTAAGTGGGGTCGTCAGCATCCGTCGCTGTCACCTGAACCACCGTCGTGCCTGTGCAGAACATACGCAACACAACACGCTAGTGAGCATCAGGAAACAATATAGCTGAAGGGAACAGGATGTGATGTGAGTTACCATGGCAATGCTGTGTCTTACGGTGGCCAAGTAGTTCACAACACAACGAAATCAAGTCACAACCCAACAGAAACAAGCCACAAAACAACGGAATTTAAAAGCTAACAATCACAACACAACGGAATTTAAAAAGAAAACATCAATTCACAACACAACCAAATCAAGTCACAACACAACAGAAACAAGCCACAACACAACGGAATTTAAAAAGAAAAACATCAGTTCACAACACAACGAAATCAAGTCACAACACAAAGGAAACAAGTCACAACACAATGGAAACAAGTCACAACACAACAAAATCAAGTCACAACACAACGAAATCAAGGCAAAACCCAACGGAAACAAGTCACAACACAACGAAATCAAGTCACAACACAACGGAAACAAGTCACAACACAACAAAATCAAGGCAAAACCCAACGGAAACAAGTCACAACACAACGAAATCAAGTCACAACACAACGGAAACAAGTCACAACACAACAAAATCAAGGCAAAACCCAACGGAAACAAGTCACAACACAACAAAATCAAGTCAAAACCCAACGGAAACAAGTCACAGCACAACAGAAACAAGCCACAAAACAACATAATTTAAAAAGAAAACATCAGTTCACAACACAACGGAAACAAGCCACAACACAACGGAATTTAAAAAGAAAACATCAGTTCACAACACAACGAAATCAAGTCACAACACAACAGAAACAAGCCACAACACAACGGAATTTAAAAAGAAAAACATCAGTTCACAACACAACGAAATCAAGTCACAACACAAAGGAAACAAGTCACAACACAATGGAAACAAGTCACAACACAACAAAATCAAGTCACAACACAACGAAATCAAGGCAAAACCCAACGGAAACAAGTCACAACACAACGAAATCAAGTCACAACACAACGGAAACAAGTCACAACACAACAAAATCAAGTCAAAACCCAACGGAAACAAGTCACAACACAACAGAATCAAGCCACAACACAACGGAAACAAGTCACAACACAACAGAATCAAGTCACAACACAACGGAAACAAGTCACAACACAACAAAATCAAGTCACAACACAACGGAAACAAGTCACAACACAATGGAAACAAGTCACAACACAACAAAATCAAGTCACAACACAACGAAATCAAGGCAAAACCCAACGGAAACAAGTCACAACACAACGAAATCAAGTCACAACACAACGGAAACAAGTCACAACACAACAAAATCAAGGCAAAACCCAACGGAAACAAGTCACAACACAACAGAATCAAGTCACAACACAACGGAAACAAGTCACAACACAACAAAATCAAGTCACAACACAACGGAAACAAGTCACAACACAATGGAAACAAGTCACAACACAACAAAATCAAGTCACAACACAACGAAATCAAGGCAAAACCCAACGGAAACAAGTCACAACACAACGAAATCAAGTCACAACACAACGGAAACAAGTCACAACACAACAAAATCAAGTCAAAACCCAACGGAAACAAGTCACAGCACAACAGAAACAAGCCACAAAACAACATAATTTAAAAAGAAAACATCAGTTCACAACACAACGGAAACAAGCCACAACACAACGGAATTTAAAAAGAAAACATCAGTTCACAACACAACGAAATCAAGTCACAACACAACAGAAACAAGCCACAACACAACGGAATTTAAAAAGAAAAACATCAGTTCACAACACAACGAAATCAAGTCACAACACAAAGGAAACAAGTCACAACACAATGGAAACAAGTCACAACACAACAAAATCAAGTCACAACACAACGAAATCAAGGCAAAACCCAACGGAAACAAGTCACAACACAACGAAATCAAGTCACAACACAACGGAAACAAGTCACAACACAACAAAATCAAGTCAAAACCCAACGGAAACAAGTCACAACACAACAGAATCAAGCCACAACACAACGGAAACAAGTCACAACACAACAGAATCAAGTCACAACACAACGGAAACAAGTCACAACACAACAAAATCAAGTCACAACACAACGGAAACAAGTCACAACACAATGGAAACAAGTCACAACACAACAAAATCAAGTCACAACACAACGAAATCAAGGCAAAACCCAACGGAAACAAGTCACAACACAACGAAATCAAGTCACAACACAACGGAAACAAGTCACAACACAACAAAATCAAGGCAAAACCCAACGGAAACAAGTCACAACACAACAGAATCAAGTCACAACACAACGGAAACAAGTCACAACACAACAAAATCAAGTCACAACACAACGGAAACAAGTCACAACACAATGGAAACAAGTCACAACACAACAAAATCAAGTCACAACACAACGAAATCAAGGCAAAACCCAACGGAAACAAGTCACAACACAACGAAATCAAGTCACAACACAACGGAAACAAGTCACAACACAACAAAATCAAGTCAAAACCCAACGGAAACAAGTCACAGCACAACAGAAACAAGCCACAAAACAACATAATTTAAAAAGAAAACATCAGTTCACAACACAACGGAAACAAGCCACAACACAACGGAATTTAAAAAGAAAACATCAGTTCACAACACAACGAAATCAAGTCACAACACAACAGAAACAAGCCACAACACAACGGAATTTAAAAAGAAAAACATCAGTTCACAACACAACGAAATCAAGTCACAACACAAAGGAAACAAGTCACAACACAATGGAAACAAGTCACAACACAACAAAATCAAGTCACAACACAACGAAATCAAGGCAAAACCCAACGGAAACAAGTCACAACACAACGAAATCAAGTCACAACACAACGGAAACAAGTCACAACACAACAAAATCAAGTCAAAACCCAACGGAAACAAGTCACAACACAACGGAAACAAGTCACAACCCAAATTAATCAAGTCACAACACAACGGAATCAAGCCACAACATTTATAATTACATTTATGCATTTGGCAGACGCTTTTATCCAAAGCGGCTTTCATTGCATTTCAAGGTACACATTTACATTCTTATCAATTCTTGCTTTCCCTGGGGATCGAACCCATGACCTTGGTGTTGCAAGAGCCAACACTCTACTGTTTGACAACACAACAGAAACAAGCCACAACACAACGGAAACAAGTCACAACACAACTGAGTCCGAAGTTTGCGTACTAGGTGCTGCACCCAATAAAACATTGCATGTATTGTATTTTACTAAATTAATTGACCATGAAATGAAAACAAGACACAAAGCTTTAACTATCTAGAAAAATAATTGGGCTCATCTAGGCAGAGATATCTGGTCTATTCTCTATCCATTTTGCACAATAAACAAAAGCCACTTCAAGCAAGATGTGCTAAAAACTGGAAGCATTTGTTGAACATGAGCTCATGCTGTCTGCTTCAGGACGCTGTACTGGGGAGCCACATAATTAGAGTACGCTAATATTCAGTTTGTTAGGTTATTTTCACCGTCATACAGTCTATCTCAAATGAAACAAATTGTATGGGTCAAAGTCAATGACATTTCGCATGGAAGTAAACAGTATGAAAACGTCATAGAGAATAGATGAGGTATTGTTCCATATTGATCTGGCCTTAATGTAACATATTACACTGTCTGAACTGAGAGCTTAAAGTCATAGAATTCCTGCAGAGGGGAGTACTGATGCTTTTAACCTAATTACTACATAAAGCAAATCATAAAAACAAACTTATAAGATGCGTTAGGAATGTACAATAAATCCAACAACAGCTTTTTTAAAATCTTTTTTAAAACCACACACACACACACACACACACACACACACACACACACACACACACACACACACACACAATTTTATTTATCCATCAGTGGTGCCATTCTCTCATTCTCTCTCTCTCTCTCTCTCTCTCTCTCTCTCTCTCTCTCTCTCTCTCTCTGTCATCTCTCATTTGTCCATCTTCATTACAGTGAATGATCACATTCTCAGGTTTCCATTCATTTTCTGCGTACTAGAAATGCATCTCTGTGGTTTTCAATCAGTTCTGTGTTCTAGGCAGCCGACTGTCATCTGACAGTAATGAAAATAAATATATCTCGACTAATTTTAAGAGATGACACTTTTTCATATTCCTCCCCCAAACAAGAGCTGAAATTTGACCGTTATGATCACTATATCTCATTTTCTTATGATCAGTAGTTTGGTTTCTGTTTGCTGTACACAAGAATCAACACAAAATGTAACATTGTGAGAGTGTGATATATTGTGTCTGGTAAATGAGCGAAACACTGAATTCTCAATGCTCTGTAGAATGTGAGGTAATTTATTTCTATTTATCTATCTCTATCTGTGTGTTGGTCATCAGGTAATTCTCCTGATGTTTTTATAGAGACAGTGATTTTATGAGGCCTGCATCCCCTCAGATTCACCTTTAGTTATCGATATCAAATACCAGAGTTATTGCAACAGGAGATTTCTGTTATGCTTCAGTGCAAGACTTGCATGTGCCATCAGTGCCGTATATATGTCTGTCATGTGACTGATCCACACACACTGAATACGCCAGTCATGTGACTGATCCACACACACTGAATACGCCAGTCATGTGACTGATTCACACACAAGTATCTGCGTGCCGGCGGGGAGGAGCTGCAAACGGAGACGTGAAGTCGGACACTTTCTGGTTCCCGTAGTGACCGCTCACGTGGTGTTTGCATACTTTACCACAGCTGAAGTGAAATAAATGCAATATTTGCCAAATAATACACTATGTTTCAGAGACATTTTCATTCAATACTTTATGTACTGCTTCATACAGCGTCTGTTTGAACAAGAATTAAGTTCAACAAAAGCTACTATCAATGAAGAGTCTACGTTTTTTAATCAGTTTTAATTTGATAAACATTTAAAAAACTGATTTGTGAGCTTTAGAGGAACTAAAGGTGTTCGAATAAACACGAAACACACGTGATCGTTGTCATGCGGTGAATCCGGCCAATCGTGGAACAGCTGTCGTCATCAGCCCTCGTGCAGCCGCTCTTGAGAAGCTGCGCTGGCTGAATTCTCCGGCTACTCTCGAATCGCTCTCGCGGTGCTTTGATGGCATACGTCACAGTCACGCGGCGTCGGCGCTGGATCAAGTCGGACAAAATTTCAAACCGGCATGCACTGCTTCAAGTCAGCCGCCGATCGGTCTGCGCAGAGCTGCATGAAGTCCAACAAGCCTTAAGTGACTGATCCACACACTGAATACGCCAGTCATGTGACTGATACACACACACTGAATATGTGACTGATACACACACACTGAATATGTGACTGATACACACACACTGAATATGTGACTGATACACACACACTGAATATGTGACTGATACACACACACTGAATATGTGACTGATACACACACACTGAATATGTGACTGATACACACACACTGAATATGTGACTGATACACACACACTGAATATGTGACTGATACACACACACTGAATATGTGACTGATTCACACACACTGAATATGTGACTGATACACACACACTGAGCTGCTGTTCGCTATCGCAGCTTCTGACACACTGTCACTCCAACATAACCTGGAAGTTGAATTGATGAATCCCGTTCTGACAGGCTCCTCAGGCAAGGAGCATTAAGCTTCAGAATCCTTCAGGAGATGTCCTGGGATCTGAGACATCAGCAATCTGATCCTTTGGCAGCTTCTGCCTCCATGTTTCATGTTAGTGACTGTGTGTTTGTCTCTTGCCCTCACTCTCATTTGTCATGTTCTTGTGCTTCGGAAAGCTCTTGGTTATTTTCATTGGCGGTTTTCAAGATTTGACACACATTCAGTGTCTCACTGCATCTTGGGAGTAAAAGCACACAATTCTGTGCCTTAAAATATTGAGAAAACAGGCAAAAGCTTATCATCTTCTTTTCGTTTTGCAATAATCTCATTCTGTAAATCAGTTTCTTTAGTTGATGTCTGGTCAGTTTTCAGACATTCTTCAATAACACACTGCAGAGAAATACAGCTATGATGGAGATTATTAGCATGTCCTGCCTCGTGTTACTTCAAGAAACAGCCCAATTCACCTTTCCTCGTTCTAACACAACGTTTTCATCAGTTTAGTAACAAAGGCTCTTTTTTTTTTTTTTACTAGCAATGGCAGATACTGAATCTGTGAAGGAGTTTCCACACACACAAGAGGTTTTTTTTGTACAGCCCTTGTTTGTCAAATAAATGCAGTCTTTGAGAGCAGAAGAAACTTGCTTTAAAAACATTTTAAATAATCATACCGATCCCAAACTTTTGAAAGGTAGTTCTTGGCTATTTTTAAATGTATTTTTATACGTGTCCTTCTAAGAAAGTAATCATAAGCTTTTGAAGATGATCAAAGATTAGTTAAATGAACGTACCGAGAGGAGACATTTCGGGCACTCCTGAGGTGTACGGCCCATCCAGGAACTTGGGCTCGTTGTCATTGATGTCCTGAACCTTCACAATGAACTGAGACTCGTCCTCTAGCGGAAGGCTAGTTTCGCGGTCGACCGCTTGAGCACGCAGCGTGTAATAACCCTGTTCCTCTCGGTCCAGGCGTTTGGTAGCATGGATGTCTCCTGTATTCTCATCGATAGTGAAGACTGAAGATGCTCCCTCCCCTGTCAACACGTACCGGACATTTCCATCACCCTTATCCACATCTGAATGCAGCTGTGAAAAAACACACACAACACAGACTTGTAGACAACCAGAACACACACTACAGCTGTTTAATGCTCTGACATTTAGATGTGAATAAATGGATTGCAGCTTTTAAACAAAACAGTACAACAAATTACAGTGAAGTTATAATAAACCTAAATGACTATTTCAGCACAACTTTTAAACTTTTTGAATTTCACTTGTGAAGTTTTCTTTGCATGTACACACCTGGAACTGCAGTCAAGCAATTCTGTTATTTTGTGCAAAAATAAAGTGCTCAATGCATGTAAAAGTAACAAACATTTCAGTCATGGAGGAACTTCCTCAGTGTTTTACTGCATTTATTTACATCTTTGCAATCATGTCGTTTCTTTTGAAAAAGTGTGCAAGATCCTCTACCTTTTCTTAATTTTGTAATAAGAGCCACACTTTCTGCTGCCAGTTGGTGGTGCTATGACTGAGAAGAACAATATCCACATCCATGTGATCATCCATGACCAATCATACACCGCCTACAAGACATGTGACACTTCCGCTTTCCTTTTTTTCCATAAATGTTTTGCCTTGTCATGGTAAAACCATTTGAGATATCAAAAATCCATTTGCAGTTTTTATCATCAGGGCTCTCAAGTTTTGAAGACAGGCAAGAGTGATATCCAGAGCCGCCGTAACCTAATGTTAGGCCCCGGGGCTGAGAGGTTTTGTAGGCCCCCCATCCCCTCGATTTACAGAGTCTCATTTTAAAAAAGTGTAATATCTAGGTAATCTACATCACAGTTGAGAAATTTCAACTTTATGCAAATGAGAAGCGATTTTCGTGAGCGACAACCAATAGGAAAGAAGCCATTCAGTGGAGCTCAGCTCCCGTCACCGTCTCGAGTGTAGGCAAGACAGAAGAGTTCGAGGGCGATTTCACTGTTTTATATGATTTGACTGTAACTAACCACAAACATGGATATAATAAAATGATGCATGGAAAAGAAACTGTCGACAGTCTCAGTGAGTTTAATTCATACATTTATAGTTCGAGTGTTGTAGTTTTATGATGCAAGTTTAGCACTGCTGCAGTTCATTTTACAGTTTCCCCTGTGTGACGACCTCTGCTGTTGATTCTGGGAATTGCTGTTGGTACCTGAGCCCACTAATCACCTCAATAGACAGTCAACTGGAAGCACCTGTGTTCGTGCCTTAGACACGGCTTAAGAGATCACCAATTCACCAGAGAGGGGCATTCTTTGGTTTTGAACTTTGGTTTTGGACTTTGGTTTTGGACTTGGGTTGCGTTGTATTTTGTTACCTTTTCCATTTGTATTTGCATTTACATTTCTACTCCAACACTGCATTACATTTCAACCCTGCATCTTGCTTTACACACTGACCTTACTGATAAATACAGAAACATTGTTATTTTCTTTAGTTGTTTCCATTTTATTATTTAGTGTTGCCTTATTTTGTAATTAAATAAATATAATTTTTGAGCCTATAATTTGGTTTTCGTGTGTCCCTTGTTTTTGTTGCTTCCCTTGTAACAAATTATGTTGACTATTAGGGACAAGAAAATTTATTATTCCAGGCAAATCTCACCTCCCTCTCCCAAACCCCACCAAAGTGAGGGGCTGCTGGTGGATTAAAGCAGAAGTGGATCTTCTGGTGAGCAAGATGACGCTGCAGGTCAGGAGCTAAGGCAGCAAATGCTTCCTGCAACTCACGCTCGCCTCCACAAAAGGGACTGGGTTGGGGTGCCTCTCCTAGCGATGAACCTCCTAAGGGCCATAAGGAAGGAATCAGTACTCAAGCTAGGGAGTAAGTCTAGGTGTACTGCTCTTGTGGTGAGACACTTAAAGAGAACGTCTTCCAATTTTGATCAGGAAAGGACCAAAGCAATCCATGCCACATGAATGGAAGGCAGGCTTGTAAAGCTGGAGACGGGTAGAGGGTAGATCAGACATCTGAGGCACCGAAGGTTGGGCTCTCCACCGACAACATTCCGGACAGGTATGCTGAAAACGTCGAACAGCTTCACGGCCTTGCAGGATCCAATAACACCTCCTTATTTCAGCAAACAGCCGTTCTGATCCAGGATGATGCAGCTGGTTGTCGTACTGACGGATGATCAGGCGAGTAACTGGATGCTTAGGGTCTAGGACTACAGGATGGAGAACAGAATCCGCGAAGTCGGCCACTCTCCTCAAACGACCACCCACTCTAATCAAGCCACTAAAAGGAGCCAAGGCGACTAGACGGCTACTAGGTTTAACTGTCTTCCCAGATTCTAACAGGTGGTAATCTTCAGAGAAGGATTCCTGTTGGACGTGTTTAAGGACATGGGCTTCAGCTCGACGATAATCTCTGGCTTATGGGGCGGGCAGCTAGCGGATCGTTAGGAAAGATTAGATGAATGTGATAATTTATGTTTGGGCCTGAAATCGCTGATACAACCTTTAAGGTCACTAGGATCTGGACGAGTAAACTTAGGGATCGTAGGAGGGGGACCACGATACACAGACTCAGAGGAAGGGAGTACAGGGCGCACCCTTATCCACATTAAATCAAAGTTGTCTGACTTTTTATTGGGCAGAGCGGAGGAAATGACTTTAATTTGGAAAGTTGTCCAGCATGAGAACAATACATGAACTGAATATATACTCACCTAAAGGATTATTAGGAACACCTGTTCAATTTCTCATTAATGCAATTATCTAATCAACCAATCACATGGCAGTTGCTTCAATGCATTTAGGGGTGTGGTCCTGGTCAAGACAATCTCCTGAACTCCAAACTGAATGTCAGAATGGGAAAGAAAGGTGATTTAAGCAATTTTGAGCGTGGCATGGTTGTTGGTGCCAGACGGGCCGGTCTGAGTATTTCACAATCTGTTCAGTTACTGGGATTTTCACACACAACCATTTCTAGGGTTTACAAAGAATGGTGTGAAAAGGGAAAAACATCCAGTATGCGGCAGTCCTGTGGGCGAAAATGCCTTGTTGATGCTAGAGGTCAGAGGAGAATGGGCCGACTGATTCAAGCTGATAGAAGAGCAACTTTGACTGAAATAACCACTCGTTACAACCGAGGTATGCAGCAAAGCATTTGTGAAGCCACAACACGCACAACCTTGAGGCGGATGGGCTACAACAGCAGAAGACCCCACCGGGTACCACTCATCTCCACTACAAATAGGAAAAAGAGGCTACAATTTGCACGAGCTCACCAAAATTGGACAGTTGAAGACTGGAAAAATGTTGCCTGGTCTGATGAGTCTCGATTTCTGTTGAGACATTCAGATGGTAGAGTCAGAATTTGGCGTAAACAGAATGAGAACATGGATCCATCGGTAACCCTTTATTTTACAGTCCCCTAATTACTAGGTATTTACCTAGTAAATATATGGTAAGTTATAGTTGGTTATTGGTAATTACCACAGGTAACAAGTATGTAAATGCAGAGAAACTACAAACTAATTACTAGGTATTTACCTGGTAAATACATGGTAAGTTATAGTTGGTTATTGGTAATTACCACAGGTAACAAGTATGTAAATGCAGAGAAACTACAAACTAACTACTAAGTATTTACCTGGTAAGCATATGGTAAATTATAGTATTTTAGTGTGTAATTACTTAAGGTGATTAGTATGCAATTACAGAGAAACTACCAGGGAAAAAAACACCACTGTTAAATATCAACTCAACAAAGTCCTGTGTACTTGTTACCTGTTTAGGTTGGTAATAACTCCGATTTAATTGTGTACTTCCTCAGAATGTAGGCAGACTATTTTTAGAAACACCTCCAGTGTTACCCATCAATTCAAGTTAGGTTTGTAGTTATCCTAGGGTTATGTTGGTAACAGTCCATTTTTATTTATTACTATCTTGAAATTAAGACGGTAGTTTCCAATAAATTACCTTGTCTTACATAGTTGTTGTTCATTGCTACACCCATTTATAGAGGGTTTATCAAATAATTTACCTTACACTTACCTGGTAACTACCCCGCTGGAACAGTTTTCCCTAATGTCATGGCACATCTTAAATACTAGGTATGTTCTTGCAGATGTTTTTACAATTTACTCAGTAAGTAAAGTGAAACTGTACTGTAAAATGAAGCCTTGTTTATTTCCATGGTATTACCGGAATTGTACCATATCATTCCCTTTTCCATAGTCACATTTTTATTTATTTGTTTTCCTAGTATGTCCTGCAACGTTACCAAGGAAAACATGACAATTTTCTTGGTAAGTAAAGTGTAACTGTACTGTAAAATGAAGCCTTGTTTATTTCCATGGTATTACCAGAATTGTACCATATAACCTGATCATTCCCCTTTTCCATATAGTCATAATTTTTTACCTCGTATGTCCTGCAACGTTACCAAGGAAAACATGACAATTTACTCAGTAAGTAAAGTGAAACTGTACTGTAAAAGGAAGCCTTTTTATTTCCATGGAATTACTGGGATCTTACCCTATAATCTGTTATAGCTACGTAACTGTACCTATTACAGATTATAGGGTAAGATCCCAGTAATTCCATGGAAATAAAAAGGCTTCCTTTTACAGTAACGTTCCAGTTTCACTTTACTTACTGAGAATGTTCAACGTGATCTCATGAGAATACGTGTGTATTTTTACGTAAAGTGTAATTCTACCATACGTACATTTACTTACGTTTTATACACACAGAAACGTATAGTATTTACAGCACTAAAACGTAAAATGTTTGCATAACAGCACAAAAACATAAATTATTTACGTATGAACAACTCTATACCAATTAAAATCGTGGCATTAATGTTTTGACTCTATTGCATTCAAATGTCTTATCAATTACGTTTTCAGTCGCATTTATGCAGTTTACTCAAGAAATAGACTAATAACATTTCGCTCTGTTCGTGCCTTCTGCTGCAAACTCGTTTCGGAGGATTAGCATACATGCAGTTAAACAAGAATACACTTTAAAACCTTAAAAGTACCTTATTTAATCGTTTAACCATTTTAATATTTAGTTTATTTACAGTGAGACACAAAATGCGTTTTTTCCAATAGAACAATAATACACCAAAACCCAACATAAATTCACAAAAGACATCAATTTTATTATAGCCTACTTGATATAATCCAAATCTTTAGAATCCATACGTTTGCAAGAAAGTGATCCAAATTCAGCCCTTTATCCAGTGAGTGATCTTCATCTCCATTCCACAGGCTTTAACAACAGCCCAGTCTGTAATCCCGCGGACCCGCGCTCGTTGATGAATTCAAATTCAAAAATTGCACCCTCAAGAAGCGTTACGACATGTTTTACGGCAGTGATATCAAACGCTCATTGGCTCTCGCCTGTTCGTCTATGTTCGTCACAGACTGCGACATGTCGTATTTCAGTCGGTAAACTATATTTGAAATGGAGAAGCGCGCGCGCCTTCACACAGAGCGAAGCCGGATTAACATTTTCATGGATTAATCATTTAAATTCTGCTCTGTAAATTACCTCATTCAAAATTATTATATACTGAAAGAGAGGACTGTGACTGCAACACATCGTCATGTGAACGACTTTTGGTACCGGTTTTGACATTTTCGCAATAAATAAATTATTGTGATTACACGTATGTTGTTTTTCTTCATAACTGTAGCCTATGTAGTGTTCTATCTTTGAAAATTACGTGTTAATACTACGTATTAACAATGAGACCAGGCTGTAATGTTTTAGTTAAATTGCAGAACACACGGTAAAAGTTTGTGATTTCAAAAATGTTTAAGCAGTAGCAAAGGATGTGGTAAGAGTCTGGTAATACCATGGAAATAAACAAGGCTTCCTTTTACAGTACAGTTTCACTTTACTTACTGAGTAAATTGTCATGTTTTCCTTGGTAACGTTGCAGGACATATGAGGTAAAAAATTTTGACTATATGGAAAAGGGAATGATATGGTACAATTCCGGTAATACCATGGAAATAAACAAGGCTTCATTTTACAGTACAGTTGCACTTTACTTACTGAGTACATTTTCATGTTTTCCTTGGTAACGTTGCAGGACATATGAGGTAAAATAAAAATAAAAATGTGACTATGGAAAAGGGAATGATATGGTACAATTCCGGTAATACCATGGAAATAAACAAGGCTTCATTTTACAGTACAGTTGCACTTTACTTACTGAGTAAACTGTAAAAACATCTGCAAGAACATACCCAGTATTTAAGATGTGCCATGACATTAGGGAAAACTGTTCCTGCGGGGTAGTTACCAGGTAAGTGTAAGGTAAATTATTTGATAAACCCTCTATAAATGGGTGTAGCAATGAACAACAACTATGTAAGACAAGGTAATTTATTGGAAACTACCGTCTTAATTTCAAGATAGTAATAAATAAACATGGACTGTTACCAACATAACCCTAGGATAACTACAAACCTAACTTGAATTGATGGGTAATACTGCAGGTGTTTCTAAAAATAGTCTGCCTACATTCTGAGGAAGTACACAATTAAATCTGAGTTATTACCAACCTAAACAGGTAACAAGTACACAGTACTTTGTTGAGTTGATATTTAACAGTGGTGTTTTTTTCCCTGGTAGTTTCTCTGTAATTGCATACTAATCACCTTAAGTAATTACACACTAAAATACTATAATTTACCATATGCTTACCAGGTAAATACCTAGTAATTAGTTTGTAGTTTCTCTGCATTTACATACTTGTTACCTGTGGTAATTACCAATAAACAACTATAACTTACCATGTATTTACTAGGTAAATACCTAGTAATTAGGGGACTGTAAAATAAAGGGTTACCGATCCATCATGCCTTGTTACCACTGTGCAGGCTGGTGGTGGTGGTGTAATGGTGTGGGGGATGTTTTCTTGGCACACTTTAGGCCCCTTAGTGCCAATTGGGCATCGTTTAAATGCCACAGCCTACCTGAGCATTGTTTCTGACCATGTCCATCCCTTTATGACCAACATGTACCCATCCTCTGATGGCTACTTCCAGCAGGATAATATACCATGTCACAAAGCTCGAATCATTTCAACTTGGTTTCTTGAACATGACAATGAGTTCACTGTACTAAAATGGCCCCACAGTCACCACATCTCAACCCAATAGAGCATCTTTGGGATGTGGTGGAACGGGAGCTTCGTGCCCTGGATGTGCATCCCACAAATCTCCATCAACTGCAAGATGCTATCCTATCAATATGGGCCAACATTTCTAAAGAATGCTTTCAGCACCTTGTTGAATCAATGCCACATAGAGTTAAGGCAGTTCTGAAGGCGAAAGGGGGTCAAACACAGTATTAGTATGGTGTTCCTAATAATCCTTTAGGTGAGTGTATGTACCACTTAGTGTAAATTACCTCTGCCTCAGTGCTAATTAGCTACGTATCACTTAATGCAAGTTGCAATAAATTGTTCCAAAATAATACATAAAGTATTTTATTTGTATAATTATGTTTAACCCCCAGCTCGCTTTTTTTCTTATCAGTTCCAAAGAGATTCATTTTGCTCTGTTGACTTTGATATTACAAACAAGTTTCATACATCAATCGATCCTGTTAAGTGTGTATTATTTTTGTGTATACTCACAATAAAAACAAAGTGTTGTGCTTTTTGCCAAATAAAGAAAAATAAACGTGATGCGAGTTCTGCCTTCTCTCTGTCAGTGAAGACCATTCTGAAACGCGTCCGAAAATGAACTGTAACTCAGCGAATACTCAGTCAAACAGGCATACAGACACACAGGCATGAAGCTTGAATTCTCTTCTTTTAAATGAAGTAATTTATATAAAAAACAAATATTCTCAGCTTGTGAAATCTGTATTAAAAGAGAGCGATTCCAGTCGAGCTCATTAGACCTCATTCAAATGTAATGTGACCACAGCCCCGGAGAGCGCACGCTATTCAAACGCAAATTCTGAGAACCATTTCAGACCTGTGAAACGCCCACATCAGCTGTAAACACAGCGCGCCGCGAGTGAGGCATAATATAGGAAAAATATAGGAAAAGGAAATATAGGAAAAGTTTCCTCAGAACAGTGCTGATATGAGGAGCAATAGATCCCGCTGAGGAGTGAGGTAGGCTAAGTTATCTTTTCTCAAGTGTTAATGTGGAATAACGTTATGGAATAACGTTATGGAATAACGTTAGTGTAGGCCTATGTAAACCGCAAAAAGATGAATCGCGTTTCTATAATATGAATCGCGTTTCTGTGAGATGAATGAAGGGTACATATTTGTAAAGACTGTTTAGCCTAAATATGAATCGCGTGTCTGTGTGTGAAAGAATAAACCGCTTTAATCAACTAAAATGCTTTGCTATAATGAGATGAGTAAAAACCGACTGAAATATGTTGAAATAAAATGTCTTTGTATAAGCAACGTATTAAACTGCAAATTAACATTTATATGCCCTAATATTTCATAAAAACAACGTTACAGTCAGGCGAAATATGAAAGACAACAATTTGTTGACTAGATTTGGGTACAGTTTTTACTGTAGAATATACTGCCACATCAAATAAGCTTTTGATTAGCAATTTCTGCTCATATGTTATATATATATATATATAGCTATATTCAAACTAATGAATACATATGATAAAATGTAGGCCTATAATCATTTTTTTACAAAGAAAGAGTACACTTGAAATATTGTTGAAATTGTAATTATTGTTGTAATTGTAACCTTTTTAATAAAATAGCAAAACATATTTACAAGATAGATGTAAGCAAAATCTTAAATGGTCAATATAAGTCTTCTTCTAAATATATCTTTTGTCCTTGCATTTATTCTTGTGGCTCAGTCAATGTCACACCTGAATGAATGGCTCATTATGCAAGTCATTACGCATAATGGGTGGGACATTGTATTCTCAGGTGTAAACTACTCCCCCTTTACGCCCCCCTCGCATATTGGCTTTCTAAGCAAAACCTGTCTTACACAATTTAAATCAATTTATTGTTTTATGTGAACGATAAAGCAAGACTATTTTCACATAATTTTGAAGCCAGAACTCGAAGCGACAACATCCATTAGTCAAAAGTCTTGTGGACACATATTTAGTATGTTTTTTGTGGTCTTATTTCAGCAACTTTCATTTTTATTTTTTTTCAATAACCACGCATAAACATTATTCTCTTAAAAATACAAACATGTACATACGTGTTGCTCACATATTATGGTAGCCCTGTTTGTGCTATATAGAGTGAATTTACACCTTTGCCATTAACATGTTTATAAATAACTGAAAAAAGCACAAATGTCAGGGCATGTCAGAACATCCCAAGGGCCCCAAAAACACCTTAGACCCCAGAGGGTTAAAGCTACAATATGTAAAAAAAATTCGCCACTAGGGGTCGCTAACCTCTTACAATAACAAAGGCGTAGATTGATGACTCAGTGATAAGCGGAATCATGGAACTTGCCGTCATGCTGATGGATCTAATAATGTTTATGGATGAGTGAAAACATTCATACTTTTTAACATGACTGTGGTATGAAGCAGGGCGCGATTGATAATGAGAGACAGATATCAACTCCACATGCGAGTGCCGCGGATATAAAGGAATGAGGACATTTAATTCTTCCAAACTACCCGCAAGTGCTGAATTAATACTCACACAGGTCAGTTTATTTGACGAATTAAACTTGTGAGGTAACGCAGCACTGTTTCACTTAGTCTAACGTTACACTATCATACTAAACAGCATTTGAGTGTGTTATAATGTTGTGTTAATGCTGAGTATGTTATAAAATTATAATGTTATTCTATGTGTTAGTTTGTTGGCTATATGAGACTAGCAGTAAGCTAGATCAACATTAGAATAACATACTGATCATATTCTAACATTTCATTATTTCTTTGCAGAATTCTGCATAGCATTCGGTAAAATCACCTAAAGGTGCAATAGGCAAAATTTAGCCTGCTGGCATTGAAAGCATATGATCCCACCCTCCCTGCAAACAGCCGTCCAAAGCCACGCCTCCTCCAAAACACATGAACGCACACACACCAGAAGCGAGACGAGCAGAGACAACGTTATTGTCATGTGTCATTCACCGGTGAGAAACTTTACAGTACAGTGAGTAACAGTACTACAGTAACGTACGTAAAGAACTGTTTGCCTGCCATTCTCGCTCTGTCTGCACTGCATATGTGAATGCGCGGATGACGTCTGCTGTCTGCGTGAACAGACCAGCAGACAAGTGTGCAACCACTTTAATAACTTCGGCTGCAATACACAACGGTGCCACTTCCTCCACATGTGCAACTTTTACACTAAACGAAACTGGATGCCACTGGCACTCCTTCCAAAACAAGAAAAGAAGACCAGGTCTATCATGTTTTCTGTCCTGGGGAAGGCAATGTCATTTTCCATTAGTCAGTAAACAGTCAAATATCTGCATTGTTTGGGTCCATAAAATACTGCATTATATAATTTCTACAAGCATCCTTTCAATATCCATGTTAAAGCCCAAAAAAAATCAGAAGGTAGAGTAATTTTTATGCTTAGAAATGTATCTAACCCTATAAAATAAAATGTGCTACAGAGATGTTGTCTAGCTGAGACAAGAAACAAGGTAATTTATAAATATTTCAAAACCACTACAGAGATGAATTCCTACTTTGAATGTTTTCTGACTCAATCTGACTGTCCTGAGAGAAATCTAGTGATGATCTGAGTTTCATTACATTACTCATTGTAATGTTCAACATACTCCTGGTTCCCACCTGTTTAAACTGCTGCCCTCTGGTAGGCGCTACAGATGCCTTAAGTCAAGGACAAATAGACTCAAAGACAGTTTTTTCCCCAGAGCTATAATTACATTGAATACACATATGCACTGAACACTCGATGCACTGACTACCTCATATTAGGGCATTAATCATGTTGACAAATTGTGGTTTACTATTATTATTATTACTCTTATATATATATACTAGCAATTCTGTCTATGTTCTTTCTTTATTTTTTGTTTTAAGCTTACATATCTTAATTGTACATTACTTTATATTATGTATATTTTTTATCTATTTATTTTATGTACCATGCACCTTATGCAGAAGCTCTGCAATTTCGTTGTATCTTGTGTACAATGACAATAAAGAAATTCTAATTCATTGTAATTTACCAATTCAAGCAGGTGCAATGACTTTTGGGAGTTGAAAATCAGCCAATCAGATTGGAGCTTTTGCCATTTTTGAGTGCGATATACATCAGATGGTCAGTAAACGGTGCATGGCCATTTCCATGGGTCTGAGTGAAAGCTCTTATTTGTTGTGTGCTAAACCCAATTGAAGGTAAGTGATGGTAAGGCAGGTTAGCAGCTTTGGGAGCATCAGTCAGCTCGGCACAGTCAACCATGTGCATCATACATTGACAGTAGCTCTGAAGCATCTAGAGACGGGCCCTTTACAAATGCAAATGTGAAAATATCTTCCGACAGCTTTGCTGAGGATAAGACAAGCTTCAGTGCTCACAGACCAATCAGCTTCCCATCAAAGTCACAAATGATTCTTACATTTCTGATTATAGATTTTCTGAAGCGCGGGAAGACTTCACATTTGTGTCCAATCACACTATCACAGAGAAAACACTATAGAGGGAAGTCGAAGTCGAGGTATAGACGAATGCTAATTGTGTGATGTAAAAAAAAGAGCCAATAATATAGCCATTGCTTAAATTAAACTAAAACAGCAGATGTGGAAGTGATTTAATTCTTAAAGTAATAATTTGACATCAGCAGAAAGTGTCAAACAGTCTGAACTACAAAATACATTATGATCTGCACATTTAAACATCAGATAGAACTGGAACATGAATTTATACTGAACTAAATTATTTTTGATAAAAGCAAAACCTCAAGTGTAAACAAGCTATTTTTATTTAATTAATAAAGCACCAATTAAAACAGCAGACGTGGAAGCCGCTACCGAGAACACATTCGCCCCTCGATTTCAGCGTAGTCCTAGGGACTACCAAAGGGTTGTGATTGGACGATAGCCTCGAAACCATTTGAATGATTTAAAAATGAGAAGTAGTACTTCATACTCAATTCTAAAACCAGGACGGCGCCTGATGCAAACCTCCGTTATCTGCAATAATCCTGAGCAACGTCAGATCGTTGCAACAAAAGATAGAAGAATTCTAGAAGCTAGAGCCAGCTTTGAGTATCGGGATGCTGGTACTTACTGAAACTGGGCTTCGACTGAAGATGCCAAGCTCGCTGAAAGAGGAACAAGGCTTTTCTCTAATTCAGGCAGATAGATCTGTCAACTCGGGGAGGAGCAAAGGCGGTGGCATCTGCGTGTTTGTAAATGACCGATGGTGTAGCCATTCAACAGTCAAATCCACAGTATTTAATCCAGACATTGAACTTTTATGTTTAAGTTTGAGACCTATTTATCTGTCAAGAGATTTTGGGAACATTGTGATCAGTTGTTGTTTATGTCTCTCCATCGGGTGAAGCGGCAAACATCATTAGAGACTGTATTCAAGCCCAACTTCAACATACACCAGGAGCGCCGGGTTTTCACAAATTCACACCTATAAATAAGTCAGATAGAATAATGGTATGTGTATTTGGTGTGCTGTCTGAGGAGAGGCTCCGAGCTCGGTGTTTTCCCCACGATTCCTGGCTGAGATAGGAACCAGCCAAGAGTGAGGAGTCGGGGTGAAGGAGGGATGCTGAAAACTGTTGAGGACTTTAGGTGAGTTGACCATGTATATATATATATAGGCTTCCTCTCATGCTGATAGGATAGATGTGGTAATTGATGTGGTAATAAATAAAAAGCATTTTTTTGTAATCAACTCAGAAAAATATTTTTGTCCTTGCTGCTTTCACAGAATTTTGAAACTTTGATAAGATTATTTCATTAGACAGCATTCTTCCATTGACATTCCTGATATCATCATTTAACCAAGGGACTGACTTGGGTTTAGCATGTTTCTTCCTCGGAGAAGCAAAAGATCTTTACACAAGTGGAGTTAAAAGCCTTAACATGTTGCTCTACATTTTGATGAGATAAAAAAAAAAGTCTTAAAAGGATTGTAGTGCTTCTTCTTATGCATAATATGCAAGTCTCCATGTGAAATAGAGCTAAATATATGAGTCCACTGGATAGAAGAATGGACTTTCACCAACAATGAACAAACCCAGATACAAGACGGGTTCAGTGCATTCCCTCACAATAAAGCCTTTCCACATTAGTCAAACCCAAAAGCGTCAATAAGTATTTTATCATCGTTAGGGACAATATTTCCGACAAAATCCATACATTCATGAATACATTCTTTGTTACATTTGGGATATGCCAGTTCCAGTAAAAATAATTGCACATCAGATCTCCGTCTGAATGAGAGAACAGTCGAAAAAGTGCCTCTCAAACATGTCTCTCAGTTCCTTGAACAATGCGCTTTGTGTCAAAATATGTTTGTGTGCTCTGAAGTTGTCTGAGGGTTGTCATTACATATGTTTATCCAGGAAATATCTATCTGCTGCCTTTCATCTAATCCCAGTCTTTGGTATGATGCCATTGCTAACAGGCTCGCCTAAGGGACGCCAGCGCCGAGAAATCATATAAATGCAAATGACACATTCGCCTATGGAAATATCCACTCTCTCACCTTCCTTCTTTTCATATTTCAGTTTCTCATTCTGTTTTTGTCTAAAGTGGTTTAGTTGTCAACTTCCAGCTCTATCATTTCACAGGAAAACAGGAGAAAAGGTCACAGATATGCCCTTACAGGAGAGAGAATGGGAAAGGAGCTTTGGTGTTCTGCTTCAGAATACTTTGAAGAAGAAGTGCATTCATGTTCTCCAGTTGTGATTCCACTTCAACAAACAATGCATGTATTACACTATGATGAAATGTGCCAACTAGTATGGCTAGTACCGCTGGCAATGGCAAACGTCCATGATGCAAAGCTGTTTCAATAGAGGTAGTGAAGATGAGAAGAACAGCCTAAATAAACACCCCGAAGAGTGAAACACACCACATTCTGTGTGTCTCCTTCATCCTTCCCATCCTGCAGACTCGACTGATGCGCTGAGGAGTGAATCAGGTGTGTTTGATGATGGAGACACGGCATGTGCACTAGGAATCAGGACAGGTTTCAGAACCTTTATTTATATTTGAAGACAAAAGCCACCAACAATTGATTGATATCTGTTTAAAATCTGCAAGACTGCAATTTCTCCCGACTGTTTGACTGTTTGGTAACAGGTGCTGAACAGCTGTCAATCATATCACCGAAAGACCAGAAGGCCAAAATTAATAGACTTTACTCAAAAGTTGCAGTTTACTAAAGGGCAAAAGGCAAAAAGAAAGTAATATTGTAAGATTTATGCCCGTTCTCCGTGTGCCGTTCTCTGTTTGCTGCCTCGTTGCTTCTGCTGCTGTTGCGTTGGTTTGCGTCTGTAAGCTTCGTATATCTTTCTGTTTTGAATCATTATTTACTATCATTCCTTGTTGTTTATACTGCTAAATATAACTTACTCAACATCACACATTAACCTGACATCGCCATCTTCAATCTAAATCGTTATTGCTAGCACAACACGCTAGTAATTCGCTAGCCTGTTAGCGTGTCATCCGTGCGCACTTTATTTATTTATTTATTTATTTATTTATTTATTTTTCTTGCGCGCGCTCACGCCTTTTACAAGTCCATTAAATAACTTAGGTGAGTAGGATCAGTCAACAAACATGGTAAGTCATGTCATCTCCTCTTATTGTCACCTGCACCTCATGTAACATGTATAGCATATCCTTCTCTGTCAGCACAGGATTTACATGTGATAAATGCAGGGAGATAGTAAAGCTGGCGGAGAAGATTTCAGAACTAGAGACACGCATCCAAGCTTTACTCGAGGTTAATTGTAAGAGTGCAAGGGCTTAAGATACTGCTTTGGATGCGACTAGCTTAGTTAACTCTTTACATTGTTCGGTTCCGGCTGTAGAGCCCATGCAGCAGGGCAACTGGGTGACGGTGAGGCGCTGTAGTCGCGGGACAAAACACTGCTCTTCCATTCCGATTACAACATCAAATAGATTCTCCCCACTCAGTGAAACACCCACTGAGAATCCTGTTGAATGTGCCCTAGTTATTGCCCGATTCTATTACACGGAACGTGAAAATAGAGACACCAGCCACCATAGTCACATGTTTGCCGGGAGCCAGAGCGCCTGACATCAAAGCAAATTTAAAAGTGCTGGCTAATGCTAATCGTAAATTCTCTAAGATTATTATTCACGTCGGCACTAATGATGTTCGACTCCGCCAGTCGGAGATCACTAAAATTAATGTTAAAGAGGTGTGTGAACTCGCAAGTACGATGTCAGGTATTGTAATTTGCTCTGGCCCCCTTCCTGTTCGCAGGAGTGATGAGATAGTCAGTAGATTGTGTTCACTCAATGGCTGGTTGTCTAAGTGGTGTCCGCAAAATAATATAGAATTCATCGACAATTGGAAAAGTTTTTGGGGCAGACCTGACCTGTTGAAAAGAGATAGTATTCATCCCTCCTGGGATGGTGCTGCTCTTCTCTCTAGTAATATGGCACATAGTCTTAGAGCTCAAACATGACAATCTGGGGCTCAGGTCAGGAAGCAGACAGACTGGCTAAACCGACCGTCTGCTAGCTGTCTCACGTCACCAAGGTCAGATAAATCCCATCACATAGAGACTCTTTCACCTAGATATCATCATATAGAGACTGTGTCTGTTCCCCGAATTAGGACATACAAAAAACTCCTAAACCCATTTAAGGGTATAAATTTAATTGATGTTCAACAAATAAAAAACAGATATAATACCAATGAGCAAATGATAAAGCTCGGGTTGCTGAATATTAGATCCCTTTCTTCAAAAGCACTTATTGTTAATGATATGATTACAGACTATAATCTAGATGTGCTGTGTTTGACAGAAACCTGGCTAAAACCAAACGATTACATTACTTTAAATGAGTCCACCCAGCAAGATTACTGTTATAAACATGAGCCTCATCTGAAAGGCAAAGGGGGAGGTGTTGCTGTAATTTATAGTAATATTTTTAGAATTACTAAGAAGTCTAGTTTCAAATATAATTCTTTTGAAGTGTTGGTGCTTAATATAGCAATATATAATGTAAATGATAAATCACGTTTGAGATTTGTGCTGGCTACTGTATACAGGCCACCAGGGCGCCATACAGACTTTATCAAAGAATTTGCTGACTTTCTTTCAGAGTTAGTACTGGCTGCAGATAAAGTCATAATTGTTGGTGATTTTAATATACATGTGGATAACGAAAAAGATGCATTGGGATTGGCATTTAAAGACATTCTTAACTCTATTGGAGTTAGACAACACGTGTCAGGACCTACTCATTGTCGAAATCATACTCTAGATCTAATATTATCACACGGAATAAATGTTGATGCCGTTGAAATTCTGCAGCAGAGCGATGACATCTCAGATCATTATCTAGTCTCGTGTAAATTACATTTAGCCAAGGCTGCAAAGCCGACTCCGTGTTACAAATATGTTAGACCTATCACTTCTGCCACTAAAGATTGCTTTATTAATAATCTTCCTGATCAGTTTAATCATCTCAGCATCCCAGATAGCTTAGAAGAACTTGATATTGCAACAGAAACTTTTAACTCTCTCTTTTCCAGCACTTTAGACACAGTTGCTCCATTGCGCTTGAAGAAGATAAAAGAAAATAGTCCAACGCCGTGGTACAGCGAGCACACTCGGGCCCTTAAGAGAGCAGCCAGAAAAATGGAACGCAACTGGAAGAAAACAAAACTAGAGGTATTTCGCATTTCATGGAAAGAGAGCTTGATTACTTACAGAGAGGCTTTAAAAGCTGCTAGATCTGCTTATTTTTCAACCCTATTAGAAGAAAATAAACAAAACCCTAGGTATTTATTTGAAACAGTGGCTAAACTAACGAAAAATACAGTTTCAAGCCCAGAAGTTTCCAAGCAGCACAGCAGTAATGACTTTATGAACTTCTTCACTTACAAGATTGATAATATCAGGGAGAAAATTATAACTATGCAACCGTCTACTACAGTATCGCATCAGGCAGTGCATTGTAGTCTCCCTAAGGAAAAATTTGATTCATTCATTGCTATAGAAGAGGAAGAATTCGCTAAACTCGTTAAATCATCTAAATCGACAACATGTATGTTAGACCCTATGCCGACTAAGCTACTGAAAGAGATGCTTCCAGAGGTCATAGATCCTCTTCTTAATATCATTCATTCATCTTTGTCATTAGGATATGTACCAAAAACTTTTAAGCTTGCTATGATAGCTCTTATTAAAAAACGCAACTTGATCGTACAGAATTAGTCAATTACAGGCCAATCTCGAATCTACCTTTTATGTCAAAGATACTAGAAAAGGCAGTATCCTCACAACTATGTTCCTTTCTAGAAAGAAATGATATCTGTGAGGATTTCCAGTCAGGATTTAGACCGTACCATAGTACTGAGACTGCTCTCATTAGAGTCACACATGATTTGCTCTTATCATCCGATCGTGGTTGTATCTCTCTATTACTGTTACTCAATCTTAGTGCTGTATTTGATACTATTGGCCACAACATTCTTTTAAATAGACTCGAAAATTATGTTGGCATTAGTGGAATTGCATTAGCATGGTTTAAATCATACTTATCTGACCGTTATCAGTTTGTAGCAGTAAATGAAGAGATGTCTCATCGATCACAAGTTCAGTATGGAGTACCACAAGGCTCAGTACTAGGACCGTTGCTGTTCACTCTGTACATGCTACCCTTAGGAGATATCATTAGGAAGCATGGCATTAGTTTTCACTGTTATGCTGATGATACTCAGCTGTATATTTCTTCACGCTCCGACGAAACTTACCAATTCACAAAATTAACGGAATGCATAGCTGATATAAAAAACTGGATGACTAGTAATTTCCTATTACTTAATTCTGAAAAAACAGAGATTCTCATTATTGGACAAAAAACTTCCTCACGTAATAATCTAGAATACTGTCTAACACTTGATGGCTGCTCTGTCAAGTCTTCGTCGTCGGTTAGGAACCTGGGTGTGTGTGTGTGTGTGTGTGTGTGTGTGTGTGTGAGTGTGCTCTTTGATACCAATCTTTCATTTGAAAGTCACGTGTCTAGTATCTGTAAAACCGCATTCTTTCATCTTAAAAATATATCTAAATTATGCCATATGCTCTTAATGACAAATGCGGAACAATTAGTTCATGCGTTCATGACCTCAAGGCTAGATTACTGTAATGCTCTACTGGGTGGTTGCCCTGCACGCTTAATAAACAAACTACAGCTGGTCCAAAACCGCCTATAGACTGAACTTGTAATACGCATGTGCATGCCATCAGCGTTCTCACTGGTTCGCGTTTTTGAAGTTTGCGCAGAAAGAACTTAAGAGTTTTCTGTTAAAACGGTGTCGTGTTAGCGGCCCCTAAGTTAATAACTAATGATCGTTGCAACAGAAGTGAATCAATCAAACTAACTTTAGCTGGACAATAACTTTATTCTAGAGCTGCTATAAAGCCAAAACAATCTCTGTTACTTTAATTTCCTATTATCACTGTAAAGCTGCTTTGGGACAATCTACATTGTTAAAAGCGTTATATAAATGAGGATGACTTGACTTGACTTGACTTGCTGTGAAGTCTACTCCGTAATACCGCTACTACATTACTCTCTACTGAAATTAATACCCATTCCGCAGCAAATATTGCATTAGTGCAGCACAGAGAGAACAACAAAATACCTGAACATGTTTGTATAGCACTTGACTGAACTTATTCATGATTCTAAACACTAAACCTTTGTGGTGATTATTTAAAAAAACAAGACTTCCATGTGAGAAACGAGTGAAGAGTTCTTACCTTGCCCACATACAGCGGCTCCATCCCGGTGTATTCCTCAAGCACAAAGAACTGATTCCAAACCCAGTTGCGTTTCTGTCTCTGCAGGGCGTCCCGTGAGTGTGTGAGGTGTTTGTGGGGTCGGTCAGGGGTCGCGTCAGGGGTCGTGTCAGCAGACCAGCTCATTTCCTGAACAGCGAGGAGCCAGACGGCAAAACACACGAGACGGCCACAAACACTCATCTAGGGCAACGTGAAGAATCAGCACACAGGAGTGAAGGATCAGCACACAGGAGTGAAGGATCAGCACACGGGAGTAAAGGATCAGCACACAGGAGTGAAGGATCAGCACACGGGAGTGAAGGATCAGCACACGGGAGTGAAGGATCAGCACACAGGAGTGAAGGATCAGCACACGGGAGTGAAGGATCAGCACACGGGAGTGAAGGATCAGCACACAAGAGTGAAGGATCAGCACACGGGAGTGAAGGATCAGCACACGGGAGTGAAGGATCAGCACACAGGAGTGAAGGATCAGCACACGGGAGTGAAGGATCAGCACACAGGAGTGAAGGATCAGCACACGGGAGTGAAGGATCAGCACACGGGAGTGGAGGATCAGCACACGGGATGGATCAGAGACTGAACAAAAATACATCCGGTCTGAAATATCACCAACGCAGATAATTAAATGTCAAACCCTTGCAGTTTGTGGAATTCCAAAGTTTTGTATGCACAAAACCTAGAAATCCCTGAAGTGATTACAGTGATGTCATTTCTGATGGTTCAGGAGGAGTTTCTGATGCCTGTCAGAAAAAGAGAGATAAAACAAGGGTGAGAGGATCTGCCTTCAACTATTGTAGGCTTTCTGAAGAAGAGTTGTTGCAGCAAATCTCCACTGCCATGTTTGGGTGGTTAGCAGGGTGTTGCTAAAAGCGTCATGCTGCGTTTTCTAGGGTGTTCCCCCCACACAAAATTGTAAATAATGTATGTTAAAATGTATTCTATAAATTGAAATTAATTATCATTATGTAAGGAATAATTGACTCCAGGCCGTTGAATTATTAGAAAAATAGTGCACACCCGAGGTGTTAATGTGGTCACGACGCGAAACGGATCGAGTGGCCGTTACACCTCGGGTGTGCATTATTTTTCTAATAATTCAACGGCCTGGAGTCAATTATTCCGCTTATACTACAGTTACCACACCTCAAAACATTGTTCAGATGATGTATTTCAAGACATTTGTCAAGTTTTTGTCATTAAAACGCTCTTGTATGTAGGACTAATTTCTTTTGCGTCAATTCCCATGCCTTTGTTGCTAATTCCAAAACGTCATTTAAGAGTAACGGAGGTTTGAGCCACTGATAGCAGACTAATGCAGTTATTAGTGCAGTTATTAGATAGACAGATAGAGAGACAGAGAGAGGTTGCAATAATGAGACAGAAAAGCATGTGCGTCAATATTATTTTATTTATTTATTAATTCATTCGTTTTAATTCATTCGTTAATTTTATTTTTCTATTATTGACAGTAGGCTGTAACGAAACCCTGTGCAGCAAGACTATCTATTTATGTATATTCAGTTCAATTTTCTATTGATTATAGATAGGACTATATACTTTTTTTATTAAAATTAAACTGCACATTTCCATTGATTGTGAAGTTAGACATCGAAAATGGCTGATCAAGCGCATGGGGCTGCATGTTAGCAGAGGGTTTTTTCCTGGTGATCCTTGGCTTGATTTTCGTTTGTAGGGGAGAACGGGGTAATGTGAGACATCGGGTAATGTGAGACACCCCCTATATCTAGGCAACGG
The DNA here is from genome assembly GCA_021464565.1 of Rutilus rutilus. Taxonomy (NCBI): domain Eukaryota; kingdom Metazoa; phylum Chordata; class Actinopteri; order Cypriniformes; family Leuciscidae; genus Rutilus; species Rutilus rutilus. Next base: position 30,130,757 of record JAJAQA010000024.1, on the reverse strand, counting down.
AACACAATTTTGGTCATTTGACCATTATGTTTTCAAGCCCCTTTCATTTCACCTTGGCCATGAAGAAAAAGACCTCATGGTGCTGTAGTAAGCATGTTTTTTTCACAAAAATATTTTTTTTGCATGTAAAAGTAAATTTTCTTGCTGTCAACTTAATCAACTGTTGTGCCAAAGCAAATTGATTCAGGTAGAAAAACTTATATCATACATGTTGATGAACTACCAACATATAAAACCATGTGATGATGCTAGCTGAAGATAAGCCCGAATTGCTAAGAGAGATCGTTTTTTTCTAAAATGTGGCGGTGGGGTATAGTGAGACAAATGCTGTGGGGTAAAGTGAGACATGAGGCACAAGTTAAGTTTAGTCTTAAACATATTTTAATGTAATATTACATGACATATGTTTTATTTTTAATGTCATAAACATAGTAGAAAAGCCATAATGCCATGGCAATACACCAGGAAGAAAACCTGACGGCCCGAATGAGAGGGTGCACTCCTCTGGGCCCCAGGCAACCCAGAGGCGCCTGTTTTCCATTACCTAGTCCGATAAGAGTGTCGTCTTCCTCCTCTACAACACCCCGAGCATCCGTGTTTGGACCGTCGTTGCTTCAGCAGGAGCACTAGCAGGTGTACGGATCTGACTTTGACCAGAGATGACCCACCCTCCCTGGGGCCGGCCCGGGAGGTCTGCAAGCATGGAGCTCTTCTTCAAATACAAGATATTTTTGGACATTTTTACGAGGAGGAATATCCTTCAGTGTGTCTTTCACCCCTAGCTCACCCAGGATGGTGCACATTCACCGGTGTGCACGCCCTGGCACCGAGGGACTGGGTGTCCAAACCAGACCCTATTTACTGGAAGTCTCGCCCGCACAAAGTGCACTTTCTCTGGGCTGGGTCAGGCTGTTTCTCCACCCGGTCTGACCACCACGGTTCTCTGGTCCATGTTCCTTGCCCGAGCGGAGCTTTGTCCCTCCTCCACAAAGACCCAAAGGTCCGTTTTAGGACTGACTTTGCTCCAGACGGAGCTCCAGCGGTGGCGGACAAATCCGAATCTGGCTCAGGACAGGCCACTCTCCCTGGGCTGGCCAGGGGAGGTCTGACAGCATTGAATTTTCCAAATGTATCACAATAATTTGGACATAGTTCTTTTTTTTTAGGAGGAATTTCCTCCAGTGTGCCATTCACCCTTAGCACGCCAAGGACGTTGCACCTTCACTTGGATGCGCACCGGTGGGTCATCAAAAAATGTGCTTAATTGACCAATCTCCATGATTCTGTTACTAGTCCGAAATTTAGTTCTGGAATGTGTGGTTGTCAAGCTAGCTGTCAAGATTCTTACTGTTACAACATGTGTTGTTATGGAAGTTTCAGAGTGGAAAAAGTAAGTGGATCAGATTACCCCCAGCTGGTTCACTTTACCCCGTTAATTTCTCTGGTCTGTCTCAGTTTACCCCTAAGCTGGGGTAAAGTGAGACACAAGACCACTTTTTTAAAAATCATATTTTCACTGCCCTTCGTCCTGAATACATTCTAATAATTTCCATTGCTAGGAAACATCCTGAATTAATGGGAAATGTGTAAATTTGACTGATATATCATTTTAGCTTGCTTAGAGGGGAACGAATGTAAAAAATGTCTCACTTTACCCCACTCTCCCCTACTATTGTTTGCTGAGAGGATCAAGCTCCATTTCTTTCTTTCTGTAGCGGAAGGTGCCCACTAGCTTCTAGGGCTTGTTTCACACTTGTGCCCTGTGACAGACATGATCTGCCTGCTCTCCAGCCCTGACTCTGACAGCATTTGAACTGCAGTGCTTCTAAATGAATGGTTGGTGTATCTTTTGGATAATCCGACTGCCCCGCTGATGCGCGGAAGCATGTTTCCAAGATAGTTCACACCCATCGGTTCATGGGAATACCAGCAATCTCTCCTGTCAAGCTTCACCTGTGAATCTTTCAGTGGATGAAGATAGAAGGATGTGGCATCAGGTGGGCATTTGGTGATGTACTTTCTGAAACTTTTAACCGGGCAAAGGGGGTCCCCCCTGGATTGGCAAACATGAATCCTCGGTAGCAGTCTTTGTTGGGATCAGTGGGCTTTTTGTGTTTTTTGGTTTCTGCAGTATAAGACAAGCAAATATATTCATCATCATTTTCATCTTTTTTAATGACGAATGAATTCTTTCTTAATTCTCGATTTCCTTCCTCCTTGCCAGGTTCAGCTGAATGTCAAACCAGACCTTGCGAACCAGCCCGGCTGCTGTGTCTGGTGACAGATACGTAGAGTTACGAATGCGCTCTATTTCAGCGGTCAAAATGGGAGGATGATGAGAACTGAAGTCTTTCCCAGCCTTGCGAAACTTTTTGAGGACGGCCTTGAATACGTCATTGGATGATTTGAATTCTGACTGCCCAATGATGTTGTATTTGGATATATAGCGGTTCAGTCCAGCTCGTAGGGAGAGAAAACTTGACACTGAATACTCTGCGCCTGATGCGTGTCAGACAGTGGCATAGAAAGCCCGCAGCTGGGTATTTAAAGCGTCTGCCCCGTCTCTCTCTACTTTGTCCACAGATGTATTTTTGGCCTTAAGCCAGTCGTTAAACACATTGACAGCCCAAGCTGTTGTTTTTTTTGGTGTTTTCTTCGTGTTTTTCGCCCTCAAGTCTGTCTAGCTGTTCTTCGCTGATTGTTTTATGTCTTTTGTTGTTGCCTGCTGCTTTTGATGTCCTCTTCCGTTTATTTGTTTTTTCATCTGGGTTATCCAATACTGCCGTCGCCCAGTTGTTAAAATTTTCATGTTCACCATAAATATAAAAATTTACTTCCGGAAAATCAAAATTGTCTGTCAATTTTTTTCTTGTTATGAATTGTATCCTATTTTCCGTTATTACAGTTAACTACGCAAAGTGATTATGGAACTGTAATGCAGTCAAGGCCTGCCTGGAACTACTTTAGCTGTGCTTTTCCCTGAAAATAATTGCACACCTTAGAACGTTCGTCAACCAATCAGATACAAGCATTCAACGGCCCTGTAGTATAATACAATATAAAGAGCAATAATCAACAATAATGATTTTCTCATAATACTGCAGCCCTACACTGTAATAATGTTTTTTTAATATTTTTATAATTTATATACTTTATAGGCTATACTATATTTGCATACATATTTATATACACACTAAATTTATATTACGCTAAGTTATTTGATTATTTGAGAGTGACTGTTTTATATCGACTAATCCAGGTTATTGTCACGATCTCATGTGTCTTGTGTTTTGTAAGACTTTTATGTTGAAGTGTATTCTTAGTTCCCATTGTTTCTGTGTTCGCTTCCTGTGTTTTGTTCCTGTTTTGCCTTGTACCTTGTTTGTTGTCATAGTTACCCTCATTAGTTCCCATGACATCTAATCACCCACACCTGTCCCTCATCAGCCCCTTGTTAACCTGTCTATTTAAACCTATGTTCTTCAGTTGTTGGTTGTTGTTCCTGTTGTTGCTCTCCTGCCTGCTCTATGTGGATTATGCACTTGTTCTTGTATTATCTGTGTTTATGTTTTATTAATAAACCTCTGTGCTTGCGTTTGGATTCTCGCTTTGTCTCAAGCCTGCTAACACCTTACAGTTAGACAGGATGCCAAGTCTACTTTCAGGTGAGACATTTTAAACCATGAAAGCTGTTTTCCTGTAATTTGTCACCCTTCTGTAGAATACAATAACAAATGCTTTTCTTATTAAAATAGCACAATAACATAATTTAATGTGAAGAAGAATGTATAAGTACATATATGAATGTAAACCAGAGGCAGCCCTTGCAATTGGGAGGCCTGTTTCAAAGAAACATATTGTATGCAATTCAACTGTAATTACTTTTATTATCTGTTATATTTAACTCATATTTCACACTTAATAGTCTATTTATATTCTATCTACTGCTATCCACGCAACAACCGAAACCAAATCAACATTCAATCTTCGTCAATTCAGTTTTCGCCTCAAATAGAAGCTTGGACAGTTTAATGACAGGCCTAGAAGAGCAAAGAAATTAAAATGAGAGAACAGGGATTAAATAAATATTTTAATAGGAATTAGTAATGCATTATGAATCGGCTAGGTACATCAAGAGGAAATATTTTACACTCTGAATTTGACATTTATAACTTGGCTTTCCTATGACCAAGTGCTGCAAAAGCTCTGACAAGCGTAACTACAGTATATGCTTATGCAGCGATCTCATGATGCCGTGTTCATCAGTGTGGATAGCCACAGGAATTATTCTTATCAGCCGCATGTGCCAGATATAAATAAAAATGAAATGATAGGGAAAAATGAAATGAAACAAAAATTGCCAGGAGGTGGCGGCAAATCATTGTCTTTACGTGTGAGTCATTCAGTCAAAAACATCCATTCAAAAACGGCTGACTCATTCAGGGACAAAGTTATTGTGACTGACTTGTTGCCTCAAGCAGTGTTTGTGCATGAAGGTACATCACGAAAATGATTTCAGACAGACTTCTGAGGCAGAGTAACAGTTTAATGAACTACAGCAAAATATAGAGAGCTTTGGTGAAAACTAAGTGAATATTTAATTGCTACAATAATTTCTCACTAGAAATAACATCAAAAGTGGAAAAGGTTTATATAAAACGTACATTTACACAACTTTCAGTCGCCATATATATTTTTAGCTCTGCACTTAGGTTTGATGAATGGATTGATGAATCTGAATGTATTGTAGTTTACATGAACGCTAAACGTGATCGGGTTGATGTGTGCATTTAAATGTCACAAGCTTCAAATCTAAATAAATTTTTTGACATGCCGCACGAATATACAGTTCTTTTTCTTACTTCGCTTGGTGTTTCACTATGGGAATCGCTTCGGGCGTGACCAACTACAGAAGCTCCTATGCCACCACGTCTGTCTTTGACAGACAGGTCGACCTGAGATCAGGCTCCGCCCCCACCTATATCACTCAGGTCAACCCCTAACAAAGTCATTCTCGCTTTCTTCCCATGAGGGACTACAACTAGCTCTCTCAGCACGTCCTGATTTTTGCTAAACAGTTCAACAGGCGGACCGTCATTGGATTACGCCACTGAACGCGACATCAGTGGATTGGACTGTGTTGAGTGTCACACTGAATAGTGTCCGTGTCATGGCGAGCTATTCTGTTCGGACTATCGTGTGTTTAATTACGACGGTAGGTTTTTCAGTAGCGTCAAGCCATCTTTAGGCTTTACGCGTTAAGGCGAGCCATGAAAAGGGCTAACTACCCTACGTAAACCATCAGACTAACATGTCGTGACGAGTCATTGAATCGCTCTTTCTCTCTCCAGCCGTTATGTCGACAGTCACTACCCCCGCCAAAGGGAATGAGTCGAAAAGCAGGGAGCCTGCACCTCGTGTCCCGCGTCATGTGGAGCAACCGTCTCGGGCAGGGACCCCCATCCCATGTGCATCGTGTGCATGGGCACTAAGCACGCTCAAATGTCGCTTGCGGACCCGCAAACTTGCGTTCACTGTGCGTCAGTGGCGGTAAAAATTTTGGAGAGAAGGCTGGGAATGGCGGTGGCTAGCCAGCAAGACCCATGTTTGTCCGGAGCTGCCGCGAAACCTAAGGCTACTGTCCATCATATGCGAGCTACCATGAGCTGGGCTGACATGATGGAAGCCGAATCCCCGGATATGCCTCCTCTGTTTGATGGCTTTCTCGCACACGAGGAGGAAGAGCCGGGAGACGAGGACGCAGAGGGAGACGCAAACTCTGACCTCCTCGACTTGGACATGGATGACGAGGAGGAGGAGGACAACTCTCTCTTCCCTGTACAACAGTCTAGACCCCCTAGCACGACTGATTCGGGCAAGCGAGCCGCGGCTAAACTGGGCCTAGCGTGGCCCGTTGCGCAGGATGCAGAAGGAGCAGACAAGGGACCTCTCTCGGCTCGCATACTCAATTGGCGCGCATGCGCAGTTCATCCGTGGGTTGTAAACACGATTTTAAGGGGATACAGACTTCAATTTGCCATGAAACCACCCAGATTCAATGGTATGATAGTCTCAGTGGCCGAGGGAGAATCAGCTCGCGTCCTTACAGTCGAGATAGATACTCCTTTAGACAGACGAGCCATCAGAGTGGTGCAAAAGGAAGTGAGCTGTCTTTTACTCCCGTTACTTTGTGATTCCAAAGAAAGGGAGCACATGTCTGCGTCCAATTTTAGATCTCCATGTGTTAAGCTCCTACGGAAGTATTCCTTCAAAATGTTGACACACAAAACACTCTGTCGATCAATCCGCCAGAACGACTGCACACAGAATATCTAGGGCTCAGTATAAACTCCCTCTCTTATCGGGTCACTCTGACAGAGGGGAGAATCACGTCCTTCACTCAGTGTCTCTCCCGTTTTCAGACGGGGAAAATTGTCCCATTCAGACTGTGCTTACGAATGCAGGGGTTAATGGCTTCAGCGATTTCAGTAGTACGGCTGGGGCTACTCATAATGAGAGACTTTCAGCGTTGGGTCACGCATCTGCGTCTGTGTTCTCGGCGTCATCTCAGCCGACCGGAGAGAGTAACTCATGCGTGCGTCAGAGCGCTCAGACATTGGAAAAGCCCTGTGACTCTCAGAACGGGGATTCCCTTGGGGGCAGTGTCGTCGAGAGTCACTATGATGACGGACGCGTCAATAAAGGGCTGGGGAGCAACTCTAATGGGCAGAGCTGTCAACGGTGTGTGGCCTCCACAGCTGATTCACAAGCACATAAATTACTTGGAATTGTTGGCAGTGTTTCTAGCGCTGAAACATTTTCTGAGCTTCATCAGGGGCCAGCATGTTTTAGTGAAAACAATTCTACAGTGGTAGCTTATATCAACCGACAGGAAGGCACACACTCTCTTCAACTGCACCAGTTAGCAAAAAAGCTGATTGTGTGGTGCGACACAAGGCTTTTATCCATCAGGGCAACCCATGTTCCAGGGATATTGAACAGGGGGGCAGATTTGCCATCCTCACCCAGACAGGATAGCTCTCTGGGCCTGGCCCGTGAGAGCTGGAATTTGAGTGCAGCAGGTCTGCCCCCATCAGTCGTACACACTATACAGAGTGCAAGAGCCTCTTCTACTCACTCACTTTATAGTAATAAATGGCGAGTCTTTGAAGAATGGTGTGGACGGACTCATATTGGCCCTTTTCAATGTTCAGTGAATTACATATTATGTTTTCTCCAAGATCTGTTAGATAAAGGGAAGGCTTTTTCTATGTTAAAGGTATACTTAGCGGCCATGTCTGCTTGTCATGTTGGTTTTGGTGACAAGACAGCAGGTCAGCACCCTTTAATAAGTCGTTTTATGAAAGGGGCACGGCGTAAGAGGCCAGTGGCCAGGCGAATGGTCCCGTTGTGGGATTTGTCTATGGTTTTAGAGGCCCTTTCTCAACAGCCTTTTGAGCCGTTGGAAGCTATAGGGCTGAAGTTTCTCTCTCTTAAGACCGCACTGCTGTTAGCGCTGGTGACAGCGAAGTTGTGAGTGACTTAAAGCCCTGTCTGTCAGCCCGTCTTGTCTGCAGTTTTCTCCAGGGCTCACAAGGGTTTCCTTTCGCCCTAACCCTGCTTTCGTACCTAAAGTAGTGGACTCATCTTATAGATGTCCAACTACAGAACTTACAGCCTTCCACCCTCCTCCGTTCTCTTCTCCGGGGGATAGGAGAATGAATTCTTTATGTCCTGTACGGGCGCTTCGTGTGTACGTGGAAAGAATGACCAGCTGTGTCTTGGGCTACTCCTCACAAAGGTAAGCCGTTGTCACGTCAGCGACTGTCCCATTGGATTGTGGAAGCTATCTCTCTGGCATATAAATGCACAGGTTCTCAACCTCCTGAGGGCTTAAGGGCCCACTCCACCAGGGGCATGGCTACATCATGGGCCTTACTTAAGGGAGTTTCAGTCCAGGAGATCTGTGCGGCAGCAAGCTGGGCTACGCCGCACACTTTTGTGCGATTTTATAGACTGGATGTGTAGGAGCCATCCTTAGCTCATGCAGTGCTAGGAGCCAGCACATCAGGTCCCATATGATGACGTATAGCGTATGTTGTGCAATCCAGGAGTGGTCTATATCTCCCACAGTGAAGAGCGAAGTTATGAAAAGAACGATGGGTTACTTAACGTAATCCTGGGTTCTTTGATAACAGAGTGAGGTGTTTCACCAACATTTCCCTCCTTGCACAGGAACGGGAAGAAATCTCTCTATAATGACTTCGTTAGGGGTTGACCTGAGTGATTTAGGTGGGGGCGGAGCCTGATCTCAGGTCGACCTGTCTGTCAAAGACAGACGTGGTGGCATAGGAGCTTCCGTAGTTGGTCACGCCCAAAGCAATTCCCATAGTGAAACACCTCACTCTGTTATCAAAGAACCCGGGATTACGTTAAGTAACCCATCGTTTCCCCTGTTCACGCTTAATAACCATTCTCCTACACTGGTTCTTTATTTGTTTTGAACAGCACACTTAATATTTATCCATTTCTGGTAATAATTTGGAGACTATGAACATATGAACCGTTGTGCTGTGCTGCTTATATTTATCACGCAGTAAAAATGCCCAAAACCAGTCGTCTGTGGATGAGTCTGAAACCAGCACTGGTGGGCCGTCTTCCTGCTCCACTTTACAGACGCAGAGAAAGGAGGATTATAGAATGACGTGAAACTCATTTATACAACACTTTATTCAACAGGAGAACAGCTCGTTCAGCGTGTCATACGTCGTCCTTTCAGTTTCGGTTTTCAATCGATCAAGTGTTATGTTCTCTCGTTAAGGAATAGGAATAAACCACCCCTTTCAAGTCGATGGAAATTATTTGTAATAGAGCTGACACTTTGAGTTTTTAATGGGTTATGTTATAGCCCTACTTGTTTTTAATGTTTTTATGAAATATCTGTAGTGCATGATCATATCACCGTATTATTTACCGCCATGCGAGCCACAGGAGACTCGCGAGCCGTCCGATGAGTAACACTGATCTACTAATCTTTTGTTTTCCTCGCAGTGTGTCGGTTAGGGGGTCAGGGGTGATGTGCTATACAATTATTGCAGGCCAAATGAATTGTAATATTAATTTAATAATAAAAGTAGTAGTAGTAATAATAATAATAATTTAATACATTAATTGGAAATGCCAAATCCTACTGATAAGGTCGATAGCTGATGCTTTTACCACAGGACCCTCCAACACATCCCGACCTCCCGATCCGTTCCAATCATGCTGCCCCTTATGGCCAAATCATACACAACCACGTCACATAGACTAGATCTATGAATATTATTATAGTCCAGCGGCTGCAATCGGAGAAGATATTATAATATATGTATATATAAATATATATATCACATTGTATATAATGTGATAAATCGGCCAGTTCACACATGCAGAAAATACACTCAGAAAATATGCTCAGATGATTTATGAGCCATGAGTGTTATTAGCCTTAGTGATTTTCAGCAATCTAATTCTACCACATGTCCCCCATTTTCATTTTCCAATAAAATGTTTGTCTTTTCTTGAATTTTCTCTGTTTCAGATGATTCTTTTCTATCGCTTCTGTTTCATCCATACGATCCACCACTCCAATATTTCACACATATTATAAAAGGGAGAATCAGCACCTCAGAGAGAGAGAGAGAGAGAGAGAGAGAGAGAGATTGATTGATTCCTATTAATATGCAAAAAAGATCCCTCAAAGTCTGGATGCATCTAAATTAAAGTCCCACAGAATCGCTACATTTTAAAGCATTATAAACCCAAGAACTGAACCCCGAAAAGAGTCCCTCAGTTCTGAGACTTACTAACCTGACTAACACTAACCAGTCTCAGACCAGCACTGCTTCTCACACAAACATCAGGATAAGCCAAATGATCAAACAGTCTACAAATACATATCTGGAACATTGGGATCAGGAAACTAAAACACAAAGTAAATTACAATTCTAACCAACTCTAAAATCAAATATTGATTAGAAGAATATCTCCAGAGTCAGAGACGGATCCTGAGTCTCGCCATGGAGAAGGACCGAGATCGAGAGATTGAGACAGACGCTCGTCCTCCTTCACCGTCACAAATACAGTTCAATCAGAGACCTCTACTCAAACAAATTCATTAAATTAATGAAGACCTTTACAGCCATGACTGAAATAGAACAGATAGAGATAATATTAGGTGAGGGACAGACAGAGATATGTGTGTGTGTTGTGTCTGACCTCAGTGTGTTTCCCTACTGTCCACCACAGTGACCCTGTGTGTGTGTGTGTGTGTGTGTGTGTGTGTGTGTGTGTGTGTGTGTGTGTGTGTGTGTGTGTGTGTGTGTGTGTGTGTGTGTGTGTGTGTGTGTGTGTGTGTGTGTGTGTGTATAATATATATATAGTTGTATTTACAGTCATGCCAATTTAGCAATTTGAGAGAGAGAGCGCGAGAGAGCATAACTCTGTCTGAGACATGACAAATGCATTTGAAATGACTATAAAGAACAAAACTTCTACAGAGAAGATAAAGAATTATAACGTCTCTCTAAGAGCATTCATCATACTTCACAGTTTTTTGCATCCTATCACTCTTTTTGTTTTTCTTTATGTGAAAATTCTTTATTTCTCCTAGTGAAGCTAAAATATCCAGAAATGTTACTGAAGATTCACAACCGTCTCATTCAATCAGCACTTTCAAAATCTCACAGTGGTTTGTCCACCATTTTTCTTCTGTTTTATTCTTTTTATGGCTAATAATTGTATTTTAAAAACACTTAGAATTTCTATTTCAAATAAATGCTGTTCTTTTGAACGTTTTATTCATCAAAGAATCCTGACAAATTAAATACGTGACGATTTCCACATAAGCAGTAAAAACCCACAGCCTGTCGGTATTCATTACTGGATTGGTTGTCCATGTTGAACATTAAATATATATTCAATATTAAACACATATAAAAAAAAAAACATTAGAATTATTCACATTATGTATCAAATAAGATCTTAATGAATAAAACTAAATTCCTACAGCTAATGCATCATACTTTTTTTATTGGCAGAAAAGATTTTAAGCAAACAATATAATATGTAATATATACTTTTAATATATAATATAAACATGTTCATTTTGCTCATGTAAGATGTGTCACTCCAGCGGACAAAAGACCTGCAAATACCTTATTATAACAAACTAAGAAATTATTGCATCTAAATTTGAGTCTTTGAGAAACAAGCATTTTTTTAATGTATTACTATTATTAATATTGTTATTATTTGGAAGTTGTATTCAAAGGCATTATAGTGCAAACTTTATGGCTAAGTCTGGATAGGCATTATGGATCTGGTTCACTTTTACTATCTAAAAAAGGTTAAAAAGGTAAGAAAAACTTCTGACAGTCGCTTAAAGTAAGATATAGACTACATGTATGATTCAAAATGTTCCATTTAAATAGTTACAATTTGCATATTTTAATATTCATATTGTATGTTCATCATGAACTACTGATCATGTGTGCTTGTAAATTACTTAATAATTTAAGACATTTTACTACTATATATATATAATACTTATAATAAAAGTAGTCTTAATATAGCCTACTGTGAAACCAATACATGCTCATTATTAAACATAAGTGTCCCACATAAACTATAGCATCAAACCCCAGAGAAACAGAGAAATAAACCAACCATAAATAAAGCATATTCTCATCTGAGTGTTGTGAACTATAAGCGCATCTGAAAACCTCTGAAGATCATGAAGTCTGATCGCTTCTGTCTACTGACCTTCACGTGAAATCGTGTAATAAGAAGACAGTTTAAAGCCATATATTCTCTGTATGTTGTTTTATAGATGTAAATGTCCGTGATAACAACTCCCTCATCACAGACAGATGTGAACACTCACCTGATGTGACTGTAGAGAAACTGAAGTTCTCGCTTCGATATGATCGTGTGGACGCGACGAGCTCGAGTAAAGAAAGCCGACAGAGAAACTGAGAGACTGAGACTCTGAGAGACTGATATTCAGAGAAACAGAGAGACTGAGAGACAGATAGTCCGAGTCCAGTCCTGTCGAGCGTTGGTGCTGTGCGACGCGTGAATGAGCGCGCAGTAAGAGCAGAGGTGTGTGTGTGTGTGTGTGTGTGTGTGTGTGAACATGGTTATTGTAGGTCTAGTCTAAATGTGAACATGCATTTATTCATCTCACTTGCACAAGCACAGATTCAGTATTCCTTAAAATAATAGTGAAATGAAAACACAGAATATTCCGCAAACTAGCAATAATTAATAATTAACTTTATGTTATTTATAAGGATAGTTTACCCGAAAATGTAAATTACTCTTTACACTTATGTTGCATCATTATGCATTAATATGAGGAGAGTCTCCACATGAATGACCCGCGACTGCAGATCAACGAGCTTCTGCATTTCTCTCTGATACAATAAATGTGGAGGATTTTAAAGGGCCCCTATTATGCTATTTTAAAGTTTCCTAATGTTGTTGTGGAGTCTCCTACAACATGTTTACATCCATCAAAGGCAAAAACAAAAAAAAAACTGTTTAATTTCCTCATAATATACATTTGCACATCGTCACATTTGCAATGACTCTCAAACGACTCGTCAGATTAATCAATCTCTCTATCCCTCCTTTCCGCGATATACTCTGCTCTGATTAGCCAGACGGCTCAGTCTGTTGTGATTGGCCTGCCATGTACAGCGCGCGCCTCGAAAACAAAAACGCCCATTGCCATAACAACGTCAGCTCTGTGTCCTGAGGCTTCCTACACCTTAAACTAAACACAGTAACGAACAATGAAGTCGATTTTACCATATCAATGCGAGCGCGAGTCCGATAATGAAACACTGGAAGAACTAACGCTAGTTATTCAACCCGAACCTCCATCAGGACGACTCCAGCAGGACTCAGTGTTTCTCAGTGAACCCGAACCTCCATCAGGACGACTCCAGCAGGACTCAGTGTTTCTCAGTGAACCCGAACCTCCATCAGGACGACTCCAGCAGGACTCAGTGTTTCTCAGTGAACCCGAACCTCCATCAGGACGACTCCAGCAGGACTCAGTGTTTCTCAGTGAACCCGAACCTCCATCAGGACGACTCCAGCAGGACTCAGTGTTTCTCAGTGAACCCGAACCTCCATCAGGACGACTCCAGCAGGACTCAGTGTTTCTCAGTGAACCCGAACCTCCATCAGGACGACTCCAGCAGGACTCAGTGTTTCTCAGTGAACCCGAACCTCCATCAGGACGACTCCAGCAGGACTCAGTGTTTCTCAGTGAACCCGAACCTCCATCAGGACGACTCCAGCAGGACTCAGTGTCTCTCAGTGAACCCGAACCTCCATCAGGACGACTCCAGCAGGACTCACTGTCTCTCAGTGAACCCGAACCTCCATCAGGACGACTCCAGCAGGACTCAGTGTTTCTCAGTGAACCTGAACCTCCATCAGGACGACTCCAGCAGGACTCAGTGTTTCTCAGTGAACCTGAACCTCCATCAGGACGACTCCAGCAGGACTCAGTGTCTCTCAGTGAACCCGAACCTCCATCAGGACGACTCCAGCAGGACTCACTGTCTCTCAGTGAACCCGAACCTCCATCAGGACGACTCCAGCAGGACTCAGTATTTCTCAGTGAACCCGAACCTCCATCAGGACGACTCCAGCAGGACTCAGTGTCTCTCAGTGAACCCGAACCTCCATCAGGACGACTCCAGCAGGACTCAGTGTTTCTCAGTGAACCTGAACCTCCATCAGGACGACTCCAGCAGGACTCACTGTCTCTCAGAGAACCCGAACCTCCATCAGGACGACTCCAGCAGGACTCACTGTCTCTCAGTGAACCCCAACCTCCATCAGGACGACTCCAGCAGGACTCAGTGTTTCTCAGTGAACCTCCATCAGGACGACTCCAGCAGGACTCACTGTCTCTCAGAGAACCCAAACCTCCATCAGGACGACTTGAGCAGGACTCAGTGTTTCTCAGTGAACCCGAACCTCCATCAGCTCGACTCCAGCAGGACTCAGTGTTTCTCAGTGAACCCCAACCTCCATCAGGACGACTCCAGCAGGACTCAGTGTTTCTCAGTGAACCCCAACCTCCATCAGGACGACTCCAGCAGGACTCAGTGTTTCTCAGTGAACCTCCATCAGGACGACTCCAGCAGGACTCACTGTCTCTCAGTGAACCCGAACCTCCATCAGGACGACTCCAGCAGGACTCAGTGTTTCTCAGTGAACCCGAACCTCCATCAGGACGACTCCAGCAGGACTCACTGTCTCTCAGTGAACCCGAACCTCCATCAGGACGACTCCAGCAGGACTCAGTGTTTCTCAGTGAACCCGAACCTCCATCAGGACGACTCGAGCAGGACTCAGTGTTTCTCAGTGAACCCGAACCTCCATCAGGACGACTCCAGCAGGACTCACTGTCTCTCAGTGAACCCGAACCTCCATCAGGACGACTCCAGCAGGACTCAGTGTTTCTCAGTGAACCCGAACCTCCATCAGGACGACTCCAGCAGGACTCAGTGTTTCTCAGTGAACCCGAACCTCCATCAGGACGACTCGAGCAGGACTCAGTGTTTCTCAGAGAACCCGAACCTCCATCAGGACGACTCCAGCAGGACTCAGTCTTTCTCAGTGATCCCGAACCTCCATCAGGACGACTCGAGCAGGACTCAGTGTTTCTCAGTGAACCCGAACCTCCATCAGGACGACTCGAGCAGGACTCAGTGTTTCTCAGAGAACCCGAACCTCCATCAGGACGACTCCAGCAGGACTCAGTCTTTCTCAGTGAACCCGAACCTCCATCAGGACGACTCGAGCAGGACTCAGTGTTTCTCAGTGAACCCGAACCTCCATCAGGACGACTCGAGCAGGACTGACTGTCTCTCAGTGAACCCGAACCTCCATCAGGACGACTCGAGCAGGACTCACTGTCTCTCAGAGAACCCGAACCTCCATCAGGACGACTCCAGCAGGACTCAGTGTTTCTCAGAGAACCCGAACCTCCATCAGGACGACTCCAGCAGGACTCACTGTCTCTCAGTGAACCCCAACCTCCATCAGGACGACTCCAGCAGGACTCAGTGTTTCTCAGTGAACCCGAACCTCCATCAGGACGACTCCAGCAGGACTCAGTCTTTCTCAGTGAACCCGAACCTCCATCAGGACGACTCGAGCAGGACTCAGTGTTTCTCAGTGAACCCGAACCTCCATCAGGACGACTCGAGCAGGACTCACTGTCTCTCAGTGAACCCGAACCTCCATCAGGACGACTCGAGCAGGACTCACTGTCTCTCAGAGAACCCGAACCTCCATCAGGACGACTCCAGCAGGACTCAGTGTTTCTCAGTGAACCCGAACCTCCATCAGGACGACTCGAGCAGGACTCACTGTCTCTCAGAGAACCCGAACCTCCATCAGGACGACTCCAGCAGGACTCAGTGTTTCTCAGAGAACCCGAACCTCCATCAGGACGACTCCAGCAGGACTCAGTGTTTCTCAGTGAACCCGAACCTCCATCAGGAAGACTCGAGCAGGACTCAGTGTTTCTCAGTGAACCCGAACCTCCATCAAATGCAATCTGGGCCTCCGACAAGACAAAGTGAGACTTGGTCGAGGTGAGAGCAATCAGTGGTGCGGCTACGTGACCGAAATTACAAATGAAGCATCGATAAAAATACGCAAACCCCAAAAATCGTTGGAGCGCAGTGCAAGATTCGGGAACGGGCCAATCAATGACTGCCAGTAACTTTGCAGGATCCATACTGATCCCATCCACCGACACAACCGAACCCAAAAATGTAACGGACCAGGCGTGAAACAGTCACTTTTCACCCTTAATAAAAAAGACAGTTCTCTAAGAGATGCTGTAATACACGGTGGACGTTTTGACAAGCCCAAATGGTAAAACCCGATATTAAAAGTGCCCAAGGGGAGTGTTAAGCGATGTCGGCTGGACAAAAAAACAGAACCCAAGAGCAGATCAGTTTAAACTGTATTTATTGGACAAAAAATCGAAGTAAAATGAAACAATATTTAATCAGGCAACTGAGCCACCGAGCAAGGGGGGAAGATATAACGTAGCCCAAGGACAGACAAGGGTCAGCAACGGGTAGACAGTCCAACAAGGTAACAAGGCGAGCAGGGTCAGAACCAGAAAACGACACAGTCCATCGAGCGGAGCAGAGAATAATCGTATAGGCAATGGTCCAATAACAGAATGGTCTGCATGGGCTCAGGTTCGGGACCAGTCTCAGATGAGACCACACCCCGAGTGCAGTGGCACAGCTCAAACGGCTGGTCAAGGAGAAGGGATAACTCCACCAGTGGGTCCAAGAGAGGAGACTCGCGAGCGTACATCTCATCCTTGAGATCCGCATTCAGTCTCTTCAAGAAGCATGCAACCAAGGCAGGTTCATTCCCCTCACATGTGGTCGCCGATGTGCATAAATCTATGGCGCAGACATTGGCTACAGGACACCTCGCCTGGCACAGCACAGCGAGCAGACGAGAAGCCTCACGCCCGTAGATAGATCGGTCAAACACCTTGATCATCTCCTCCTTAAACAAGACGAACGGCTCGCAGCATACGGCCTCAGATTCCCATCACCCGTTTCCCAGTCGTGTGCACCCTGCCCCAGTGCCCCCTCAGTGCCCCCCTCAGTGCCCCCCCTCAGTGCCCGCACAGTGCCCCCCCAGTGTCCCCCTCAGTGCCCCCCCAGTGCCCCCTCAGTGTCCCCCTCAGTGTCCGCCCAGGCCCCCCCCCCAGTGCCCCCTCAGTGTCCGCCCAGGCCTCCCCCCCCCCAGTGCCCGCCCATTCATCAGAGAAACCCGAAGGCGACCGTGACACGGTCATCGGCGTAAGTGGAAGACTGGAGGAAAAACCCTACCTGGCACTCGGTTCAGAACGCTCGCCATTCAGTGGGCTCACCCCAATAACCAGGAGGATTGCTGATTCTGGGTTCAGTGGAACTATGAGACCCTGGTGGCATCGGCTGGTCCTGATGGAGGTGATGAAACCGCCTGGTTGAATCCATGACCTGGGCAGCCGGATTCTTCACGCCGTTAGATAACTCCTCCTCGGGTCTGCCCAGCACAGCTCCCTGCACTTCGACTGCAGAGAGAACAGGTGACTCCTTCGCTGGGTCCATGCTGGCCAGATGATTCTGTCAGGGGAAACAGAGGACCCAAGGCAGGTACAGAAATAAACTATTGCTTGAAGAGAACAAAGTTAATCTGCCATACATGGACACTCAGATCTGGGATGCAGAGGACGCAGATCTGGAAACAACTCGGGGTCCGAATAAATGTCAGGTAGTGTCAGGAGTCGAAGCATCCGGGATTGGAGTCGAGCATGAGAGAGAGAGAAGCCCAGTCCCCGTTCGGCAGGACCAACACCACATATAGAGGTATAGAGTCCACAGACTGGGCAAAGAACAGGTATGACGTGCACAACAGGACTATACTGTAATATATACAGGACTTTAATGTAAAGTAGCAGAGAGAATCAGGGTAAAGAAAGAACAGGTGCGGTGACCATCAGCTTGAGCGCCGATTGCGATAACGAACAGCTGAGTCCAAGTACAGAGACAGAGACAGAGAGAGAGAGAGACAGAGAGACAGAAGCAAGGAGAAAATCAAACACGACTAAGTAGCGCAATTAGTTTCATTTTTCAGTACGTTTACGGTTAGTTTCTATGGTAACTTATAATTATCAGCTGTGTCTTATTTAGTTCATTGTTATCTCCTTCATATATACTCCCTGTTCTGTTCAGTCCTCTGCCCATTATTGTCTTTTGTAATGTGTTTATCTCCAGTCTATTCTCTTACGTTCATCAATATAAATTTTGATTATTCCCTTCTCGTGCATGTTGCCTGCTACTCCGACACGTTACACACAAGCTGTAATCAGTTTGTGTCTGTTTAACTGAATGCATGACGTTAACTAACCACATAACTTATAATACCTCATCGCTGTAAATCACTGCCATATGGACATTATTCCTCTCTGACTGATAACACAATACTTCATAAACTGTAATGCTGAAACAAGCATTTTCTGTGAAGCTGCTTTGAAACCATGTATTGAGAAGAGCGCTATGCAAGTAAACTTGATCTGAATATGCATAAGTATGTGTGTCTCATGGGAAAACGGTCCGCCTCATTAACAAACGTGTTCTCACCTCATTTCACTTGATTTGTTCAAACATATTGAAGCAATTTAATAAAAGCAACTGAAAATTACCAAAAATTTAATTTTAGAATTTTAAAATTAAATTCAAGAAAATTACCTCAGTCTATTCCAGTGTGTTTAAACATTTAATAATAGAGTAATCAGAGCAAACATCAGATGTGCTTCTAAAATCTTCATGGTGAGAGTTGAACGCATCTTAACCTCTGGCTGCATGACATTATTTGATAGACAATGACAAACAAGAGGTCAATGGTAGAGTTGTATCTAAAACATAGATGAGTACATTTGGAAATGGTTGAGACGTTAGCATAGGCCCTAATGAGAGCGACGTGGAGGGAAGTGTAAAATCTTTTAATAGTCTAATCATCATTCTGACACTTCAGTGTGAATATTGAGCCTTAATCATTATTCATTACTGCCACTGATTACAGCTGAGCTTTTACAGAGGATTGGAAATCAATTTGTTGCAGCAATAATTATTTAGTGAAATGCATTTATTCCCCTGAGATTAGAGTGTGCATTGACTTCCAGGAAGGAGACCGCTTTGCTTTGTGATGTCCTAGACTTTAACATGCTCAGAAGAACAGAAGACTGTTGTGATTTGAAGTTGTTTCAAACATTAGTTCATTAAAGGGATCATGACACGAGAAACCAAATTTGCCTTGATCTTTTGACATATAAGACATCTTTGTACCATTAAAACATCCTGCAAATTTCAGAGCTTAAAATATCCTCCTCATTATAAACAAAGCATTTATTTAATCGGTAACACTTTATAATAATGGTCCGCCATTAATAAGTAACAACTATGCAGGAAGTAATGAAGGACTAATGAGTAGTTCTACATGAACACTTCAGCTACTACTATTAACTAATAAAGAAACAAGCTTAACTAATCGGTAAGTAATATAAAATTTAGGAGATTATTCCTTATTAGGTAATCAATAATTACTTAATGAGATTAGCTTCATTAATAACTATTAACTAACTGACAAATTATAAAGAACATTACTGTGTGTCTGAGACGTAATCAGTCATCATTTTTACTATGAAAATAGTCATAAAATACATCACTATTTACTCAAGTGTTACCCAGTCACTATGCAGGAACTACTAGTGATCTGGACCATTATTTTAAAGTGAAAAACATCTTTTTCACTTTAAAATAATGGTCCAGATCACAAGTAGTCCTTGAAGAGTGACTAGGTAACACTTGAGTAAGTAGTGATGAATTTTATGACCACATTGAAGGTAAAAAAAAGAAAATTGCTAACGTCTCAGACACAATAATGTTGTGATTGGTAATTAATTAGTAATTCTTTATAAATTGTCATAATTACTTATTAGTTCTTAATGATGCCAATCTCATTAAGTAACTATTGATTACCTAATAAGGAACTATATTAGTCATGGTTTGAATTACGTGGGAGCCAGTGGGAGCTGAGCTCCCATAGAGAGAGGTTGAGCTCCCATGAAAGCAGTAAAATCATACACCTGTGGGGGTCTCTAAAAATCATCAGCACCATTATTTTAAATTACAAATAAAGCAATTTTCCCTTCAGACTTGTGACGGAGTGGCCTGACGGAGTGGCCTGACGGAGTCACTGAGTGCGGGCCACACACACATACACGCACACACATACACACATATGCACATACTCACTACCCGCTCCCTTCCAGCCTTAATTAAGCCGGTCATAAACCTCGCGTATGTACTTTTCTTCTACTGTTTAAGTAGCGCGATCAAGGGTGCACACTTGGTAGTTCTACTCTTCTTTAAGCATACATTTAAACGAATATCATAAATACTTACTATGTGCCGAGATGCATCGCAGGTTTGCTCTGTTTCCCATTCAGTTTGGCAGAACAGATGCGTTACATTTCCGCCTTTTAAATAGCGTGATTCTCGCACGCTTTCATGGTCACGTGAACTGCATAATTATGGGTTTTTGGGTTGTAATAATAATTTGGGATGCAAGTAAACTGTTTCAGGGGAAGGAAAATGTTTGTGGAGATGGTTGTAATTATTGTTGAAAATATGTCGAAGTGTAATAGATATAATTCCTTTTCTGGAGTTAGTACAATGTGTTGATGATATTGTGTAATTGATGGTTAAGCCTAAAGGGTGGGGCTACTGGCTTTAAAAGTCACAGCTTTGGGCCTGTGAAGTCAGTCTTGGCCTGGTTACAGAGGAGGTAACTAGTGATTTGCATTTTTCGTGGGGAAAGAGAAATAGAGTTATTGAGGATGTTATTTTTTTGTGTGTAACTTTATTATAGTGAGTTTTTTATTTTATTTTTCAAATAGTTTTTTTTTTCCTCTTGCAAGTTTTTTCACTACTTGTATTTTGGAGGCCGGCATAATAAAAAGCAAGTCACTATTTTTCGACTACGCCTGTGTTTTTCCCTATTGTGAAGAGTTTGGAAGAGGACCCCACCACATATGGTGTCAGAAGTGGGATGGCTAGTCGGAAAAAGGTATCTCGTCCTCCAAGACAGCGCACAGGACTGCGTTCCCAGCAGCAGGGGCAGCAGGAGGAGATGGCAACCAGAAATGCAGACCCGGCTTGGGAGACAGTACCTTTGTTGTCGTCGTCATCAGAGGAAGGTGAGGAGGGGGGCTGTTTCTGGGCCGCTCCAGCAGCACGTACCACCCCTATAACAACAAGTGGACCAGGCGATGGGTTACTTACAATGATGAGAGACTTCTTGACAGCCCAGCAAAGTAGAGAGGAGGGGTTGTTGGCAGAGCTCCGAGGACTGAGGGCCTCTCTTCCATTGACTTACCAAGTTTCACAACCTTCCACCCAGCCAAGTCGAACGGCTGCCCAAGCACTTCCTGCTATCAACCTGCCAGTTGCTGCAGCAACTCCAAGTACATTGACAGCAAGCAGTCCCAGACTGGAACTTCCTACACCCGCACCCCGGCGGGTGCAACGTGATGCACCATTGGAGGCATCCTCTCTCCAGTTCAATGACTCAAGCGGCAGAGATGACCAGCCAAGGTCAGAATGGAGACATTATAGTGAGCCAAAAATTCCGCCATATCAGATGGGTGAGGACATTGAAAATTATTTGTTACGTTTTGAACGCATTTCCAAAACGTGGAAATGGCCAGAGAGTGAGTAGGCATGCAGACTTGTTCCCCTGCTGTCTGGAAAGGCATTGGAGGCCTACACTGCAATGGATGAGGAGCGAGCCCACTGCTATACAGACCTGAAGGCGGCGCTGCTGACTAAGTTTGACATCTCCCCAGAGACGTACCGGCAACAGTTCCGATCAACGATGATACCACCTGGAGAGAACCCCACCGAGACCTACCACCGCCTTAAGGGCCTCTATCGGCGCTGGATCCAGCACACCAAGGAGGAGGTGGGTGAGGCCATCATCTTGGAACAGTTACTGCGGGTACTTCCTTTCGAGGTGAGGACATGGGTGAAGGAGCATGAGCCAGTGGAGGGCCTTACAGCGGCCAAGCTGGCTTTACAGTGCCTCAACGCCAGGAGAGGAGGATCAGCTACTCGCTCCACTGGTGCAGCACATCGACCAACATTCTTCCAGCCACCCCAGCCTAGGTCTGTAAAGAGAGAGAATAGCCAGGAGCTTCCGGTAAATTCCAGCACTGCCCCAAACCAACGAGCATCCGGTAAGGAACTTGTTTGTTTTTATTGTCAGCAGCCAGGCCACAAAGCTTCTGTGTGTCCCATACGCAAAGCTAAGGTTACCGGCGCTTGCTATGCACCCCGGCCTGAAGGGGGGCCTGTCGGGGATAAGGAAGCGAGAGTTCAGCGCTATAAAACTGTGACTATTAATGGGCAGCAGGTTACTGCACTATTGGACACTGGGAGTTTCATGTCTCTGATTAAGTATAGTTTGGTACCAGTAGGCAGTGTGGACTACAGTAGACAAAAAGACATTTTGTGTGTTCATGGGGATAAGCACCCTTATCCCAAAGCGGATTTAACTGTTACCATTGATGAACAGCCTTACCTGTTGACGGTTGGGGTGGTTGAGCACTTGCCTGTAGATGCCATTTTGGGTTGGGATTTACCAGTACTCATGGACTTATTACAGGAAACTGAACTGCCAGGGGAAATTGACTTTTGGGAGGAAGGGGAGGTTGATGTGAATGTGTCTTGCCCTGTGATTACTCGAGCCCTGGCGAAAGCTGGTGTTCAACCACTTCCAGACTTGGACAGTAGTCTGTGTGAGGGGGGCACCAAAGGGCCAAGAAAATCCCACCGACAACGCCGCTTTGAGAAGCAGCTAAGGCCATCAGAACATGGGAAAATAGGTTTGTTGTCAGATAAAATGTGGGAAGTGCCTGAAAATGTTTCTGAACTGCAGAGGGAAGATGAAACTTTGAAACCGTTATTTGCTAAGGTAGTAAAAGGTACAAATGGAAATTGTGTGAGAAAGGAGCGGTTCATTGTTGATAACGATGTTTTTTATGCAGTTGATGATGACCATAGACGTTTAGTAGTTCCTGCTAGCTGTAGATCTCTGGTCCTGCACTTGGCACACACACTTCCATGGGCCGGGCATCTTGGCTGCCATAAAACCTATCTTCGCATTAGTAAGCATTTTTATTGGCCCTCCATGTACACAGACACCCAGAGATATTGCACCACATGCCCCACATGTCAGAAAACCAGTATTCCCCTAAGTCGGACAGAGCCTGCTTGCAACCACTTCCGGTTATTGCCACTCCATTTCGCAGAGTTGCTATGGACATTGTGGGCCCTCTGGTGAAAAGCAGCGGGGGTCATCAGTATATTTTGGTTGTGTGTGACTATGCGACCCGTTTCCCTGGGGCCTTTCCTCTGCGCACCATTACTGCTCCCACTGTTCTGCATGTTTTGGTACAACTGTTTTCCAGGGTGGAGATACCGGATGAGATTCTGACGGACCAGGGAACTAATTTCACCTCCAAATAGAGATGTTCCGATACCCTTTTTCCCTTCCCGATACCGATTCCGATACCTGGACTCAGGGTATCGGCCGATACCGAGTACTGATCCGATACCTGGGTGTGTATACAGCTGCAATTCATACTAGCCCTGTATGAATTGATATAATTATTTTATGGTGTGCTTCAGACTAATCCCTTAATAAAACATGAACAAATACATACAGTGAACTAGAGTATTTTTATTATCTGACATACATTTCACAGCAATATATTATTTATTTTTCTTAAGTGAAAAAGAACTTCAAATGCAGCCACACATCTAATCCTATAAACTGAAAAAGGTATTTTAGTTTTATTTAGTTATATAACTATGAATAATATAAGAAAAATAATCTCTTTATAACTTGAAGTCCAGAAACAATTTGCTAAATAAACGGCATTTCATTTTTGAAATACATAAGTAAAAAAAAAAGAAAAAAAGTACAACAGTAACTTGTACTCAATCTAACGTTAGTCCTTTAAATAAGTGCAGCCACAATGTAGTGAAATAAGAGACTTGAGTAATAGAGTATAAATAAACCTCAACTAAAGATGTCGGTAGTAAAGCTGATTGCTTTCACATCTTTTATTTTACATGAAATGTGTTTACGCACTATCTCGAATAGGGAACGCTGTTTCAGAGATGTATTTGCGACCAGACAAACTGTACCGGGGCTCCAAATGCTCAATTAAGCGGCGAAATCCATTGTTTTCGATGACTGAACAGCGGCTGGTCATCCAGAATAATAAACTCAATAATTTTGTTGGATAAATGTATCGCTCGTTGGCTGTCTTTTGAAAACTTTTCTCTTCGTTTGAATGAAGCTTCCAGAGATTGTTGATTCTGGCGCGGCTCATCCTTCTCTGCCCTTGCGTTTATGTAACCGTCGTGTTCTGCGGGGTGACGCGTCTTCAAATGGTCTAAGTTACTCGTGTTGAAGTTGCTTCTTCTTGTGCCACCCCTCGAAATTACAGTATGGCATATGAGACATGTCGCCGTTTTAATGGCTGGTTGGTCCAGTCTGAAATACTGCCAAACAGCGGACATACTGCCAGCACGCGTTTTCATTTCTTCTTCGCTGCTCTAAACAGTGGTTGCTTGTGGCAACAGCACAACTTCCTGCGTTGCCACAAGCAACCACTGTTTAGAGCAGCGAAGAAGAATTGATCTCCGATTTGCCGCGTTAAGCAAAGCTAGCGTGCTTTACTAGGTAATGTTATTGTTTAAGAAAATGGTATCGGATCGGTACATGGGTACAAGTACTCGCCGATACCGATGCCAGCATTTTGATTGGTATCGGCGGCATTTCCGATACTGGTATCGGAATCGGAACAACTCTACCTCCAAATTGATGCAACTTTTCCACAAACAACTGGGCATCTCAGCAATCAAAGCCACTCCATACCATCCACAGACGGACGGTGCACGGGGCACCAGCCACCTCCTGCTCCTCCCCTGTTCTCAAGAGTCCAGACTTCAATAGAAGATTTTTGGTAGAGGTGGATGCATCCGCAGTCGTCCTTGGAGCAGTTTTGGCCCAAGGAGACCCTGGTAATGAACATCCCATTCTGTACCTAAGCCGAAAACTGCAGCCACGTGAGACTCGGTATTCTACGGTGGAAAAAGAGGGCTTGGCCATTAAGTGGGCAATGGAGAGCCTACGGTACTACCTGCTAGGACGGGAGTTTGATCTGGAAACTGACCACCGAGCTCTCACTTGGATCAACTCAATGAAGGACCACAATAGCCGCCTTACTCGATGGTACCTTTCACTCCAGCCATTCAGGTTCACCATCCGACACAGATCAGGCCAGACCAATGTGGTAGCAGATTACCTTTCGCGGTTGCCGCACATCGCCAACCTCCAGGAGGAGGGGGATGATGTGACGGAGTGGCTCCGTCACTGAGTGCGGGCCACACACACACATACACACACACACATATACACATATGCACATGCTCACTCCCCGCTCCCTTCCAGTCTTAATTAAGCCGGTCATAAACCTCGCGATTATGTACTTTTCTTCTACTGTTTAAGTAGCGCGATCAAGGGTGCACACTTGGTAGTTCTACTATTCTTTAAGCATACATACATACTCACTCACTTGTTTTGTGAAGAAAGAAACATTCATTTGAGTGTGTAGCAAAAGAGTATTTGGGACAAACTATCACTTCATAAACGTTCGTCTTTAACGGACGATCTGTCGCATATTTACACACATCCTGTCACTGTAAACTGAGCTGTCAATCATCTTCTCACAGTGAACATCCTCCGCATTTCATGTCATTTAATTTCCTACCGTATCAGAGAGAAAAGAAGAAGAACGTTGATCTGCCAGTCACTCTCCTCTTTATAAAAGTTCACACTGTTGTTGCAGATGAAACATAACATGGATAACATTAAAAACATTAAATTTTTTTATCAGGTTAAATGTTCATTATTAGTCACTCAAACCCCTTTATCTAAACCTCTCTATTTAATGGTCTGTCATCTGCCATGTTATTCGTTTTTAACTATTTTATTTACTATACTATAGTTTGTAGTTCTGAATCGAATCCTCCTCCAAAGCTCAATGGATCATGGGTAATATTAGCCATTATAGTGAACACAGATCCACACTTCGAAAATCCACCGGAGATAGTAGACCGTCTGGGGACTTTTGGCATACTCTTGTCAACATACAGCGCTTTCTCACTTAATCTCACACACTGGTTAGGGTGAATAGTCTGGACACTGGGACGCAGGGTGTCGTAGAATGGAAAGCACAGGATTGTGGGATATCAAAGGGTACATGAATGCTGCCTTCAACTCTCTGGACTCACACACACCTGGACTCACACACACACACCTGGACTCACACACACACTTGGACTCACACACACACCTGGACTCACACACGCCTGGACTCACACACACCAGGACTCACACACACCTGGACTCACACACACACACCTGGACTCACACACACACTTGGACTCACACACACACCTGGACTCACACACGCCTGGACTCACACACACCAGGACTCACACACACCAGGACTCACACACACCAGAACTCACACACACCTGGACTCACACACGCCTGGACTCACACACACCAGGACTCACACACACCAGGACTCACACACACACACGCCTGGACTCACACACGCCTGGACTCACACAAACCAGGACTCACACACACCAGGACTCACACACACACACTTGGACTCACACACGCCTGGACTCACACACGCCTGGACTCACACACACCAGGACTCACACACACCAGGACTCACACACACCAGGACTCACACACACCAGGACTCACACACACACACGCCTGGACTCTCACACACCAGGACTCACACACGCCTGGACTCACACAAACCAGGACTCACACACACCAGGACTCACACACACCAGGACTCACACACACCAGGACTCACACACACCAGGACTCACACACACCTGGACTCACACACACCTGGACTCACACACGCCTGGACTCACACACGCCTGGACTCACACACACCAGGACTCACACACACCAGGACTCACACACACCTGGACTCACACACACCTGGACTCACACACGCCTGGACTCACACACGCCTGGACTCACACAAACCAGGACTCACACACACCAGGACTCACACACACCAGGACTCACACACGCCTGGACTCACACACGCCTGGACTCACACACACCTGGACATGCCTGGACTCACACACGCCTGGACTCACACACGCCTGGACTCACACACACCAGGACTCACACAAACCAGGACTCACACACACCAGGACTCACACACACCAGGACTCACACACACCAGGACTCACACACACCAGGACTCACACACGCCAGGACTCACACACACCAGGACTCACACCCGCCTGGACTCACACACGCCTGGACTCACACACACCAGGACTCACACAAACCAGGACTCACACACACCAGGACTCACACACACCAGGACTCACACACGCCTGGACTCACACACACCTGGACTCACACACACCTGGACATGCCTGGACTCACACACGCCTGGACTCACACACGCCTGGACTCACACACACCAGGACTCACACACGCCTGGACTCACACACGCCTGGACTCACACACACCAGGACTCACACACGCCTGGACTCACACACGCCTGGACTCACACACGCCAGGACTCACACACGCCTGGACTCACACACGCCTGGACTCACACACACCAGGACTCACACACGCCTGGACTCACACACGCCTGGACTCACACACGCCTGGACTCACACACGCCTGGACTCACACACGCCTGGACTCACACACGCCTGGACTCACACACGCCTGGACTCACACACGCCTGGACTCACACACACCAGGACTCACACACACCAGAACTCACACACACCTGGACTCACACACGCCTGGACTCACACACACCAGGACTCACACACACCAGGACTCACACACACACACGCCTGGACTCACACACGCCTGGACTCACACAAACCAGGACTCACACACACCAGGACTCACACACACACACTTGGACTCACACACGCCTGGACTCACACACGCCTGGACTCACACACACCAGGACTCACACACACCAGGACTCACACACACACACGCCTGGACTCTCACACACCAGGACTCACACACGCCTGGACTCACACAAACCAGGACTCACACACACCAGGACTCACACACACCAGGACTCACACACACCAGGACTCACACACACCAGGACTCACACACACCTGGACTCACACACGCCTGGACTCACACAAACCAGGACTCACACACACCAGGACTCACACACACCAGGACTCACACACGCCTGGACTCACACACGCCTGGACTCACACACGCCTGGACTCACACACACCAGGACTCACACACGCCTGGACTCACACACGCCTGGACTCACACACGCCTGGACTCACACACGCCTGGACTCACACACGCCTGGACTCACACACGCCTGGACTCACACACGCCTGGACTCACACACACCAGGACTCACACACACCAGGACTCACACACACCAGGACTCACACACGCCTGGACTCACACACGCCTGGACTCACACACGCCTGGACTCACACACGCCTGGACTCACACAAACCAGGACTCACACACACCAGGACTCACACACACACACCTGGACTCACACACACACGCCTGGACTCACACACACACTTGGACTCACACACACACCTGGACTCACACACGCCTGGACTCACACACACCAGGACTCACACACACCAGGACTCACACACACCAGAACTCACACACACCTGGACTCACACACGCCTGGACTCACACACACCAGGACTCACACACACCAGGACTCACACACACCAGGACTCACACACACACGCCTGGACTCACACACACCAGGACTCACACACACCAGGACTCACACACACCAGGACTCACACACACACGCCTGGACTCACACACACCAGGACTCACACACACCAGGACTCACACACACCAGGACTCACACACACACGCCTGGACTCTCACACACACATGTCTGGTTCACTATCTTTGTGGGGACTCTCCATAGACTTAATGGTTTTTATACAGTACAAACTGTATATTCTGTCCCCTTACACTAACCCTACCCCTAAACCTACCCATCACAGAAAACTTTCTGCATTTTTACATTTTCAAAAAAATACAATTTAGTATGTTTATTTACCCATTCCCCTCATAGGGACCGCTGGCTGGCTGGAGGTGATCTCAGATTTTACTATCCTTGTGGGGACATTTGGTTCCCACAATGTAATATAAATCAAACGCACCAGG
This sequence comes from Rutilus rutilus, assembly GCA_021464565.1. Classification (NCBI taxonomy): domain Eukaryota; kingdom Metazoa; phylum Chordata; class Actinopteri; order Cypriniformes; family Leuciscidae; genus Rutilus; species Rutilus rutilus. The sequence goes on along the minus strand of JAJAQA010000024.1, from coordinate 30,101,768 downwards.
ACTCACACACACACACCTGGACTCACACACACACTTGGACTCACACACACACCTGGACTCACACACGCCTGGACTCACACACACCAGGACTCACACACACCAGGACTCACACACACCTGAACTCACACACGCCTGGACTCACACACGCCTGGACTCACACACACCAGGACTCACACACACCTGAACTCACACACGCCTGGACTCACACACGCCTGGACTCACACACACTTGGACTCACACACACACACACTTGGACTCACACACACACACACCTGGACTCACACACGCCTGGACTCACACACACACACCTGGACTCACACACACACTTGGACTCACACACACGCCTGGACTCACACACACCTGGACTATGGAAGCAGATTTGTCTCAAATATAATTCACGCAAAAAACATGATTCACAAATGCGTAGACAATTTCACATGCATGAAACCTAATTCACGTGCACACAAAAAAAATCCACGTGCGTGAAAAAAAATATATATTCACAAAAAGCAATTCACATGCGCAAAATAAAATTATATACTCATAAAATACATTTCACAAATGCAAAACACAATTCGTAGATATACAACTGTGCACAAAAACCTTTGAATGTTTAAAATGTACGAGTGTATTCTTGCATTTGAATGTGCAAATCGTCATTCACGTACGAATCGCCTTAGATATGTGTGTGTGTGTTTTTGAGACTTTGCTGGCAGCATAACACTCGTAACACAGAGCAGTCGTACTCTTTAGCCAATCAGATTTAAGCTTATCAATCGACCAATCAGTATCACGTGAGGGCGGGCCTACCTACATGTTACGTCATCAGCTTTTGACCAGTTCATGGCTGAGCAGAGGTAAGTGCAGTTAATCGTTAATTTCTGTGTTAACTGAAGTTAAAGAAGTTTGAGATCAGTTGAAGCAATAGTTTATGAACTATTAACTGATGTAAGCAAGTGTTGTTGTAATCAGATGTCCCATATCGTGTCAAAAATGAAGAAGAATGATGCTTGTTTTGTTGTATTTTAGCTGAAGGTACAGACAGCTCTCACAGCTACAATCACGCTAATGATTGCAAAACAATCATCTATGGTCAATACCCATCGAGATTTTTCTTTAAATAGTGAATAGACCTATTTTAATGAGCACCCAGTGTTTTTTGCCGTTTGTGTATGATGTTAAATTATTATTAACACTTGTTTCCCTGCTTTTTATCAGGATTACTCACCTTTGGTGTGACATCTGGATAGCAGTCACGAACATCTTAATTCATGTTGTTTCTTAATTCTCTTTTATACTTTTTTTTTTTGTATTTATGTCTTAATTGGTAACACTTTATTAAAACGTTTCATTAGTTAACATGAACTAATAATGAACTGCACGTGAACAGCCTTTATTATTTTTTGTTAATGTTAACATTTACTAATACTTAATTAAAATCTTGTTAACATTAGTAAATGCACTGTAAACTAACAATGAACAGCTGTATTTTTAACTAACGTTAATAAAGATTAACAAACACAGCAACAAATGTATTGCTCATGGTTATTTAATACATGAACTAATGTTAACTAAGTTATTGTACCTTATTGTAAAGTGTTAGCAATATATTCAACATGCATTTCCTTATGTTTTGTGCTGTATTGTCATCGCAAGGTTTTTAAATAAGGTTTTTTATTGTCATCTTAAGGTCTCAGGACAATATTGTGAAGCATTAATTTTACTTTGCCTAGTAAAATAGGCAAATCTGATTTTATGCTGATAAGACAAAGGTACTTATCATAGAGAGGCAATTAAGATTATGCGACTAAGATTACTCCGTAAACTCTATTCAAATACCATCACTTAATCTCCCACGTCCTCTGTCTGCACCTCTTGTACTATAGGGTTTTAGTACTTTAAATATCAGGACAAAATCTGATATGTCCTAACAGAGAGGTCTACTGATGACCGGACTGAACACAATTCATTTGTTAACTTTTCACTTGATGTATTGCACTTATATTTATATACTCTAAAAGCAAAGTACACTCTGACTGGATCTCACAACTCCTGAAGAGACGTATATTTCTCTGTACTGAATATTGTGCTTCACAGTTCAGACTGTCAGTTCATGATCTTCATATGTAACAGGAACATTAATCATGATCAAGTCATTTTATATATTTTATTCCCAAAGGGTTCAGAAACTTTCAAATTAATAAAACGTGTACATCAAATTGAACTATGTCTGAATCTTTTAATTCTTACAAGAACATTTAATAATGCATGCATAGCAAGGCTTTATTCCTAAAGCGTGTACATATAGTCCGCAGGAGACAAATGAATACAGTAACAATGCATCACTTTCAACCTCTTGTTGAAACAACTCAAAATGGATGGCTTGCAACATGACTGTTTTCAAAGAATTACAGTAGAAATGGTAAGATCACAGTACTGGTTGTCTGCAACTTCATACATCATCTGTCTTGGAAATCTGAAACAATAAAACTACATAATATATGCAGATCAAAACATGTCTCCTATATATGCACGTCATTACATACATTATCATAGGTTGAATGTGTGGTGGACAGGACATGAAAATCCATCAATACTAAAAATAAATGTTTATATTCACATGTGGACTAAACAGCAGTTAATAATCTATTGCTTCAAATGATCTCTAACTTCTAAACACAGAAATTAACGATTAACTGCACTTACCTCTGCTCAGCCATGAACTGGTCGAAAGCTGATGACGTAACATGTAGGTAGGCCCGCCCTCACGTGATACTGATTGGTCGATTGATAAGCTTAAATCTGATTGGCTAAAGAGTACGACTGCTCTGTGTTAGGAGTGTTATGCTGCCAGGAAAGTCTCAAAAACACACACACACATATCTAAGGCGATTCGTACGTGAATGACGATTTGCACATTCAAATGCAAGAATACACTCGTACATTTTAAACATTCAAAGGTTTTTGTGCACAGTTGTATATCTACGAATTGTGTTTTGCATTTGTGAAATGTATTTTATGAGTATATAATTTTATTTTGCGCATGTGAATTGCTTTTTGTGAATATATATTTTTTTTCACGCACGTGGATTTTTTTTGTGTGCACGTGAATTAGGTTTCATGCATGTGAAATTGTCTACGCATTTGTGAATCATGTTTTTTGCGTGAATTATATTTGAGACTAATCTGCCTCCATACTGGACTCACACACACACACCTGGACTCACACACACACTTGGACTCACACACACACTTGGACTCACACACACACACTTGGACTCACACACACACACCTGGACTCACACACGCCTGGACTCACACACACCAGGACTCACACACACCAGGACTCACACACACCAGGACTCACACACACCAGGACTCACACACACCTGAACTCACACACACCTGGACTCACACACGCCTGGACTCACACACACCAGGACTCACACACACCTGGACTCACACACACCAGGACTCACACACACCTGGACTCACACACAGAAGGACTCACACACACCAGGACTCACACACACCAGGACTCACACACACCAGGACTCACACACACACGCCTGGACTCACACACACCAGGACTCACACACGCCTGGACTCACACACACCTGGACTCACACACACCAGGACTCACACACACCAGGACTCACACACACCTGGACTCACACACGCCTGGACTCACACACACCTGGACTCAAACACACCTGGACTCACACACACCAGGACTCACACACAGAAGGACTCACACACACCAGGACTCACACACGCCTGGACTCACACACACCTGGACTCACACACGCCTGGACTCACACACACCTGGACTCACACACACCTGGACTCACACACACCAGGACTCACACACACCTGGACTCAAACACACCTGGACTCACACACACCAGGACTCACACACAGAAGGACTCACACACACCAGGACTCACACACGCCTGGACTCACACACACCTGGACTCACACACACCTGGACTCACACACACCAGGACTCACACACACCAGGACTCACACACACCTGGACTCACACACACCAGGACTCACACACACCAGGACTCACACACACCTGGACTCAAACACACCTGGACTCACACACACCAGGACTCACACACAGAAGGACTCACACACACCAGGACTCACACACGCCTGGACTCACACACACCAGGACTCACACACGCCTGGACTCACACACGCCTGGACTCACACACACCTGGACTCACACACACCTGGACTCACACACACCAGGACTCACACACACCAGGACTCACACACACCTGGACTCACACACACCAGGACTCACACACACCAGGACTCACACACACCTGGACTCAAACACACCTGGACTCACACACACCAGGACTCACACACAGAAGGACTCACACACACCAGGACTCACACACGCCTGGACTCACACACACCAGGACTCACACACACCTGGACTCACACACACCAGGACTCACACACACCTGGACTCACACACACCTGGACTCACACACACCAGGACTCACACACACCTGGACTCAAACACACCTGGACTCACACACACCAGGACTCACACACAGAAGGACTCACACACACCAGGACTCACACACGCCTGGACTCACACACACCAGGACTCACACACGCCTGGACTCACACACGCCTGGACTCACACACACCAGGACTCACACACACCAGGACTCACACACACCTGGACTCACACACGCCTGGACTCACACACACCTGGACTCAAACACACCTGGACTCACACACACCAGGACTCACACACAGAAGGACTCACACACACCAGGACTCACACACACACTCGTTTGGACTCTCAGTCTTTTAGCGCTGGAAGATACAGCGACTCTCCTTCTTTGATCACCCTGAAGGATTTTCCTGCTCTTTGTTCCTTGTATTTTTGAATATCTTGTGTTTCTGGATAAGCTAAGTGACTGAGTTTGTTATTTCACCCGAACTGTTGACTCTGAACCTTGTTTTGTTTTGTCTACGATCTTCCTCCTGAGTTTTGAGACCGTTCTTCTTACCTCGCTTAATTCATCTGAGGTGATTTGACAGATTCCTGATCTTCTAATCGTGATCAATGACTTCTGGCTAATTTGGTTCTTCAAATTTGCAGATTTGATTAGAAATGAATGCATGGCTTAGACTAACTAACTGTAACTGTGTGTAAGACAATTCAGTTATTAGGTCATTATTGCCTGACGAATAAATCTCTCTCTGAGTAAAACGGTCTTTATGAACCGCTGGACCTGCGATCCTGATTATTCACTTACCTGTTGTTTGGAAGAGAAAGAACTATCCTGATATACTTTACTTGTTTGCCCTCGACGCCATCAGTGCATCGGATGTTTTCTATGTGTGATATCTTCAGGAAGTATTGCATATATATATATATATATATACTGTACTGAATATGGTATGAAACACATTTTTTATACCCTCAGGATTTTCGGAGAATCTAGTAAAGCATGATGTTTCCTGACTCATTTGATAGATGACTTCTAACACAACATTAAACTGAGATTGGAAAGATCAGCTCTGTTAAAGAAACGCACAACACTCTTTCCTTCCAGAGCTCATAATTCAGCCGTTCGGCTCAGAATATGACTGTTAACCATCCATCTATCTGCCATCAAGAGCTCTTCAACAAACACCCTTCCATCTGAACATACGTTTGCGTTACAAAAGAACATCGAGGCCACATTTGATGAATGACACTGTCGGAAGCCACAAAATCTGCAGGAGAAACCAATCAATAAATCCTCTGCATACTCTCAGACTCTTCATATTCTGGCTGACTTACAGGTTATAAATGAGAAAACAGCGGAGAGCGAGAAGTCCTGGAGACGGAGAGCGAACGCTTGGCTCTCGGAGTCGACCCGCTCCTCCTCGGTTCAGACACATCTGAACTCATCTCATCACTGATTCCCCAGCAGAAGAGCTGGAGTTCTCTTTCAGTCCGGCTGAGACAGAGAGAATCACATAACGGTCTCATTTAGCCTGTTTAAGAGGAAAATGACTTTTGAAAATTTTATGGAAAGGAAAAAAGGTGTATAAACACAAGAGACAATCTAGATGAAGAATTAGCATTTACACTGATTTTCAAAACAGTGAAATAAAAATGCATTTGTGCACTTGAATCAGATCTTAGATTGAGCAGGTACAATTTCTGTGGTTTTAAAGTCTATAGCATATATAACATCGTGATCATTAGTGTTGGTGATGGATCTGGATCTGAGCAGAAATCATGATAGAGCCGAGACGACACACACACACACACACACACACACACACACACACGAGACAGTGGAAATTAATGTGGACTATCAATTTCCTGCCATTAAAGATGAGCCCCACTTCAGGCCGGCCGGGTTTAATTAGGCCATCGATAGCAGAGAGCACTAATGGAGCGCGAGACTCGACCTCACAGACTCGACTGTACTTCATCATGTTTCATTCATCAAAGAAAGAGAGTCAGGGATTTGAAGAACACAAGGGCGAGCAAATGATCACCAAATCTTTTAAGTTTTTAGATTTAGCAAAAAATATATATGGTCCATCTACATTCAGCATTTGCTTTTATCCAAAACAAAATGCAAACAATTACAAGCTATTAATTCTAATCTGCAACATCAGTGTCACAAAAGCTGAGGGAAGACCGGTTCAGATGTTGATCTGATGACGCTGTTTCAGGATCGTCTACATCCGGCCGGGAGCAACAGTTCGTCGGACACTGCTCATATTTCCTTTTCATGCTTCTGGATTCTCTATGTTAAAAATGAAAAAACTCAAATGATTAAAATCCTAGATTAAAATAGTCCTTCAGTTCCATCGATTAAGTTCATTGCTGCCACTCAATGTCCCAAAATGTTTTTTGTTCATATTGTCTCAAAATTAAACAGCATAAAGAAAAAAAAAAACTATTCACTATCTAATAAGAAAAAGGGTAATTTCATCCAACCTTCCTGGTAGATTTTCCAGCACAACAAACAGTTTTCTTTTAATTAGCAATCATGAATTAAGTAAAGGGGGAGGACATGTTCCCGCCACCGCCTGTCTCGTTCCAGACTTTTAATTGGCTCGACTTGATGGGTCCTTCTGATAAGCACAAACAATGCATTCAAGTGATTGGCAGCTCATTTGTTGCCATGTAATTAGCAAGAGAGCAGCGTCGAAGCGCTTTAATCACGCTTTCTGCTTCTTTATTACATAGAAACACCATCCAGAGAAGCGTTTGTTCAGCAGACTCTCCTGATAAACGTAAGAACAGCAGATGTGACTGTTAATGTGGGAAGCGAAGCTGCAGAAACGGTTCTGGATCAGGTCTTATAATTAACAGATGGAAGTATGAACGGCCAGCCTGGTCTCGTTATCAACACGCAAGTATTAATATGTAACTTTCAAAGACACAAAACCAGAGTTTCCACTCTTTTTCAGCAATCATTTTCCAGGATTTCTCCAGGACATTTTCAATGCAATATTGCAATAAATCAGTTTTTAAAGGGGACATAACACACAGTTCCTGCCAATCTCATGTTAAACTCCACAGTTCAGTATTACAGAGTTCACAGTATTTGTAACATGTTTTCATCCATACATTTCTAACATTTATAATGTGTTTACACAGACTTGTTTGTTTTGTCAGCTGTCCTCGCTTTTCTTTTTCCTCTATGGGAACATCTAGTGACGCACCATGGCAAGATTCCTCTATTAATACTGATATTGTCATTGTTGTTCTGAAGATGTTTTTCTGAAGCTTTTTACACAATAAGCCTGTATTCAGCACAACTGTGACTCACTGTCCCTGTGCTTTCCTTTTGGGTTTTCAACATTCTTGATATGAAGCAACAGTAAAGTATTGAGTGGACCTGAACAGAAGCAGATAACCGATTAATAACCTCTGATCTTACAGGTTTGTACAGAAATCTTAAACATTCCTCTATGGAGAAAATGAATGGGAATTTTAGTTATTGTACATGTTGATAGTTTTCACATGACGTTATAGGAACGACCTGGAGGAAAAACAGCTTTCCTCCGCTGACCTCCTGTCACTTTTACCAGAATTGATAAAAATGGCTACTAGTGTAATAAGAAAGTGATATTATAAGACCAAATTCAGTAAACACCTTATTAATAAAACATACTAGTTTTGAAAGCAGACTAGAAAGCAGGAACTCAACAGTTTCGCTAAGCAGTTTCCCAGAGAAAGTTCCAGAGAAAGTTATCGTATTGTCTTCATATTCTGGGCTCATCTGCTGGGATATGCATCATCAAAAAGGTGTATATTGCATCTCCTGATTAAAGATGATAAAGATGTTATTGAGGGATTTTGATTTATTTCCGCAGAGGCACAAGACAGATGTTTCATAACCACCGTTACATGAATCCCAGCGCTGTCGTGATCCTCCACCTGTGTCTAATGACATCGGTCCCGGGAGAAAACAGAGACGGTTGAGGATAAGCCACACAAACACTGGCCATAACTTCAGTCTGAGGCGAGACACTCATCACTGACAGAAGCTTGTGTAACTATACACCAATATGGAGATCAGGAACGGCTGAAACCTGAGAGAAACGAAGCTTTACACAATCATTCATCTGATGTCCTCATCTTCACCTTGAATGGAAAATACAATTAATGTACATCGCTTTAGTTTTTAATGTGATGTTATGGCAAGTCCTAAAGAGATTCTTATATTTGTACTCCCATAATGATATCATTAAAAACCAAGTCCTCTGAGGAGAAAATAACAGATTTCACTTCCAGAGCTCAACTGGTGTGTTCGGTTTACCAGTTTACCACAGAGCTCAACTGGTGTGTTCGGTTTACCAGTTTACCACAGAGCTCAACTGGTGTGTTCAGTTTACCAGTTTACCACAGAGCTCAACTGATGTGTTCGGTTTACCAGTTTACCACAGAGCTCAACTGGTGTGTTCGGTTTACCAGTTTACCACAGAGCTCAACTGGTGTGTTCGGTTTACCAGTTTACCACAGAGCTCAACTGGTGTGTTCGGTTTACCAGTTTACCACAGAGCTCAACTGGTGTGTTCAGTTTACCAGTTTACCACAGAGCTCAACTGGTGTGTTCGGTTTACCAGTTTACCACAGAGCTCAACTGGTGTGTTCGGTTTACCAGTTTACCACAGAGCTCAACTGATGTGTTCGGTTTACCAGTTTACCACAGAGCTCAACTGGTGTGTTCAGTTTACCAGTTTACCACAGAGCTCAACTGGTGTGTTCGGTTTACCAGTTTACCACAGAGCTCAACTGGTGTGTTCGGTTTACCAGTTTACCACAGAGCTCAACTGATGTGTTCGGTTTACCAGTTTACCACAGAGCTCAACTGATGTGTTCGGTTTACCAGTTTACCACAGAGCTCAACTGGTGTGTTCGATTTGACTAAACACCATTAATACAGTGAAATAATCGGTTTGCTTTTGAACCTGTACGTCCATATTCACTCAGACATGACAATGTCCAAAGACACCTGAGAGACTCTTCAGCTCCTTCAGCACCAGTGTTGGTACCATAGACTATAGGTTAGACCATAGACTGCCATCAAGGCCTCAATGAAGGGGATTATGTGAACAGAAAGGGGGTTCACAATGTAAATGTGCAGCCCAGTCACTATTGTGATTCTTAATATTCCAGATTAGTAATATTATATCAAATAAAAAAAGGCAGTTGACTAAAATCTTCCATATCACAAATGTGAAAGCCAAATGGCCAGGGTCTGTGCATGACTTAAGAATTTTCAGAGATTAACATTTATGCACATTATTTGAAAGTGGTAAGGAAAGTTCCACAATTAAATATCAAGTTCACTGTATTACACACACTTATGCTGATCCTAACAGAACTGCATTTTTTCATAGGTGATTATGACATGTTCCTGCAGACAGGTGTTTTATGACCCCATTCCCTGACCCAAACCAGTTACAATGCAGCTCTGGCCAGGACAAGGGCACACAATGAAATTAACTTTGGCTAAAGGGAAGATTTCAGTGTCTGAGAAGTCTGAGGGGTTGCACACCTGACAGGGCCTGTGCCATATTACACAACATTGCCACACAAAAAAATACACTTTTCATTAAATGTTTAATAAAAGACAAATATGCTTAGTTCCTTGAGTTTTATTTCAATTGTTCTTTGTAAAGAAAAGCCAGTGGTCAAGTGCCTGCAACAGGAGATATTAGACACATGCCTCATGCAACAAATAAAAAGGAAAAGTTGTCTCTACACTGCCCACCTGTAGGCCTATGTCTCCTCTGTCTGTGCAGACTCTTCTGTAGGCCTTTCTGTAGATGTGGAATCCTGACACTTATATTGCAGCCATAAAGCATACAAGTATAAATTAAGTAAAGTTATTTATGCACTTGCAGGTAGGCTAGTTCCTCCATATGACAGTTATCTGAGAGGGTTTATTCACTGTCCAGTGCAATGGAAACAAATGGACATTACAAAGTCTTATACTTTCTTTCCTTTGGAAAGTTAGAAAATGTCCACTTATGCACATATTTCAGCTCCACTTTCTTGGGAACAGACACAAGTGTTGGTGTATTATGTAAAAGTGCACAAAAGAGGAAAACACAATGTCATTACAATGAACTACACTCGGGAAAAATGTGATCAATAACTCATGGCAAAATATTTTTACATTAACATTGTTGCTTTTATAATCAGACAACCATTTATTTAACAGTGCCTTTTATAAAAGAGACTATAACATAACAAAAAATTACCATTAGTGTATGTAGAATATTTTTGTACTTCACTTTTATTTGTTCCCATGTTCTAGTATGGTGACTGACATTACAATGCACAAAGTAATTATGCAATTATTAAAATACAAAAATATAGGCTAAAAAGTGATAAAAACATCTAACATGGCCACTTCTAACGGATTTAAATTGTCTGCTACTTTTTGCCAGCCCTCTCTCCTGGCAGACTGATCTCATGAAATGACGTATGTATGACACGCCAATTCGTATTTCCATTTTTGGTGTGCTATCAACACGCATAATCGCTTTTCAGCGTGTTTATCAACGCCGTTGACTTAACGTTACATTACTCTCTATATAAATATATATGACTTACCCCAACCCCGTCCCTAAACCTACCCGTCACTGGGGTTAATACCATTTATGAGTCTTCCCCTACCATCCTAGTAAAAAAATATCGCTCCCCAGATGTAGATTTACATTTTGCTTCGTTTCACTCGGACATTTAACGGTGTAGACATACACGCGGAATCACTCGGACATGTAACGGCGTAGACATACACGCAGAATCACTCGGACATGTAACGGTGTAGACATACACGCAGAATCACTCGGACATGTAACGACGTAGACATACACGCGGAATCACTCGGACATGTAACGGCGTAGACATACACGCAGAATCACTCGGACATGTAACGGTGTAGACATACACGCAGAATCACTCGGACATGTAACGGTGTAGACATACACGCAGAATCACTCGGACATGTAACGGCGTAGACATACACGCAGAATCACTCGGACATGTAACGACGTAGACATACACGCGGAATCACTCGGACATGTAACGGCGTAGACATACACGCAGAATCACTCGGACATGTAACGGCGTAGACATACACGCGGAAGATGACGGCGTGGACATACACGCGGATAGCTCAAAACGCGTATAGATAACACGCCACTTGACTTGTAAGTGGCGTGTATGTTTGCGCAAAGTCATGATGTCATGTTTTTCCTGGCTTTTGCAGATTTTGAGGTGTTCCCTGGCGTTTTGATTAAACATTAAAATTCCGAATAAACTTCGACTATTAGTTCTTGCTCTGCTGAGGAGAAAACCTGAGCGCGCTCTTTGGCCACGCTGAGCAGCCAATAGCAGCATTACTGATCAATGTTTCTACTATCGATACATATCCCCTTTTAAACCAGCGCATGAACGCGCAATTATCTCAGATAACTCAATCCAGCTATACTAATCATATCCGGCAGGTGTGTTCGAAGAACCTAATTAGCCAGATCATGATTAGCACGATGATATCATCTTGGATGTGTAATTTGATCTCGGATGTTTTAAGCAACGTACGAAGAACGGGCCCCAGTTCACCAGTTCACCACAGAGATCCGCTGGTGTTTACCAGTTCACCACAGAGATCCGCTGGTGTTTATCAGTTCACCACAGAGATCCACTGGTGTTCACCAGTTCAGCACAGAGATCCGCTGGTGTTTACCAGTTCACCAGTTCACCACAGAGATCCGCTGGTGTTCACCAGTTCACCACAGAGATCCGCTGGTGTTCACCAGTTCACCACAGAGATCCGCTGGTGTTTACCAGTTCACCACAGAGATCCGCTGGTGTTCACCAGTTCACCACAGAGATCCGCTGGTGTTTATCAGTTCACCACAGAGATCCACTGGTGTTCACCAGTTCACCACAGAGATCCGCTGGTGTTTACCAGTTCACCACAGAGATCCGCTGGTGTTCACCAGTTCACCACAGAGATCCGCTGGTGTTTATCAGTTCACCACAGAGATCCACTGGTGTTCACCAGTTCACCACAGAGATCCGCTGGTGTTTACCAGTTCACCACAGAGATCCGCTGGTGTTTACCAGTTCACCACAGAGATCCACTGGTGTTTACCAGTTCACCACAGAGGTCCGCTGGTGTTTACCAGTTCACCACAGAGATCAGCTGGTGTTTACCAGTTCACCACAGAGATCCGCTGGTGTTTACCAGTTCACCACAGAGATCCACTGGTGTTTACCAGTTCACCACAGAGGTCCGCTGGTGTTTACCAGTTCACCACAGAGATCCACTGGTGTTTACCAGTTCACCACAGAGATCCGCTGGTGTTTACCAGTTCACCAGTTCACTACAGAGATCAGCTGGTGTTCACCAGTTCACCACAGAGGTCCGCTGGTGTTTACCAGTTCACTACAGAGGTCCGCTGTGTTTACCAGTTCACCAGTTCACTACAGAGATCAGCTGGTGTTTGTAACAATAGGAACTATTGTTGTAGATGTTGTTGGAGTGGGGATCCACAAGAAAGGGAACACACCAGAGAGAGCAGTCACATGTGAAATGTGTGTATGAGACCACTGTCTATGTTAGAGACCCACAAGTTTATTAAAAAGAAGAGTCAAGATAGTTTTGGGTATTTGTCTTTATTAAAGTGGAAAGACACATAAAAACATGGTGGCAGCGTGGGCACTTCTAGATTACTAGATTTGAAAGTTGAGAATCAGACAGTGGAGAGCTGCGGCTGCACAGAGCTGCATGATGGACGGACTAAAACCCCCATCGCCATTATGCATGGATACCGACAATCTTTCCAAGTCCTGGAAATCCTGGAGGGACCAGTTTCACCTCTACTTGGAGTTAACAATGTCGGACGCGGAGGAAAAGATAAAAGTGAAGTTGTTTCACTACCTCATCGGCGAGAGCGGCCGAGAACTGCTGGAAACTCTGATGAGTGACGTAGCCGCGGATGCAAGAACGGTAAATAACATTTTTGCAAAGTTTGATGAACACTGTAATCCCAGTATAAACGAGACGGTGGAGCGTTATAGATTCTTCACAAAAAGCCAGGGAGCGGACCAGTCGATCGATAATTATGTCACGGAGTTACGAATGCATGCTAAAACATGCAACTTCGGAGAAATCAAAGACTCGCTCATACGTGACAGAATCGTATGCGGAATTAACAACGCAGGACTGAGAGAGCGGCTGCTTCGCGAGAAAGATTTAACACTGCAGACGTGCATACACATATGTAGAGCAGCGGAGCTGTCACGGCAGAACAGCAGAGCCATTGCGGGAGCAGCGGTAGAAGAGGTGCATGCTGTCAGGCAAAGAGCGCGTCAAGATCGACACCAACGCGACAGGGTGATCACATGCAAATTCTGTGGTAAAGAGCATGAAATGAATAAACAGAAATGCCCAGCTTTTGGAAAAAAATGCAAAAAGTGTGGAAAGGCAAATCACTTTGCAGTTAAATGTAGAGCCCAGATGAGACAAACAAACCACAAATCAGTACACAAGGTAACTGAAGAGGACAGCGATGAGTATGAAGATATTCTTACTGTTGGTGTAGCAAACTCAGAGACTGTAAACAAAATAGAAAATGACAATGAAAAGAAAACACAGTTGTACGCAGGGATGTTTTTGGGAAAAGACCTTGTGAAATTTCAAATTGACTGTGGTGCAAGCTGTAATGTAATCCCCATTAATCTACTGAGCCCAAATATAAAACTGGAGGATACAAAGACTGTGCTAGTAATGTACAACCAAAGCAAAGTGACGCCGCTAGGAAAGTGCAAACTGAAAGTAAGAAACCCAAGAAACCACAAACTTTACAGGCTGGAGTTTCAGGTGGTGGATAACAAATGTACTGTCCCTTTAATAGGTAAAAGAGCAAGTGAGGCTATGAAACTAATCAAAGTGCATTACGAGAACATTCTTGCAATAGACAGCATAGTCACCACAGAAAAACCTACAACCAGCCAGTGGTCACTGCAACAGATAAAGACAGATTATGCGGATGTATTCGAGGGTGATGGATGCCTAGAGGGAGAATACAGAATTGAGATTGACAACACTGTTAAACCTGTACAACTCCCAAAAAGAAGGGTTCCAGTCGCCATGATGAAACCTTTGAAGGAAGAGCTGCAAGATCTTCAGAAAAGAGGAATCATTGCACCAGTAGAGAGGAACACAGATTGGATCAGTAGTATGGTGGTCGTGCAGAAGCCCAGCGGCAGACTCAGAGTATGTATAGATCCAAAACCCTTAAGTAAAGCTTTAAAGCGCAGTCATTTCCCACTACCCACAATCGATGACATTCTCCCTGACCTATCCAAAGCCAAAGTGTTTACAGTGTGCGATGTGAAAAGTGGTTTTTGGCATGTCAGGCTGGAGGAAGAGTCCAGCTTTCTCACCACATTCTCTTCCCCGTTCGGAAGGTATCGCTGGCTGCGGATGCCTATGGGGATAAGTCCGGCCCCTGAGATTTTTCAGAGGAAGCTCACACTTGCATTAGAGGGCCTGCCAGGAATATACATTATAGCTGATGATGTGCTTATTACAGGACAAGGAGAGACTCAAGAAGCAGCTGAGAGAGACCACGATGAGAAGCTGAAAGCGTTTCTCACACGATGCAGAGAGAGAGGTATCAAGCTAAATGCTGACAAGCTCAAATTGAGACAAAGAGAAGTCTCTTACATCGGACACCTCCTGACATCTGATGGATTGAAAATCGACCCAGACAAAGTTCGTGCAATAACACACATGCCGAAACCAACAGATGTAAAAGGGGTTCAGAGACTGCTAGGGATGGTAAATTACCTCTCAAAGTTTTGTGCACATCTTTCAGACCAGTGCGAGACCCTGAGACAGTTGACGCACAAAGATTGCGAATGGAGATGGACCATACAGCATGAAGAGGCATTCTGTAAAATAAAAGAAACAATTGCAAATGCTCCAGTGTTGAAGTATTACAACCCTGAGGAAGAACTTACCATCCAATGTGATGCCTCTGACGGAGGTCTCGGTGCTGCACTAATGCAAGGAGGTAAGCCAGTAGCATTCACAAGTAGAGCACTGACACGTACAGAGCGCGGATATGCACAAATTGAGAAAGAGTTATTAGCTCTACTCTTCGGGATGGAAAAGTTTCACTATTATACATACGGACGGAAAGTAACAGCACAAAGTGATCACAAACCCATTGAAAACATCCAGCGTAAACCACTGTTGAGTGCACCAAAAAGACTTCAAAGGATGATGCTGAGACTTCAGAAATATGATGTAGATGTTGTGTATGTTCCAGGGCCAGAGATGTGGCTAGCAGATACTCTAAGCAGAGCATATCTACCAGAGAGTGCACCCACTGGTTCTGTGGAAGCAGAGCTAGAGACAATCAACATGGCGCAACACCTACCAATCTCAGAGGACAGACTTAGTCTAATCCGATCTGCAACAAAAGAGGACAAAACTTTACAAACACTGATCAAAACCATACAACAGGGTTGGCCAAAGAACAAAGCAGAGACGCCACACGAAATAGGACATTATGACCTGTTTCAAGGGGAGCTGAGTTACCAGGATGGAATCGTTTTCAGAGGTGAACGAGCTGTTATCCCTGGGAAACTCTGGAGAGAAATAACTCGGCGTATACACTCCTCTCATTTAGGTGTGGAAGGATGCCTGAGGAGAGCAAGAGAGTGTGTGTACTGGCAAGGAATGAACGAGCAGATCAAAGCATATGTACAGCAATGTGACACCTGCCGATCAGTGGACTGGAACCAGCAAAAGGAGACACTGCGACCACATGACATGCCGAATAGACCTTGGGCCAAGGTAGGCACGGACCTGTTTACTTTTGACAACAAGGACTATCTCATCACAGTAGACTACTTTTCCAATTTTTGGGAAATTGATTATCTACTAGACACGAAATCAGCGACGGTCATCAGAAAGTTAAAAGCTCACTTCGCCCGGCAGGGTATTCCGGACATAGTCATCTCAGACAATGGCCCGCAGTTCTCATCACAGGAGTTCCATAAGTTCAGTCATCACTGGGAATTTCTACACAAGACTTCATCACCTGGCTATCCTCAGAGCAACGGCAAGGCGGAATCAGCAGTCAAAACTGCCAAGAGACTGATTCTCAAAGCACAAATATCCAGACAGGATCCATATTTAGCAATACTGGACCACAGAAACACACCAACACATGGATTATCTACCAGCCCAGCACAGAGGCTGCTTAGCCGTCGCACTAAGACTCTACTTCCCACGAAAACCAGCCTCCTGCAACCAAAGATTCAAAATCCCTTGAGGGAATTGACAGCAAACCAACAACGTCAACAAACATACTTTGACAGATCAGCTAAAGACTTAGACACACTGAAACGGGGAATTAGTGAGAATTCAACCATTTGAGCCCCATAAGATCTGGAGAAAGGGCACCGTAGTGAAGCCCGTTGACTTGAGATCATACAGTGTCCAGTTGGATTCGGGAGGAGTTATAAGGAGAAACAGGAGACATCTCCGAAGGGATCATGCAGTGACCCCTATAGAGTCCAACCAAACAGAGACTGTCGATCCTGACAATACAAAAAACAAAAAACCTGCGGACACTCACTCACAACTCACCACCAAAATGGAGAATCAGATGCAAAACACTGTACAGCCAGATATCTCAGAACCAGTTGTCACAAAAGCAGGACGTTTAGTAAAGAAACCTCAACACTTACAAGACTATGTCACATGAAAAAAAAAAAAAAAAAAAGTAAGAATTTACTTTTTGAAAAAACATTTTTTTTTTTGAAAGAAATGTAAAAATGTTGTGATGGAAATGTGACATATGTTATAAGGAAATGGTATATTGTTCTTGACGGTACCAGAAATTGATTAGGAGTTTTGGTTTGGAATGTTAGTTCTTGTTTAAAAAAAAAAAAAAAAAAAAAAAAAAAGAAAGGATGTAACAATAGGAACTATTGTTGTAGATGTTGTTGGAGTGGGGATCCACAAGAAAGGGAACACACCAGAGAGAGCAGTCACATGTGAAATGTGTGTATGAGACCACTGTCTATGTTAGAGACCCACAAGTTTATTCAAAAGAAGAGTCAAGATAGTTTTGGGTATTTGTCTTTATTAAAGTGGAAAGACACATAAAAACAGTGTTCACCAGTTCACCACAGAGGTCCGCTGGTGTTTACCAGTTCACTACAGAGGTCCGCTGTGTTTACCAGTTCACCAGTTCACTACAGAGATCAGCTGGTGTTCACCAGTTCACCACAGAGGTCCGCTGGTGTTTACCAGTTCACCACAGAGATCCGCTGGTGTTCACCAGTTCACCACAGAGGTCCGCTGGTGTTTACCAGTTCACCACAGAGGTCCGCTGGTGTTCACCAGTTCACCAGTTCACTACAGAGATCAGCTGGTGTTCACCAGTTCACCACAGAGGTCCGCTGGTGTTTACCAGTTCACCACAGAGGTCCGCTGGTGTTTACCAGTTCACCAGTTCACTACAGAGATCAGCTGGTGTTCACCAGTTCACCACAGAGGTCCGCTGGTGTTCACCAGTTCACCACAGAGATCCGCTGGTGTTCACCAGTTCACCACAGAGGTCCGCTGGTGTTTACCAGTTCACCACAGAGGTCCGCTGGTGTTCACCAGTTCACCAGTTCACCACAGAGGTCCGCTGGTGTTCACCAGTTCACCACAGAGATCCGCTGGTGTTCACCAGTTCACCACAGAGGTCCGCTGGTGTTCACCAGTTCACCAGTTCACCACAGAGATCCGCTGGTGTTCACCAGTTCACCACAGAGGTCCGCTGGTGTTTACCAGTTCACCAGTTCACCACAGAGGTCCGCTGGTGTTCACCAGTTCACCAGTTCACCACAGAGGTCCGCTGGTGTTCACCAGTTCACCAGTTCACCACAGAGGTCCGCTGGTGTTCACCAGTTCACCAGTTCACCACAGAGGTCCGCTGGTGTTCACCAGTTCACCACAGAGGTCCGCTGGTGTTTACCAGTTCACCAGTTCACCACAGAGGTCCGCTGGTGTTTACCAGTTCACCAGTTCACCACAGAGGTCCGCTGGTGTTCACCAGTTCACCAGTTCACCACAGAGGTCCGCTGGTGTTCACCAGTTCACCACAGAGATCCGCTGGTGTTCACCAGTTCACCACAGAGGTCCGCTGGTGTTCACCAGTTCACCAGTTCACCACAGAGGTCCGCTGGTGTTCACCAGTTCACCAGTTCACCACAGAGGTCCGCTGGTGTTCACCAGTTCACCAGTTCACCACAGAGGTCCGCTGGTGTTCACCAGTTCACCAGTTCACCACAGAGGTCCGCTGGTGTTCACCAGTTCACCAGTTCACCACAGAGATCCACTGGTGTTCACCAGTTCACCAGTTCACCACAGAGGTCCGCTGGTGTTCACCAGTTCACCAGTTCACCACAGAGATCCACTGGTGTTCACCAGTTCACCAGTTCACCACAGAGATCCACTGGTGTTCACCAGTTCACCAGTTCACCACAGAGATCCACTGGTGTTCACCAGTTCACCAGTTCACCACAGAGATCCACTGGTGTTCACCAGTTCACCAGTTCACCACAGAGGTCCGCTGGTGTTCACCAGTTCACCAGTTCACCACAGAGGTCCGCTGGTGTTCACCAGTTCACCAGTTCACCACAGAGGTCCGCTGGTGTTCACCAGTTCACCAGTTCACCACAGAGATCCACTGGTGTGTGGTCGGAGCTGAACTGACTGACGAGCTCTGCCTCGAGACCCTCATAGATTTCAAGCGCAGTCGGAGAAGGAACTGGTGAAAATAGAGTTTGTTTGGAGGTCATTTCTGGAATTTGAAACAGTTTGTCAAAGTGAACTGATAAACGCCTCTGAGCTCCCATTGGTCTGTGTGGTGATTAGGGTTGGGTACCGAAAGGTTCCGACGTAAACGGTAGTAACGAGACCGAATAAGAACGAAACTTTCGGTGCCTGACTTTTTTTACCGCCTCCTATAAAGCATCTCGCGGCACGAATGTTCCAATAATAAAACATCTCCAGTTAACCAGCAGAGCGTTCATTTCGTTCGTTTGTTAAATAAGAGACGATCTAGCGCTGAAATGTGTTTTTTAAATCAAGTGATCAAAGTGCTCGTTGCCGTTGCGATCAGTGGCGCGGAGACAGTTTTCTCTTGTGGCTCGCGCACACCGCACCGTCTTTACTCGGACGCACACTTCAATACGTTGCAGAGACTCTCTATCGTTCGTTCAAAATATAATGCACACAAACGTGTCCCTGCTTGATATACAACCACTGATGAGCATAATCGGTTTAAAAAAAACTAAAAAAAAAACTGTACGAATGCGGATTAGAACCCTAAACCTCTGACACGCCTGACGAAAGTTCAAGTTCGGCTGCCAGTGTCGAGGTGGACATGGTAAGTCTAGTATTTTAATGCCAACTGCAAATCTTGCATATCAAGTATTAAGTATATCAAGTATATTTATATAAGGCTATACTGTGTGTGTTAAATATTTCTGCTCAGTGTCAGATATTTCTCTGCTTTAAAGTAAAAGTCATAATATGAGAAGACAAAATTTTGATCTTAACTTAGCCTAAGTGTTTTAGGCTACATCAGTACATCAGTACATCAGTACATTAGTAGCCTATTAAACGGCGCAATTTTTCATTTAATCAGAAATTAGAAAATCTTTAAAGATTTAAGTTAATATTGTGTCCAGTTTGGACACGGACACACACACACACACACACACACACAGACACAGGTATTATTTTTTTGATAAAGTGTGTGCGGTTTCGTTTTCTTAAGTACCGTTTAAGAACCGGAACCGTTTAAAAAATACAGAGTAGGTACTGGTATCAGATAAAACCCAACCAATACCCAACCCTAGTGGTGATGATGTAATAGGTGGGTGTGGCTCTGAGGCTCCGCCTTCTTTGAGGTGTAAATCTGTTCAGTCGGTCGTGAGTAAAAACATGAACACACTGACAGAAACTGAAGCTGAAAGAGACTCTGACACTGTTGTTCATGTTTAATTCTGTAAAGCTGCTGTTTTAAAGCATCTATTGTATAAAGTGCTGTATAAATGACATTAAATCACATTAAAGCTGTATAAATAAACATGACTGAAGATCTGAATCTCAGATCTGATCAAACATCCACATCTCTGTGATCTGATGCTTTCTGAACCGCTGTTCTCTCAGTTTTACTGTGTTTATTCAGTTACTGAGAGGAAAGTGCAGCACATATTCATATAAATGTGGACGGAGTCGGGTGTTCGGGAACGGCCTATCACTGAAAGAACTGAGAATATCAGGGCTTTATCAGTTTCTCTGAGGGGAATTTATGTAGAGGTTTGTGTATAATTGAATATATGCAAACCTGTCTTTCATAAACAGTAACAAAGAAGGTTGTATTTACCATGATATCTTTATTGATGATGACTAAGATGATCTCTTCTTGATAGCTAAAATATGCTTGATAATTAATTACAATCTTTCCAATGATCAAACAAACACTTGAATCATCCATTTATAAACATTTTAAACAAATAAAAAATGATATGATCAAAAAAGTTATGACAACATCAAAACTCATCAAAATAAGTTAAGCAATTTCAACTTTTTTATAAGTTATGCAAGATTCAACTCATATTCTTTTTAAGTCAGTTTAATGTAATTTAAGTCAAAAGACTTAAACATCCAAGCTGATTGTACTTAAACATTTAAGGTAGCAGCGCAATTTTCCACCGGACAAAATTGCGATTAACAACTCATGATTTCTGTTCTGCGCACCAATCTTGCACTTCTATCTACTCCTCAACCAGACCACCTAGAGACTTCGGGTTTTCGGCATTATGTTAAGGAAGGTCTAATCTCGGGAACGCACAAAAAAAATCCAGGAAAAGATTTTGGATTTTCTGAAAATTCCAGAAAAAATTCAGTTTTTTGCACATTTCTCGGCAACCATAATAGCTATCGAGTTGAAACAAATTGCAATCGATAGCTTCTAAAATTTACAATAATATTAGAAAAAAAGAATTGATCAAAAATATTTCCTTTATGCTTCAAAAATTAATTACAACTTTATATGAAGGGAAATAAGAAAAATATTGCCTTTTCACCTATAAAACTATTGTTCCACAGAAATACGTAAGGAAGGTATTCACAAGAGTCATGAGCACAATTAATTCCACTGAATTATGGCAAGAAATCAATGAAGGTATCGATCAAGATTTGGAGAAGGAGCAAGAATATATGAGAAAACGACAAGAGGTTGTTGCAAAATAAATGGAAGAACGTTCAGCAAAGCGACAAAAGATGGCGACATCCACACCATACGGCTTCCTCATCAGGCGTATCTGATTTCTACGATGACTCGTGGCTTTCAGAGGATGTTTTGGCAAATATCTCGAAAGCAGAAGAAGAGTTTACAAAGTCACAAGCCAATAGTCAAGCAGAAAAGAAGGAAGAATCTGAAGAGGACAAAGCAGAAAAGGAAGCTGATACAGAGAAAATCGAGGATATTGAGTGAACACAAGATGTAAAAAATAATGAGCTAATAAAAAAATGATGTTCAACTAGTCAAGTGATTGTGCCTTTTTTATTATCCATTGCTGATGTGATTTCAGAAAGTTCATTTGAATTTCAAGAGAAAGTTATATTCTCGAGCAACTTATTTTCTCTTTCATTTACTATCTCTTAGTGTTGTGATCCCATGACGTGAGAAAATTCCGCTAAAACACTCACTGAGTTTTTATTACTTGTTTTTTTACAGTGTGGAACAACAGTGCAATTTACACACTCAAACATGTAGTCAGGCATGAACAGAAATATGAACAAAATACAATCTTTGACCATCATATGCATCACACTGGTAAGAGATGAGTTAGTCTGATCATTTGCAGTGGTGTAGATCACACACACCCTGAACGTCACACACACCGTGGCTGTGTGTGTCATTAAAGCAGGTGTCGTGTGGCTTGTGTTTGTTAATGACAGCTCGTGTTTGAATAGCCGTCACTCTCGCGTCGAGAGGTGGAAGTGTTCGTTTCCGAGCCTCTGAAGATGCATCTGTTCTGCATAAACTTAACCTAGCTTTCTAAACGAGTTGCCCAAGTGTGTTTGCTGTTCCAGGGCTCAGGTATTGTGTTTAGTTTTCTGATGTCTGAAGTACTTTTAAAAGTCTAATGAGCATGAATGCAAATCAGCAGATGCCTCATTATGTTCTGACTCAGGAACTGCTTTTTCTCTATTGAGGTGTTGAGATAGTAAAGATGGTGACCTGAGCTTGTGCTCTGCATCTTATATAGATTATTTACATTATAAATATTCACAAATCATGGTTGTACTGCAACAGATAAATCACAGTCTGTTATGATACAGAGTCATACTGTATCACAGAAATGAGAATCACTATTGGAAGTAATGATATTAACAATAGATGTGCTTAACTGAAAGATTAACAGTGGGATTCATCTTCTTTACGAAAGATACAATTTATTATTTCTTTCTTTAAATTTTGCCCTCGTTTTGTGTCTTTTCTGAACCAGAGGACCCTGGGTAAATACATACCTTTACCTTGTCTTGTTTTTAATGATTCATCACGTTTCAGTGTTTCCATTTCATCTCAGAGCTGGTTTGGTCAGAAGCCAGAGTCCAACCCGTCCCTGATCCGCCCAGAAACACCATTATTGTATGTCGGTTTCCGACTGAAAGGGTTTTTAGGCACAAATAGAAAAAGGAAAATGAAAAAGAATGAGGTGTGAGGGTGAAGTCTTCTCAATGCTTCTTCCTGTTATGGAAGCAGACTCAGGAGAAGAAGATGGAAGTTAACACAATTGTTTTATTGACAACAATGAGCAGATAAACCGTAAGCAGTGTAAGAGAGAAGTTTAGTGATACCCTGGAGAGCGAGGTGCTGGCGGTGAATGTTTCCTCATACAGATGAGAAGACTGGTGGATGGCACAGGTAGCACAGGTGGGAACAGAGACACGGTGGAGAGACGAGGAGCTGGAGGGAGAACGCAGGAAAGATGGAGATGAGACGCTGGAGAGGATATTGGAGATAGATCACTGGAGATATCTAGGAGATTGTTGGAATAGGCAAGGTTAGTAGTCCACGTCGTGTGAAAACGAGACCGGACAATGAGCTGGGGTGAGGTGTGTGAGTTTATATCGTGGAGGTGATGAGGGTGATGATGAGTTCTGCAGGTGTCTGGGGTCAGGGGTCTGTGGTCAGGGGTCTGGTGCCTTGTGTCTAGGGTCTGGGGTCTGGTGCCTTGTGTCTGGGATCTGGGGTCTGGGGCCTGGAGTCTGGAGTCTGGGGTCTGGTGCCTTGTGTCTGGGGTCTGGTGTCTGGTGTCTGGTGCCTTGGGTCTGGGGTCTGGGGTCTGGTGCCTTGGGTCTGGTGTCTGGTGCCTTGTGTCTGGGGTCTGGTGCCTTGTGTCTGGGGTCTGGGGCCTGGGGTCTGGTGCCTTGTGTCTGGGGTCTGGTGTCTGGTGTCTGGAGTCTGGAGTCTGGGGTCTGGGGTCTGGGGCCTGGAGTCTGGGGTCTGGGGTCTGGTGCCTTGTGTCTGGGGTCTGGTGCCTTGTGGCTGGAGTCTGGGGCCTGGGGTCTGGTGCCTTGTGTCTGGGGTCTGGTGCCTGGGGTCTGGGGTCAGGGGTCAGGGGTCTGGGGTCTGGTGCCTTGTGTCTGGGGTCTGGTACCTTGTGTCTGGGATCTGGGGCCTGGTGCCTTGTGTCTGGGGTCTGGTGTCTGGAGTCTGGAGTCTGGGGTCTGGTGCCTTGTGTCTGGGGTCTGGTGTCTGGAGCCTGGAGTCTGGGGTCTCGTGCCTGGAGTCTGGGGTCTGGTGCCTTGTGTCTGGGGTCTGGTGTCTGGAGTCTTAAGTCTGGGGTCTGGGGCCTGGAGTCTGGGGTCTGGTGCCTTGTGTCTGGGTCCTGGAGTCTGGGGTCTGGTGCCTTGTGTCTGGGGTCTGGTGTCTGGAGTCTGGAGTCTGGGGTCTGGTGCCTTGTGTCTGGGGTCTGGTGTCTGGAGTCTGAAGTCTGGGGTCTGGGGCCTGGAGTCTGGGGTCTGGTGCCTTGTGTCTGGGGTCTGGTGTCTGGAGTCTGGAGTCTGGTGCCTTGTGTCTAGGGTCTGGAGTCTGGGGTCTGGGGTCTGGTGCCTTGTGTCTGGGGTCTGGTGCCTTGTGTCTGGGGTCTGGTGCCTTGTGTCTGTGGTCTGGGGACTGGGGTCTGGGGACTGGGGACTGGGGACTGGGGTCTGGGGACTGGGGTCTGGAGTCTGGGGCCTGGGGCCTAGAGTCTGGGGCCTGGGGTCTGGGCCCTTGTGTCTGGGGTCTGGTGGAGAGACGGGACGCTGGAGGGAGAACGCAGGAAAGATGGAGATGAGACGCTGGAGAGGATATTGGAGATAGATCACTGGAGTTATCTAGGAGATTGTTGGAATAGGCAAGGTTAGTAGTCCACGTCGTGTGAAAACGAGACCGGACAATGAGCTGGGGTGAGGTGTGTGAGTTTATATTGTGGAGGTGATGAGGGTGATGATGAGTTCTGCAGGTGTCTGGGGTCTGGTGTCAGTGGTCTGGAGTCTGGAGTCTGGAGCCTTGTGTCTGGGGTCTGAGGTCAGGGGTCTGGTGCCTTGTGTCTGAGGTCTGGGGTCTTGGGCCAGGGGTGTGGGGTCTGGGGTCTGGGGTCAGGGGTCTGTAAGAGAGACACACTGCATTGTATGAGAAGGCGATGCACACTAAAGTGTGAGTCCTTAAAGTGTAAATTGCAGGTTAACCACCACAACCAATTAATGTGTAAATTAAAGTGCTCAATATGTATATATTTTAACATTTCTGTCTTAAAATGCGTTAAAATAATATTTATTGGGGTTTCTTCAAAGGTAGCATGTTTTTTACAGTAACTGGGTGATGACGTCATAAGAGGGAGTTGCCAGCATCTGCTGACAGACGCGATATTGCCTGTGCTAAAACGCAACTAATTAGCGATGCTCATTGTCAGAAGGAAAAAGAGAGATCGATGCCCCTATCGCTGTGTTTGACAGGTGTTTGTGTGGACTATGCCACCCAGTGGAATCAGCAGTGGAGAGTATGTGCTGCCATGAGGTGAACGCGTTTGGGAGTTTAGTGGAGCAGCTCGACCCGGGCCCGGCAGATCTGACGTGCCTCACGCAGCATCCTGGTTTTGACGCATGCTGCCTGAACCCTGTTTGTTTTGCGAATAGCTTACTCTCATTTCAGGCAGGATCATGGTCCTCTTGAAGCCAGCACACACGAGTATGTTTACAATTGAGTTATTTCATTCATCACTTCTGAATCTAAAAAAACATATAAACAACATAAACAACTTTTCTACTGTATCCCTATCCCTATCCCTATCCCTAGGCAATACAGGCATACAGGCAGGTTGTACATTAGGAATTGCATCGGAAATAAGTCGTACCCGGCGTTTAAAACCCATACTGAACCGACGCATGTCTCCAGGGTCATAGTCTAAAGCAGTGAAGTGTTCGCCGCATATGACGGCTGACTTTGTCACAGAGGAAACAGTAAAATCTGCCCGCTTCGTAGCCACTAACCTCACCCAGGCACGAATCAGCCGTTTCTTCTTGGGGAACTTGTGGAGCCTCTGCCCTGTTTTTGATGTATTCGTACATCCCACACAAACACAATAGTTCACCATTTTTGCTAGCTAGGTCTCCAATATAACTGCTAGCCTACTTGCCGTCAGACTAACGGTAACTCTATGTGTGAGTCTGTCTTATGACGTCACGCCCCGCCTAGTGGAAGGGAGAGGGAGTGCTTAAAACCACTGTAAAAAGTGGTGGGGTTACATTAACTAGTAATTCTCTCATAAAGCATTCATGAAATAAATACAAATGCAAGGGACAGTTTTCAAGACATAAAATTATCACACACAATGTCCTGGGATGCATGTTCATTTATAGATCAGTTTGTCTATAAATGAATGCAGGAAAGTCTGTTTTAAGGGCTTTAGGTCTTTCCTATGGCCTCAGCCTAATTTTTCAGAGCAATAAATTCATCTTATCTGATGGCCGCCCTCGCGACTGAGGCCTTTTCTGCTCTCGTGCCTCTTTTGGGGGATATTTCATTCCTAAGGGTCAACATTAATAATGTTGAATCAGAATAAGTTCCTCTTGCAGCATCTCTTCTCTTCTCTTCTCTGATGACAAGGGCGGGCCAACCTGTCACTCTCATGAGATCAGCCAATAGCAAACCACAACCATCCAATCAATTCCCCACAGACACAATCAAGCCCCGCCCACATTTGTTCTTGTTCCCGAAGCGATTCACTCGATATACGACACAATAGAGGAGAGAAGACCAGCACAACTTCCCTCTCATCACCAGTTTAAGTTGCAGCATTTTGAATGTTTTAATGCTGTCGTTTTTCATGCGATCTCAAGCTAAAGGAGGACGACAGTATCTGAGGTCCAGTTGTTCACTAAACACTGTCAGTGTGAAACAGCCATCAGTTTTCTGACATACATGCATGTTTTACTGATGAAACTCCAGCGATTCACAGATCCACAGATTCAGACAATATTATATTATATAGTCATATATTGCACATATTATGTTGTTTAATTAGGAAGCATTATTATAACATAAAACAATGTTTATTCTATTACCTCACACATTATGGATCTGCGTTCAAAAGTACATTTTTCATTTATTTTTTGCAACTGAATATTTTCTATATAATATATTAATGTATTTGGGGGGGGGGGGGGGGGGGGGGCAGACGAGGATGAGGCTATATTTCCAACACGAAGGTTTAATGGTAATAATATAATGAGCAACACACACAACGTAGATCAGACAAAGGCGTATGCCGTGTTCACACTGCAGGACTTCGCAACCATTGAAGGAACAATCAGTTCAACAGTGACATGAGAATATCTGTGACGCTTTAGAGAGGCGATGATCAAGCGAAGAACGGCTGAAAGAAGAACGTTTGTGTTTCCAGAAATATTGAAAAACTGAAAATAAATGAATAAATTAAACTAATCTCATGTTATTTTCAGCTTGTTTAAGTTAATATGAGCACACACGCTGCCACAAACACTCACTGTTTCATCACGGTTTGCTCTCTGGGACAGTTTCTGATTCTTCTATAGAAATCATGAGAAAAATGTTAATGATTCAAGAGTGTTTTGTGAGGGAAAGAGAGCATATGATTATCCTTCTTTACAGACATGAGGAACACATTAGATGAGGAAATATCATTTCTATAATGAGGGCGAGATGCTCTCCTCACTGGTTAGATAAAGTCTTATATGATCGTTTACAATCCAATCCTGTCTCTCGTATAATTCTCATAGACTCAGACTGGGCTCAGCAAGACAAAGAATAAAAATGAGTTATTACAAAGAAGACAAGCAGCAATAAAAGATGAAAACAATGAGATGCTCTTTCAGAGTTAATGAACTGAATGCATGAACTGACAACTTCTGAGTTTGTAAAAGAAAAAACCTTCAGAATAAGTGTATTGTGAGCAGGGCTTGACATTAACTTTTTTGCTCACTAGCCAATGTGGCTAGTGGTTTTCCAAAGTTACTAGCCACACAGCATTTTTACTAGCCACATTTTTGTTGTTGAGAAATTACCTGATAAAAGTTGACTATGGCGTGCTAAAATTTACTTGAACTAGATTTACAACCCTTTTAAATGTAAAACCACTGTACACACCAAAATAAAGACTACATAAATATATAACAATACAGGTCATTATCATTAGCTCTGATAAGGTTGTGTGTAAAGCTCCTTTTTTAAAATAAAACCATGTATTATGTATAATACAGCATACGACATAACTCCAGCAGGGCAGCTAGCTGTCTCTTCGATTCTTTGTTGTCGGTCACTAGCGACAATACTCATTAGGGCTGTCAAAATTGCTCAAAAATGACCTTCGAATATTCCCTCTAAAAAAAACACATAGCTTATATTCGAACTATTCGAACATCTGGTTGCGCATGTCAATGACGCGCATTACAACATGACATCATGACTTTGCGTAAACATACACGCCACTTTCAAGTCAAGTGGCGTGTTATCTATACGCATTTTGAGCTATCCGCGTGTATGTCCACGCCGTCATCTTCCGCGTGTATGTCTACGCCGTTACATGTCCGAGCGAAACGAAGCAAAATGTAAATCTACATCTGGGGAGTGATATTTTTTTACTAGGATGGTAGGGGAAGACTCATAAATGGTATTAACCCCAGTGACGGGTAGGTTTAGGGACGGGGTTGGGGTAAGTCATATATATTTATATAGAGAGTAATGTAAAGTTAAGTCAACGGCGTTGATAAACACGCTGAAAAGCGATTATGCGTGTTGATAGCACGCCAAAAATGGAAATACGAATTGGCGTGTCATATGCCATTTCATGAGATCAGTCTGCGCATTACGTCAATAACAGGACAAATTAATACAAAGAGACATAACTACTTGTATAGGTAGTTTATTTAAGTTTAAACATATTTGACAACGTATTACCTACACGAAAACAAGTAAATCAACTAATGGCCAAGACCACAGACCTCACTCACTCTCGCTCGCTCACTCGCAGGCACTCTTTCTCTCTCTCGCCCTCACCCTCAGCACCAAACGCGAATAGAGCGTCTGGCGCGAGTTAAAGCCTGGAGGTCTTGCGGCGCGAATGAGGCGCGCTGAATGTAACGCGAATGTAATGTAGCGCGAATGATGCTCTGTGCATAACAGTTTAAATGAACAACAACAATAAGCAAATGTTGAGTGCTGATCAAGAGTTTTGTGCAAGCAATTTAATGTCGCGACTCTTATATAGCAGGCTTCATTCAGTGACTGAAACAAATATTATTAACATTAATTGAAGTTTTACAGTAGGCTATATATAACCGACATTGAACGCTCCGAGCGAGCTGTGCTGTGGTAAACATGGAACTTTTCCTTGACATGAAACGGTAAATAATCAAACCAGTGGAAGCCTGCAGTGCATGAAACTGCTGTATCTAACCTACCTTATTCATGCAATATCTATTCAGTCAGTACTGAATACACTTTAGTAATGTTTCTGTTTAACGTTAAATAAAATGATCCCTCAGGCAGCGCGCCCACTCGCAAAGCAGACAGCCGCGCCTCTGCTACCGCGAGCGTTTTTCCACATTCGAATATTAATTTTCACCTTCGAAATTCTGTTTTTTAAAACTATTCGAATTTATATTCGAATTTAGAATATTCGTTGACAGCCCTATGGGATTTGTAGTGTCGTAGTGTCACACTTATTTCAGATGCCTTTTGAAAAGACTACAATTATTCAACCAGCCAAAGTGGCTAGTTGGAGTGACTGTGTTACCCGCCACGAGCAAAATCCACCCGCATTTGGCGGGTTGGCGGGTGTTAATGTCAAGCCCTGATTGTGAGTGTCCAAACTCCTGCTAACTACACAGAATTGTATTAAGTTTAGTGACAACACAATGTTACGTACACCGACTGGTAGATACTGTTTTATTATTGCTCGACACAAATTTCACGATTTCAATTCTTGTGATTTGATTCCGATCTTGATTTAATATCGATTAATGTGGATGAATATTAGGTACAGTAGATGTGTGTTATGATGCATCTCATCTAATGCTGTAAACATACAGAGAGCCCTGTCAGCTGGCAGAATTAATATTATTAAAGGTTAAAAATAACAACTCAGTTAAATATAATGGGGTTTTTAATATAATAACAACGTCATAATATTTTAATGATATAAGTAAAAATATAATAGGGAATGTAGTGCACATATTTAGCTAAATACTCCTCTCTATAGCTCATTTTTCTAGCCAACTAGCGTGCTATGGTCATTAACTGGCTTTCCTGAGGTAAATATAACGTGACATTAATCTCCAGCTGTTTTATTGACTTCTTTCCAGCATTAAAAACACTGATTGATCGATATTATGTATGAGGCAAGTACATTTCAGTAAGTTGTACTGTCTCTTTCAACACACCTATTGTTCATTCGTGTTTATTTACTATTAACTAGTAGTAAAAGAGTAAGAGATGATCTGCACGTCACTTTTACAAGCTCCAAAACGGTATTTATTGTTCTAATTTAATTCTAAAAGTAATAAAATTGACAGAATTTGAATTCAGAATTAGTCTGATATCAGCAGTAACTGCTGTGTGTGTGTGTCCTCTCTCTCCTGAGTCTCTGAAGGCCTGAGGCAGATGTGCTGATGTTCATCTGTCATTATAGTAACTCTGCTGCCCTCTAGTGCCTGTGTGTCACTGTTGCACACCACACACACATCTCTCTGAATCACACACACATCTCTCTGAATCACACACACATCTCTCTGAATCACACACACACACATTTTCAGAAGTGCTGGGTACAATGATGCATTAATTTTTTTTCTCTCTTTCGCGCAGGTTATGTTTTGAAAGACGATGTCCTGTAGCTCAGGCACGGACCCACTTTTCAACAGGCCCAATCAAAACTTTCAAAAAAAAAAAAAAAAAACCTTTTACTATATTCTAATTTTGTCAATAATTATAAAAAAATCGGCAATTTTTTGGTTATATTTTGATGTTTCTGATATTTTGATATTTTGATGTTTCTGCGCAAGTAGACAGTGAGGTTCGGGTTTGTTCCGATCAGAGCTCGTGAGTGGAGAGCGCATTTCTGAATATTCCGCTCCGCTCGCTCTTTCCGCAGGGTCGCTCGCTCAACACAGATGTCCTGTTGCCTGGTTAGAAAATATGTGGAATAAGGGCTGCTTCCGACTAAACGTTTTTTCCTAGTCGACTAGTAGGCTAATTGTTCATTTAAGTCATTCGTGGACAAATCGCCCCTTTATATTAATTTAATTACTTATATAGCCTACAGGATAATGAGCTTACGTAATATAGCCGCACTCAAGCGCACGACCGCACGCATAAAGCTTGCCACAAAGAACCGGTAAAAGTAATGATTATGACTGTGTCTAAATGTGTCTAAATACGCTGTGAATGTGAATGTGCATTATACGCTGAGTTTCGGTTCATTTATGAGACGAACTCCAGTTCACTCGCCGGCGCCTCCAATGTCGTGATTATCTGCTATATTTACTTATTATTTATTAAATCCAGGCAATTGGTTCATGAAACATTGATTAAAATTAAGATATAATTAATACAAAATGAAATTCACTTTAAAGAAAGGCAGCTGTTCTGTTTGAGGTCTCTGTGAATGTTTTAATTAAAGCAGTCTTTTAGTGCCGCTTTCAGAGCGCTCACGTCCGTAACCGAGAACTGACACATTGTTTTTTCCCTCATAAATGCGAACACGAAAAATAAAATAAAATGAATATTATAATGTTTTTTTGTTGGGTCAGACAATGATTACCAAATTTCTCTCTCATATTGCTCCTCACAACCACTGAAAACGGTAAAAAAAATCGAACCAAAAGTCAAATTAATATGGATGGAAGTTAAAAGTGGTGGGTACAAAATGACTCATGACGAAATCTGGTGGGTACGCGTCCCCCCCCGTCCCCCCCGAAATCGACTCCTATGGCTGACACACTTCAGTCATTCCTCTCGAAACTCCTCATGCTAAACTCTAAAGACCGGGTGTTCTCGACTTAATAAACATGTTTCAGACAAACACCAGTCTCTCTCTCTCTCTATATATGATGTGATGAACGTGACGCGACGAACGTATGATGCGACGAACGATACTCCCTAAAATCAGCTTCAGTTGAAGGTTTCCAGTCAATAACTTGAAGGTAAGAGTAAATGTTCATTCTCCTGAGCCTCAGACACTGGAGGATCGTCTAGCTGGAGGAACGGCTCAGATCCAGACACACACACTTCAGCCTGTGAGCAAAGCTAATAATATACTGAATGATTTCACTGCTCTGAAGCTTCCACTTGTCCTTGTATAAATTTAGTTACTTTTTTAGTGTTTGTTACCTTTTTATTTACAATTTTCTGCAGCCACATACATTATATGGTTATGTTCAAGGTCTGTCTTATGTTAGTGTTCTCTAGTATTTCTCTGATGCCTGTTTATTTGTACATTTGTCTGGTTTCAATAAGAAAACACAGTCTATGTAGTGCAGGGCCGTTTCTAGCCTTTTTGGCACCCTAGGCCCTAGGCCAGATTCCTGTTGAGCAAATCTAGTACATTTGAAGGTTAAATGCATCAGTCTCGTGCACTGAGAGCTCAAGATTAAGAGCTTCAACCCATGACCTGTGCACACATTGAACAAAGAAGCATTGACTTGTCCCTGGACATTAACGAGGGCTCACACATCTCTTTAGTTATGATATAGAGTCTCAGTCTACTTTACATTATATGTATGTGTGTGTGTGTGTGTGTGTGTGTGTGTGTGTGTGTGTGTGTGTGTGTGTGTCTGTGTGTGTGTGTCGTCCACTATGTAGGAAGCACGCGTGACGGATTGAGACGCGGGCCGCGTGACGTCAGGAGCGTG
The DNA here is from genome assembly GCA_021464565.1 of Rutilus rutilus. Classification (NCBI taxonomy): domain Eukaryota; kingdom Metazoa; phylum Chordata; class Actinopteri; order Cypriniformes; family Leuciscidae; genus Rutilus; species Rutilus rutilus. Next base: position 30,068,730 of record JAJAQA010000024.1, on the reverse strand, counting down.
ACGTGACGTCAGCGTCAGCTCCCCTGGGCCAGTGCGCATGCGCGGGCTCCACTACTGTCTGCACTTCCTGTTGATGCTCTTCTTCTTTTTCTTCTTCTTCTTCTCGCGCGCAGTCATGGCGCTGCTCACTGCAGGTACAGATGCTTTATTCATAACTCATGATCATATCTGAGATATCGTGATCAGGCAGTGATGGTGTGTGTGTGTGTGTTTGCAGTTTTCTCCTGTCTTCTCCTCAGTCCGCTGCTGGTGGCTCATGTGCAGGATCTCGATGACATGTAAGATAGTCCGTCTCGTTTGATATTTTCTGGGGTTTTTTTTCAAATTAATTTTCATGAGGTGAACAATATTTATGAGGAATGTCGACAGATGTAAGGCTCACTTGAAACAGAGTTTATTGCAATTGGAATGAAAGTGTTGAAAAGTTAAGGTGTGTATGATCTGATGCATTAATATCTGTATGATCACGTGACTGATGCATGATTCATGTCTGAGTTTGATAAATATGTCTGAGTTTGATAAATCTATATGTCTGTATGTGTTTTATCTTTTCTGTTTCTGGTTATATCTTGCTTTGAGAAACCGGATTGTGCTTTAATGCTTTAAAGCCATAAAGCTCATGATCACAGTCTGCATTGTTTAAAATGAAACTCATGAAACTGCTTGATAAGTAGTTTTCTCTTCTGGACTGACATGAGTTTGAAAGCCGGCGGTGAAAGACAGTCATGAGATTCAGACGCTGGAAGATGTTCATCATGTTCATCATCATGTAAAGGATAAATCAGCTGAAGATGAAGATCTGTCATCCGTTACTCTAATGTTCTCTTAAAGACAAACACAAACAGATTCATATAAACTCAGACGCTTCGAACGATAATAAAGTTATAAATAAATAATTATTAATGGAGCGTTAAATCCAGTTCTTCTGAAGAGACTCGATCGCTGTATATGAAGAACAGGTTTAATTCAGGAATCAGGCTGTTACTCACAGAAACATCAATCAGCGACTCAGTTCCATCCATCCGTGTGTGTGTGTGTGTGATCCATCAGTGAGTGTGTGTGTGTGTGTGTGTGTGTGTGTGTGTGTGTGTTCCTCCAGTGTGTGTTCTGATCAGTGTGTGTGTGTGTTCCTCCAGTGTGTTCTTCAGATCAGTGTGTGTTCCTCCAGTGTGTTCCTCCTCCAGTGTGTTCCTCCTCCTCCAGTGTGTTCCTCCTCCTCCAGTGTGTTCGTGTTCCTCCAGTGTGTTCGTGTTCCTCCAGTGTGTTCGTGTTCCTCCAGTGTGTTCGTGTTCCTCCTCCAGTGTGTTCGTGTTCCTCCAGTGTGTTCGTGTTCCTCCAGTGTGTTCGTGTTCCTCCTCCAGTGTGTTCGTGTTCCTCCTCCAGTGTGTTCGTGTTCCTCCTCCAGTGTGTTCGTGTTCCTCCTCCAGTGTGTTCGTGTTCCTCCTCCAGTGTGTTCGTGTTCCTCCTCCAGTGTGTTCGTGTTCCTCCTCCAGTGTGTTCGTGTTCCTCCTCCAGTGTGTTCGTGTTCCTCCTCCAGTGTGTTCCTCCAGTGTGTTCGTGTTCCTCCTCCAGTGTGTTCGTGTTCCTCCTCCAGTGTGTTCGTGTTCCTCCAGTGTGTTCGTGTTCCTCCAGTGTGTTCGTGTTCCTCCAGTGTGTTCGTGTTCCTCCAGTGTGTTCGTGTTCCTCCAGTGTGTTCGTGTTCCTCCAGTGTGTTCGTGTTCCTCCTCCAGTGTGTTCGTGTTCCTCCTCCAGTGTGTTCGTGTTCCTCCAGTGTGTTCGTGTTCCTCCAGTGTGTTCGTGTTCCTCCAGTGTGTTCGTGTTCCTCCAGTGTGTTCGTGTTCCTCCAGTGTGTTCGTGTTCCTCCAGTGTGTTCCTCCTCCAGTGTGTTGTGTTCCTCCAGTGTGTTCGTGTTCTTCCAGTGTGTTCCTCCTCCAGTGTGTTCCTCCAGTGTGTTCGTGTTCCTCCAGTGTGTTCGTGTTCCTCCTCCAGTGTGTTCGTGTTCCTCCTCCAGTGTGTTCGTGTTCCTCCAGTGTGTTCGTGTTCCTCCAGTGTGTTCGTGTTCCTCCAGTGTGTTCGTGTTCCTCCAGTGTGTTCGTGTTCCTCCAGTGTGTTCGTGTTCCTCCAGTGTGTTCCTCCTCCAGTGTGTTGTGTTCCTCCAGTGTGTTCGTGTTCTTCCAGTGTGTTCCTCCTCCAGTGTGTTCCTCCAGTGTGTTCGTGTTCCTCCAGTGTGTTCGTGTTCCTCCTCCAGTGTGTTCGTGTTCCTCCTCCAGTGTGTTCGTGTTCCTCCTCCAGTGTGTTCGTGTTCCTCCAGTGTGTTCGTGTTCCTCCTCCAGTGTGTTCGTGTTCCTCCTCCAGTGTGTTCCTCCAGTGTGTTCCTCCTCCAGTGTGTTTGTGTTCCTCCTCCAGTGTGTTCCTCCTCCAGTGTGTTCGTGTTCCTCCTCCAGTGTGTTCGTGTTCCTCCTCCAGTGTGTTCGTGTTCCTCCAGTGTGTTCGTGTTCCTCCTCCAGTGTGTTCGTGTTCCTCCAGTGTGTTCCTCCTCCAGTGTGTTTGTGTTCCTCCTCCAGTGTGTTCCTCCTCCAGTGTGTTCGTGTTCCTCCTCCAGTGTGTTCGTGTTCCTCCTCCAGTGTGTTTGTGTTCCTCCTCCAGTGTGTTCCTCCTCCAGTGTGTTCGTGTTCCTCCAGTGTGTTCCTCCTCCAGTGTGTTCGTGTTCCTCCTCCAGTGTGTTCGTGTTCCTCCAGTGTGTTCCTCCTCCAGTGTGTTCCTCCAGTGTGTTCCTCCTCCAGTGTGTTCGTGTTCCTCCAGTGTGTTCCTCCTCCAGTGTGTTCGTGTTCCTCCAGTGTGTTCCTCCTCCAGTGTGTTCGTGTTCCTCCAGTGTGTTCCTCCTCCAGTGTGTTCGTGTTCCTCCAGTGTGTTCCTCCTCCAGTGTGTTCCTCCTCCAGTGTGTTCGTGTTCCTCCTCCAGTGTGTGTTCTGATCAGTGTGTGTGTTCCTCCAGTGTGTGTTCCTCCAGTGTGTGTGTGTGTGTTCTGATCAGTGTGTGTGTGTGTGTGTGTGTGTGTGTTCCTTCAGTGTGTTCTTCAGATCAGTGTTATAGAGCAGAACATGAAGCGCTACTGTCGGACTGCTGTTAGTGTGTTCAGTAAATGCAGATCTTGTGTTTGTGTGTTTCCCGCAGGTTTAAGGAGAACCGAATGGATGACGTCTGGCTGGTGGATGTGAGTGACCCTTCCTGTAATGTGTGTGTGTCGGAGCTGTGTGTTAGGCTGTAGTTTTATGCTGTGTGTGTGTGTGTGTGTGTGTGTGTGTGTGTGTCGGAGCTGTGTGTTGGGCTGTAGTTTTATGCGGCGTGTGTGTGTGTCGGAGCTGTGTGTTGGGCTGTAGTTTTATGCTGTGTGTGTGTGTGTGTGTCGGAGCTGTGTGTTGGGCTGTAGTTTTATGTGCTGTGTGTGTGTGTGTGTGTGTGTGTGCTGTAGTTCTACGCCCCGTGGTGTGGATACTGTAAGAAGCTGGAGCCGGTCTGGCAGGAGGTCGGAGCAGAACTCTCACACTCCGGGTCGCCGGTGCGAGTCGGGAAGATGGACGCCACTGCATACTCAGGTGATCACACACACACTCACACACACAAACACACACAGACAGACTGAGTCTCCACACACACACACACACACACACAGACAGACTGAGTCTCCTGTGCACACACACACACACACTGAGTCTCCTGTGCACACACACCCTGGAGAGATACATTTGTGTCTTCATTAGTGGTTTCCAGACGAGTGTCCACACAAAACTGCAAGTGAATGGTAGCTCCGACTCTATCACACACACACACACACACACACACACACAGGAGTCACTGAAGGGGTCTGAACACTGAAGGAGTGTGAACACTGAAGGGGTCTGAACACTGAAGGAGTCTGAACACTGAAGGAGTCTGAACACTGAAGGGGTCTGAACACTGAAGGAGTCTGAACACTGAAGGGGTCTGAACACTGAAGGGGTCTGAACACTGAAGGGGTCTGAACACTGAAGGGGTCTGAACACTGAAGGGGTCTGAACACTGAAGGGGTCTGAACACTGAAGGGGTCTGAACACTGAAGGGGTCTGAACACTGAAGGAGTGTGAACACTGAAGGAGTGTGAACACTGAAGGAGTGTGAACACTGAAGGGGTCTGAACACTGAAGGGGTCTGAACACTGAAGGAGTGTGAACACTGAAGGAGTGTGAACACTGAAGGAGTGTGAACACTGAAGGAGTGTGAACACTGAAGGGGTCTGAACACTGAAGGGGTCTGAACACTGAAGGGGTCTGAACACTGAAGGGGTCTGAACACTGAAGGGGTCTGAACACTGAAGGAGTGTGAACACTGAAGGAGTGTGAACACTGAAGGGGTCTGAACACTGAAGGGGTCTGAACACTGAAGGGGTCTGAACACTGAAGGAGTGTGAACACTGAAGGAGTGTGAACACTGAAGGGGTCTGAACACTGAAGGGGTCTGAACACTGAAGGGGTCTGAACACTGAAGGGGTCTGAACACTGAAGGAGTGTGAACACTGAAGGGGTCTGAACACTGAAGGGGTCTGAACACTGAAGGAGTCGTCTGAACACTGAAGGGGTCTGAACACTGAAGGAGTCGTCTGAACACTGAAGGGGTCTGAACACTGAAGGGGTCTGAACACTGAAGGGGTCTGAACACTGAAGGGGTCTGAAGGGGTCTGAACACTGAAGGAGTCTGAACACTGAAGGGGTCTGAACACTGAAGGGGTCTGAACACTAAAGGAGTCTGAACACTGAAGGGGTCTGAACACTGAAGGAGTGTGAACACTAAAGGAGTGTGAACACTGAAGGGGTCTGAACACTGAAGGAGTCTGAACACTGAAGGAGTGTGAACACTGAAGGGGTCTGAACACTGAAGGAGTCTGAACACTGAAGGAGTCTGAACACTGAAGGAGTCTGAACACTGAAGGGGTCTGAACACTGAAGGAGTGTGAACACTGAAGGGGTCTGAACACTAAAGGAGTGTGAACACTGAAGGGGTCTGAACACTGAAGGAGTCTGAACACTGAAGGGGTCTGAACACTGAAGGAGTGTGAACACTGAAGGGGTCTGAACACTGAAGGAGTGTGAACACTGAAGGGGTCTGAACACTGAAGGGGTCTGAACACTGAAGGGGTCTGAACACTAAAGGAGTGTGAACACTGAAGGAGTGTGAACACTGAAGGGGTCTGAACACTGAAGGGGTCTGAACACTGAAGGAGTCGTCTGAACACTGAAGGGGTCTGAACACTGAAGGGGTCTGAACACTGAAGGGGTCTGAACACTGAAGGAGTGTGAACACTGAAGGGGTCTGAACACTGAAGGAGTGTGAACACTGAAGGGGTCTGAACACTGAAGGAGTGTGAACACTGAAGGAGTGTGAACACTGAAGGGGTCTGAACACTGAAGGGGTCTGAACACTGAAGGAGTCGTCTGAACACTGAAGGGGTCTGAACACTGAAGGGGTCTGAACACTGAAGGAGTCTGAACACTGAAGGAGTCTGAACACTGAAGGAGTCTGAACACTGAAGGAATGTGAACACTGAAGGGGTCTGAACACTGAAGGAGTCTGAACACTGAAGGGGTCTGAACACTGAAGGGGTCTGAACACTGAAGGGGTCTGAACACTAAAGGAGTGTGAACACTGAAGGAGTGTGAACACTGAAGGGGTCTGAACACTGAAGGAGTGTGAACACTGAAGGGGTCTGAACACTGAAGGGGTCTGAACACTGAAGGGGTCTGAACACTAAAGGAGTGTGAACACTGAAGGAGTGTGAACACTGAAGGGGTCTGAACACTGAAGGGGTCTGAACACTGAAGGAGTGTGAACACTGAAGGGGTCTGAACACTGAAGGGGTCTGAACACTGAAGGAGTGTGAACACTGAAGGGGTCTGAACACTGAAGGAGTGTGAACACTGAAGGGGTCTGAACACTGAAGGGGTCTGAACACTGAAGGAGTCGTCTGAACACTGAAGGGGTCTGAACACTGAAGGGGTCTGAACACTGAAGGGGTCTGAACACTGAAGGGGTCTGAACACTGAAGGGGTCTGAACACTGAAGGAATGTGAACACTGAAGGAGTGTGAACACTGAAGGAGTGTGAACACTGAAGGGGTCTGAACACTGAAGGAGTGTGAACACTGAAGGGGTCTGAACACTGAAGGGGTCTGAACACTGAAGGAGTCTGAACACTGAAGGAGTCTGAACACTGAAGGAGTCTGAACACTGAAGGAGTCTGAACACTGAAGGAGTCTGAACACTGAAGGAGTCTGAACACTGAAGGAATGTGAACACTGAAGGGGTCTGAACACTGAAGGAGTCTGAACACTGAAGGAGTCTGAACACTGAAGGAGTCTGAACACTGAAGGAGTGTGAACACTGAAGGGGTCTGAACACTGAAGGAGTCTGAACACTGAAGGAATGTGAACACTGAAGGGGTCTGAACACTGAAGGAGTCTGAACACTGAAGGAATGTGAACACTGAAGGGGTCTGAACACTGAAGGAGTCTGAACACTGAAGGAATGTGAACACTGAAGGGGTCTGAACACTGAAGGGGTCTGAACACTGAAGGGGTCTGAACACTGAAGGGGTCTGAACACTGAAGGGGTCTGAACACTGAAGGGGTCTGAACACTGAAGGGGTCTGAACACTGAAGGAGTCTGAACACTGAAGGAGTCTGAACACTGAAGGAGTCTGAACACTGAAGGAGTCTGAGCACTGAAGGAGTCTGAACACTGAAGGAGTGTGAACACTGAAGGGATCTGAACACCTAAGGGATTTGAGCACTGAAGGAGTCTGAACACTGAAGGGGTCTGAACACTGAAGGAGTGTGAACACTGAAGGGATCTGAACACTGAAGGGATCTGAACACTGAAGGAGTGTGAACACTGAAGGAGTGTGAACACTGAAGGGATCTGAACACTGAAGGAGTGTGAACACTGAAGGAGTCTGAACACTGAAGGGATCTGAACACTGAAGGAGTGTGAACACTGAAGGAGTGTGAACACTGAAGGAGTGTGAACACTGAAGGGGTCTGAACACTGAAGGAGTCTGAACACTGAAGGGGTCTGAACACTGAAGGAGTGTGAACACTGAAGGAGTGTGAACACTGAAGGGGTCTGAACACTGAAGGAGTCTGAACACTGAAGGAGTGTGAACACTGAAGGGGTCTGAACACTGAAGGGGTCTGAACACTGAAGGGGTCTGAACACTGAAGGGGTCTGAACACTGAAGGGGTCTGAACACTGAAGGAGTCTGAACACTGAAGGGGTCTGAACACTGAAGGGGTCTGAACACTGAAGGGGTCTGAACACTGAAGGGGTCTGAACACTGAAGGAGTGTGAACACTGAAGGAGTGTGAACACTGAAGGAGTGTGAACACTGAAGGGGTCTGAACACTGAAGGAGTGTGAACACTGAAGGGGTCTGAACACTGAAGGGGTCTGAACACTGAAGGGGTCTGAACACTGAAGGAGTCTGAACACTGAAGGGGTCTGAACACTGAAGGGGTCTGAACACTGAAGGGGTCTGAACACTGAAGGGGTCTGAACACTGAAGGAGTCTGAACACTGAAGGGGTCTGAACACTGAAGGGGTCTGAACACTGAAGGGGTCTGAACACTGAAGGGGTCTGAACACTGAAGGGGTCTGAACACTGAAGGGGTCTGAACACTGAAGGGGTCTGAACACTGAAGGGGTCTGAACACTGAAGGGGTCTGAACACTGAAGGAGTCTGAACACTGAAGGAGTGTGAACACTGAAGGGGTCTGAACACTGAAGGGGTCTGAACACTGAAGGGGTCTGAACACTGAAGGGGTCTGAACACTGAAGGGGTCTGAACACTGAAGGAGTCTGAACACTGAAGGAGTCTGAACACTGAAGGAGTCTGAACACTGAAGGAGTCTGAGCACTGAAGGGATCTGAACACTGAAGGGATCTGAACACTGTTGAATCCTCTTCACCAACAGTTTACATTCACTCAGGCGTAACTGCATGTTTCTAACTCTCACAGGCCGCAGAACACATAAGAGGAGAACACACATTATATGAAAATCCCACTGAAATGTTGACAGGTGCTAATAATGCTAATAACAGTTATTGCCGTGTCATGTGACTGGTTGTTGATGTGTCGATGCAGGAATGGCCTCAGAGTTCGGCGTGCGAGGATATCCCACCATTAAACTGTGAGTCTGTCACCAACATTATTAACATATTAAAATCTCTGTGTTCAAAGTTGAAGTGTTTGCCAGCTAATGGATCTTAAAGGGATCATGACATATTTTGACATATAAGAGGCCTTTGTACCATTAAAACATCCTGCAAGTTTCAGAGCTTAAAACATCCTCATTATAAACAAAACATTTATGTATTCAAGCTCCAAAAACAGCTCGTTTTGATATTGCGATATCTGTGATGTCACACAGGTAAATATATTTGCATATGCCCGCCTCCAGAGTCAGACATCGACCAATAGTTATACATCACACCATAGGCTGTGACTAAAGGCCCCGCCCACTGGTGTTCAGTCAAGTAACGGCTGATTATAAAGACTGACGCTGATACACTGATACTGTTATACAGTGTGTCTACACTGAAATACTGTCTACTACCAAAATAAATAGTGTTCCAACCAATCACAGACAGGGGAGGGTGTTGTGAGGTTTTGTGCTCGTGTTCTCCGACTTCGCGTGCAGCCGTGCACGAGCGCTGAACCTCACAACACCCTCCCCTGTCTGTGATTGGTTGGAACACCCTCCCCTGTCTGTGATTGGTTGGAACACTATTTATTTGGGTTTTGAGTGTTGGTGAAACAAACTGTTTTTGTGTGCAGATCTCAGAGCCTCGGCTGCCGACAGAGACGCGGTTATGAGGCGGGCAGCTAGCGGATCGTTAGGAAAGATTAGATGAATGTGATCATTTATGTTTGGGCCTGAAATCGCTGATACAACCTTTAATATGCTGCCGTTAATCGTTTATATGTAAATGAGTGTTTGACAGATGATGAAGTCATATTAGCATCCATTACATCAGTTGTACTAATATTGTTTGTGGTTAAAGCTTGAAGCTGGTGACTTTCACTGCCATTAGATGGTCAAGCTGGGATCCGTGTTTCTCTGCATGGAGTCGGGAGTGCAGCTCATTCCCGTGGGATTGTGGGATCAGGGGAGGCAGGTGTTGATGAAGCTCCCCGTGAGGCTAATGCTCCGCCTAATGAAGGACAAGATCTCTCCCCAGAGTACATGTTTATCAGTATATTTATTCATTTCATTTGTTATATTATTGCGTTTATTGGCACCCTGGGGTTTCTCTTCTATATCTGTCAATCATCCTCCATCTAGCAGCTAAACATTCAGGATTCATATAAAGCACAGATCTGTCAGTGTGTTGCTGAGTGTGTGAGACGCTGACAGTAGCGGAGAGCAGGACTGGGATGTTGTCAGTGACTAACTCTCGGGAGATTACGGGAATAGTCTTGTGTACTTCTGTAACCATAGAAAACATTCCTTTATGGGTGTCGAGTGCACAACAGTTGCTGGAGCGATATCTTAGGATGCGTTGCATCATTTGCATGACAGTGGAGGGTTAATACATCTAACAAACACACACAGTCTCACACTCACACACATACAGTCTCTCTCACAGTCTCACACTCACTCACAGTCTCACACTCACACACACACAGTCTCACACTCACACACACACAGTCTCACACTCACTCACAGTCTCACACTCACACACATACAGTCTCTCTCACAGTCTCACACTCACACAGTCTCACACTCACACACAGTCTCACACTCACACACATACAGTCTCTCTCACAGTCTCACACTCACACAGTCTCACACTCACACACAGTCTCACACTCACTCACAGTCTCACACTCACACACTCACAGTCTCACACTCACACACACACACAGTCTCACACTCACTCACAGTCTCACACTCACTCACAGTCTCACACTCACACACACACAGTCTCACACTCACTCACAGTCTCACACTCACACACATACAGTCTCTCTCACAGTCTCACACTCACACAGTCTCACACTCACACACAGTCTCACACTCACTCACAGTCTCACACTCACACACTCACAGTCTCACACTCACACACACACACAGTCTCACACTCACTCACAGTCTCACACTCACACACATACAGTCACTCACACAGTCTCACACTCACACAGTCTCACACTCACACACATACAGTCACTCACACAGTCTCACACTCACACACAGTCTCACACTCACTCACAGTCTCACACTCACACACAGTCTCACACTCACTCACACACAGTCTCACACTCACACACACACAGTCTCACACTCACACTCACTCACAGTCTCACACTCACTCACAGTCTCACACTCACACACAGTCTCACACTCACACACACACACAGTCTCACACACACTCACACACACAGCGGTGTGACGGGGCTCTCTTGGACTCATGTAGAGGTTTACTTGCACATGTTGTGAGTCGAAGAGAAGAGCACTGCAGCCTAGAAGTGAGGAGGTCCTGGACGAGGAGTTGTTGAATGTTCAGTTGTGGGAAAGGCCTGATCTTCCTGATCTTCCTGATGCTGTGCAGTGCTAACCTGCGTAACCCGTGTCCCGCTGTGAAGGGCTTGCAGAGCTCAGACCCATCAGACACACATGATCAAGCTCTTCAGCGTTACTGAAGATGAGCATACTTATGCAAACAGATCAGCTCTTTTTTTCCTTAAGCGTTTTTATTTGTTTGTTACATGAATTTTGTTGGTTTCAATATTACATTAAAGGTGTAGAAAGATCTGACAATCTCAGAGAGCTGTAGACTTTTACACACTGTAGGTGAGAATCACATGATCTGAATGCATCGGTGGTTCACAGCTACTCATGGATCGTCCATTACATTTGCTTACATTACTGACCTCTCTCTCTCTCTCTCTCTCTCTCTCTCTCTCTCTCTCTCTCTCTCTCTCTCTCTCTCTCTCTCTCTCTCTCTCTCTCTCTCTCTCTCTCTCTCTCTCTCTCTCTCTCTCTCTCTCTCTCTCTCTCTCTCTCTCTCTCTCTCTCTCTCTCTCTCTCTCTCTCTCTCTCTCTCTCTCTCAGGCTGAAGGGCGAGCTGGCATACAATTACAAAGGACCGAGAACCAAAGACGACATAATCGAGTTCGCCAACAGAGTGGCTGGGTGAGAAATTAATACAGATGCTGTTGGACCTTTAGCATTTTTTTATTTACTTTTTTTTTTTTCTTACCTTCTGAAAGTTTAAAAGCTATCGGACATAATTCAAGTTATGGTGATAAACATACATTGCATTATTTCAGCAAGATTGTCCTGTTATTGAGTTCATATTAAACAATGATTTGTGTGAATATTACTATCTCTTTTACGAGTGCTTCATGAGGGCAGAGAGCAGGAATACACACTGCATATATAAGTCCGTTATCTTAATGTCGCCACCAGTTCTGGTAGATCGTCCTGTTCCTGCGAGTCCTTCTTTACACAGAGCCTGTGTGTGTGTGTGTGTGTGTGTGTGTGTGTGGGACCGACGGTTAAGGAGAGACGTCCTGAAAGAGGGTTTGAGGGATTAAAAATCAATATCTAACCTGATAAAAATGTCATCTGCAAAAACATAATTGCACATCAGCGAAACAGACTCGTTTGGCTATCGACTATGAACATCATTATGCAGTGAACATGTGCGACCCGAGACCCGCAGATCAACAGCCGGCTTGTTTTCTCTCCAATATGGCAGGAAGAAGTAAATAGTATAAATTGAATGTGTAGTGTGTGTGAATGAGGACATGTGACAGGATGATTGACAGGCCGGGTTACGGTGACAGAATGCTGTAACTAAATGCTAAAGTGGTCTGTGGTTTCAAGGCATTTTGATGACGTCCCAAAACTTGCTTCTGTTACACTCAGAGGGTTGTACTTTTTATTCACATGAAGAGCACATGGTTCTAGGGCGCATTATAAGTCTGTGAACTGAAGCGGGGTGAAGGTGCAGGACCTGAGGGGTAAACCTGAAAGATCCTCAGCTAATGGATGCCATGTCATGTAGTGACTGAGACAAATCAGACACTTGTTATATTTAACAAATAATCTTTAAAACTCACCCATCCACAGAGCAAGGTGCCTGTGACCCCCCAGTGGCCGCACCAGGCGTCTGGTCCATGGTTTTACGTGTGAAAGAGTCGACACTCACTCCAGTCCTTGAAACGCACAGAATGCTCATAAAGGACTCGTTCACATTCATAGGAAACATTCTGTGAAGGAACATGCACATCTCCAGGACCTTGTGTGTGATTACTGCTGTCTTGTATAGTGTCGTTTGTATTGTATACCGTTTTATGAATGCTTTATGATAAAACCAACAATTAATGTATCTTCACCTATACCATATTTGGTATTTAGTATCTAGTTGTTCCTTAAACCCCAATCGTTCTCTCCGCTCGTCTGACTCTTCTACTCTACAGCAGCCCACATTCACATTAAAGTCGATGGGTGGACGCTCCTTTACGGTTACCGCCCCGCGGTTGTGGAATAAACTTCCATTTGCGATTAAAAACTCCCCAACTCTGGACTGCTTTAAGAGGTCTCTAAAGACCCATCTTTTTAAAAATGCTTACTGTCTTTGAAGTGTATCTTATTTATATTTTTTTGTCTGATTTTTCTGTTTTTAATTATTGTTTAATCATCTTATATTATGTTTACTATACTGTGTAGCGCTTTGGGTTGGAGAAAAGCGCATTACAAATAAAATGTATCATCATCATCATCATTTATGAATTAGTATTTGATGATCTAAATGATCGTGTGTATTATATGTTGATACCAATGCAACATTTCAGTATTACGAGAATCTTTAATAGTTTCTGCATCAATACCTAATCCAGTTACATATGCAAATTACCTTAAAGGGGCATTCCACCCATTTGAACATTGTTTTTTATTTAAAGTGGGTCATATATATAGTCGAAATGTAAAATAAATTTTGAATTTGGTGCCTTCGTGACCGAGGAAAGACAAAAAATAACTTCAGGACGCATTTGTGTGAAAGACAACAACTCCCACAATGCACCACATTGCACAGCTCCGCAAGCCACTCCCACTAATCCAGAAAGCGCATATCTGCCTATAAGAGAAATCACTCTTCCGTCTACAAGGCTAGCTACCACCAGAGCTTGAAATTCATTTCACACAAAATGTCTAGTTAGTTGGCGAACTCATTAGTGCATTACTCCTCGTTTGTATTTCTTTTGAAAAGGTGAATTATTGCATGTTACCTGGATGTTCAGTCAGAACATATGCGGTGCGAAACTAGGATAGTTCTCAACACAAACGTCCGTGTCCTCGTCTGATTCAGAGATTTCGTCCAGGAGAAATTGTCATCGTTGAAATTCTTTGCCGCAGACGGACTCTATCTCTGTGTTCGTAGTTGCATCTTACAGTCTATGAGTTGCATAGTGAGATCACCGGCGCCACCAGTCCGCCCTAACTCGAGCCGGTCCGGGCTCCTCGTCCGCGGCAGGCAGGTCTTCTGCCTCGGCTGCTCTTCGCTATAATGCGGCTTGTAAAGGTAGCCACAAACACCTGATTCAAGCATCAGACTTCCAAAATCCTCTTCTTCTATATCATATTGAGCACTCTCCTCCGCTATTGTCATAACTTTACATCTGTCTCCACAGCGCCTGTTAGCTTAGCTTCAAACAAGATGGAGGATATTGCTTTCAGTTTCAGAGAGTAAAGTCCCACCCACTGATCTGTAATAGGTCAGTAGCGTGAGCGGGTCCCGCCCCCTGGGAAAGATGAGGAACGAGTGTCTGTAGTCTCAACAGAAATCCCCCCCTCTTACACTTCCTCCTACAATGAGGCAAAATTACGATTTTTGCGTCATTGTAGGAGGAAGTGTAAGAGGTAAATAACGGATTTCTCCCGTCTCAGGGGAAAATGAGAGAGTGTTGCACGACCATTCAATAGTATGACTGGGTTTCTAACAATGCAAAGCTTAATGCAAATGGGTGGAGTGTCCCTTTAATTCCCTCCGAAAGCTCAAGCTTCCATTGGCTCACTGACTCCCGGGAGAGGGCGTCTGTGGATCTGTGGATCTGAGTCTGAAACGAGGACTGGTGGGACGATGTCCTGCACATCTTTCCTCTCAGTCTGTGAAGAGGCTTTCAGAACGACAGGAAACTCATTTATGACACTTCATTCAAAAGAAAGAGCTGCTCGTTCCACACGTCATACGTCATTACGCTATTTCTACGTCATTACTCGTTACGCAGGACTCTCCAGTTTTGGTCTTCAATCCGTTCAAGTGTTTATATGTCCTCTCAATCGGATAATCAATAACCCACTCCTTACAATCTGAGTGAAATTTTAATCAGATCTGGCCAATTCATTCCGATTGAAGTGGTTACAAGTGACTTTCTTTTCCGATTGTGCTAGTCCGATTACAGTCAGATTGTTCGGGTCCATGTAAACGCAGCTTATGTTTAAACTGGCCATCACTTCTTCATTCAGTGCGGAAGAAACCGATTTCATCTTCAACACCATCGACCCACAGAACCTTCTAGACTTTCTTCTGAAACTGCATCCAGAAGCTCTTTCAGTATCTAAGGCAATACAAGTATTGTGCGATTGACTGACGACAGGTTTATTATGAGCGGTTGAGTCCTCCTCACTGAAGCTTAGGAGTCAGGAACTGATGCTTCTGTTGAGAGGGTTAAAGACTCACGGCTTTATTCCCTGTTTCTGTTTCCGTTTCCGTTCACTTAAACTTTCCATTTTACAGATTAGTTTTGTGTTTGTTATTTAGTTAAATAAAACGTTGTGTACATTCATGCTTGTTGATTCTGGTCACTGCTTGTGAATCAACATCAGTTTAGCGATTATGATCACAGCTACATGCTAAGAAAGAGTTATTTTTCTGTAATATCCTTTCTGAGCGTTAAGAGATGAGTAATACGGAGTGTACGCTGGACGAACAGATTCATTGATTGTAATATTAGTTCAGCTACATCAACTTAATTCAATTAACTGATCCAAATGTTTATAATTTTAACAAATTATGATTAATTATTCAAATTTCCCTTTTGAGCTAATTTGCTAGAGTCATGTTCTGTGTGTGTGTGTGTGTGTGTGTGTGTGTGTGTGTGTGTGTGTGTGTGTGTGTGTTTCAGACCGGCGGTGCGATCGCTCCCGAGTCGGCAGATGTTTGAGCACATGTTGAAGAGGCACAGTGTCCTGTTTGTGTATGTCGGAGGGGAGTCTCCTCTTAAAGTGAGCTGATCTTCATATCTACACTGAACCACAGCCAAGACACCACAATAAAACAGCACAATTTCTGTTTTTATAAATACCGATCAACATTCGTTCTGATGTTCATTCATGTTTTTTTTGGTGCTGTAACTAGTAGTAAAGAGGAAGAGATTGAGCTTGATCTGAGGTGGCTATAATTCAGCTGGGCAAAAAATATATTAAGCATTTTTTGGCAACATAAACTAGGAATCTGAATACTTTTTTAATTAATTGTAATTAATAGTGTTCCTGGTCAAATATAAGTGTGCTGAATATCTCTCTCTCTCTCTCTCTCTCTCTCTCTCTCTCTCTCTCTCTCTCTCTCTCTCTCTCTCTCTCTCTCTCTCTCTCTCTCTCTCTCTCTCTCTCTCTCTCTCTCTCTCTCTCTCAATGTTGTGATTTCAGGAGAAATACATCGAGGTGGCGGCTGAGCTCATTGTCTACACATATTTCTTCTCTGCATCTGAAGACGCCTTAACAGAGGTGAAGCGAATCATTTTCAGATTCTGCTGCTCGTACTTTCATAATTCATATATCCATGTCTGTTTGTTTGAACACTTGTCACATGAAAACTCTATAAATGTCTTCTTTTTCTGCAGTCCGTGACTCTGCCTGAATTGCCTTCAGTGGTCGTCTTCAAAGATGGAAGCTATTTCACGTATGATGGTAAGTGAAGAAAACTAAACCATCGTCTGGTTTTGTTTATGCAAGTCTTTAATGTGTGACGACTGACCGATCGCTGTAGCGGCTTGTGAACCGTTCATCTCTTCTCCTCTATTTACTACTAGTTAGTTTCCCAGTAACCCTTTCTGGGCTCTACTAGCTGAGACAGACACGCGCTTAGAATAAACAGAACGGTATCGTCCGCTGGTGTGGACGTTAATATATTTATCTTTATAGTTATCGCTCTTGGTGTGAATGGGCCTTTAGTGCCGTTTCGAAGCGGAGCGCGAGACTTTCACTCAAACTTAATGCCGGTGTTTGTTCAGCCTGTGGAAAGTCAGCATCGTTAGGCAGAGCTGTTTTCACAGATTCTTCGTGTCAGCATAATAACAGCAGATTCATGTTGTGTTTCAGAGTATGAAGATGGCAGCTTGTCATCCTGGGTAAATCGCGAGCGTTTCCAGAGTTATCTGCCGATCGATGGCTTCACTCTGTACGAGCTGGGAGAAACCGGTGAGTAACCGCGACACACATGAGCTTTAACTCAAGTGTTGATAACATTTACATTTTACATTTATTCATTTAGCTGACGCTTTTATCCAAAGCGACTTACAATTGCTATATATGTCAGAGGTCGCACGCCTCTGGAGCAACTAGGGGTTAAGTGTCTTGCTCAGGGACACATTGGTGTCTCACAGTGGATTCGAACCCGGGTCTCTCACACCAAAGGCATGTGTCTTATCCATTGCGCCACACCACCCCTATACCCTGATAAGCATTAGGGTTAGAAGAGCATATGTTGGATAGAAAGCTCGCTTTAAGAGTAACCTTATATTATCTCCTTGATGAATGTAAATTAGTGAAAGTTGGTCAACAAGAGCCGGTTTTGTTTTGGTCAAGAAAATATGACTATTGTTTCCTTTCTTTCTGTTCTGTGCGACAGGTAAATTGGTAGCGATTGCCGTTACTGACGAGAAGGATCCGACAGAGAAAAGCACCAGGTACAGACGGGCTCGGAGTGAAGCGATGTCTGACCTTTTCTTTAGTGCTTGAAGAATTGACTATAGAATTGATTCCCTGTATTTCAGGTTAAAAGGTCTGATCCAGAGAGTGGCTGCGGAGCACAGGGATCAGTTCAACAGGTGAGAGACTCAGAAACTCTCTGTCTGACCAAAACCAGCCCAGGGCCTCGGTTCAGGGCCTCGGTTCAGGGCCTCGGTTCAGATCCTCGGTTCAGATCCTCGTTTCAGATCCTCGTTTCAGGGCCTCATTTCAGGGCCTCGTTTCAGATCCTCGGTTCAGGGCCTCGGTTCAGATCCTCGGTCCAGGGCCTCGTTTCAGGGCCTCGGTTCAGATTCTCGGTTCAGATTCTCGGTTCAGATCCTCGGTTCAGGGCCTCGGTTCAGATCCTCTTTTCAGATCCTCGGTTCAGGGCCTCGGTTCAGATCCTCGTTTCAGGGCCTCGGTTCAGATCCTCGGTTCAGATCCTCGTTTCAGGGCCTCGTTTCAGATCCTCGTTTCAGGGCCTCGGTTCAGATCTTCGGTTCAGATCCTCGGTTCAGATGCTCGTTTCAGATCCTCGTTTCAGATCCTCGTTTCAGGGCCTCGGTTCAGATCCTCGTTTCAGGGCCTCGTTTCAGGGCCTCGTTTCAGGGCCTCGGTTCAGATCCTCGTTTCAGATCCTCGTTTCAGATCCTCGTTTCAGATCCTCGTTTCAGGGCCTCGTTTCAGATCCTCGGTTCAGATCCTCGGTTCAGGGCCTCGTTTCAGATGCTCGTTTCAGATCCTCGGTTCAGATCCTCGGTTCAGATCCTCGTTTCAGATCCTCGTTTCAGATCCTCGTTTCAGGGCCTCGGTTCAGATCCTCGTTTCAGGGCCTCGTTTCAGGGCCTCGTTTCAGGGCCTCGGTTCAGATCCTCGTTTCAGATCCTCGTTTCAGATCCTCGTTTCAGATCCTCGTTTCAGATCCTCGTTTCAGGGCCTCGTTTCAGATCCTCGGTTCAGATCCTCGGTTCAGGGCCTCGTTTCAGATGCTCGTTTCAGATCCTCGGTTCAGATCCTCGTTTCAGGGCCTCGTTTCAGATCCTCGGTTCAGATCCTCGGTTCAGGGCCTCGTTTCAGATGCTCGGTTCAGATCCTCGGTTCAGATCCTCGGTTCAGGGCCTCGGTTCAGATCCTCGTTTCAGATCCTCGTTTCAGATCCTCGTTTCAGGGCCTCGTTTCAGATCCTCGTTTCAGGGCCTCGTTTCAGGGCCTCGTTTCAGGGCCTCGTTTCAGGGCCTCGGTTCAGATCCTCGTTTCAGATCCTCGTTTCAGATCCTCGGTTCAGATCCTCGGTTCAGGGCCTCGGTTCAGGGCCTCGGTTCAGATCCTCGTTTCAGGGCCTCGTTTCAGGGCCTCGGTTCAGATCCTCGGTTCAGATCCTCGTTTCAGGGCCTCGGTTCAGATCCTCGGTTCAGGGCCTTGTTTCAGGGCCTCGTTTCAGGGCCTCGTTTCAGGGCCTCGTTTCAGGGCCTCGGTTCAGATCCTCGGTTCAGATCCTCGGTTCAGATCCTCGGTTCAGATGCTCGTTTCAGATCCTCGGTTCAGGGCCTCGGTTCAGATCCTCGTTTCAGATCCTCGGTTCAGGGCCTCGTTTCAGATCCTCGTTTCAGGGCCTCGGTTCAGATCCTCGTTTCAGGGCCTCGGTTCAGGGCCTCGGTTCAGATCCTCGGTTCAGATCCTCGTTTCAGATCCTCGTTTCAGGGCCTCGGTTCAGGGCCTCGGTTCAGATCCTCGGTTCAGGGCCTCGGTTCAGATCCTCGGTTCAGGGCCTCGGTTCAGGGCCTATATTGAGATAACATGTTACTGTCAATCTGATGAGAAAACGACCCCTGACAGAAAAACACATGATTTTCCACATGTGGAGCACAAATACTGCACATTTTCAAAGTTTCACCATATTATTTTCTCATGCTGTCTGTCTTCCTGCGTTCCAGAGATTTCCAGTTTGGCCACATGGACGGTAATGACTACATCAACAGCCTGATCATGAGGTGAGTGTCTGGATCAGATGACGGCACAGATTCACTCATCTTCCTGATTTACTGAAGGTGCACAAGTGTGAGGGGAAGATGGTTATGTGACAGATAACATATTTTGCATGTGATAAAACGTATATACTGTAATGTCAGCACTCACGCTCTTCATCTAGTGTGTCTGCAGTGAGGTGTATATACTGTAATCTCTTCATCTAGTGTGTCTGCAGTGAGGTGTATATACTGTAATCTCTTCATCTAGTGTGTCTGCAGTGAGGTGTATATACTGTAATCTCTTCATCTCGTGTGTCTGCAGTGAGGTGCCAGTTCCCAGCCTCCTCATCCTCAACACCTCGAACGAGCAGTACTTCGTGCCGGAGGAGCCGGTGGAGAGTCTGGAGCAGATGCTGATGTTCTTCACCAGTGTTCTGGACGGCAGTGCTCCGGTGAACGGCTCATTCTCACTCTCTCGCTCGCAGCTAACATCAACTCAGATCAATACATGCTTTAGAAGTAGTTTTCATTATTAGTTTAACCAATATAGTTTAATAATGGTAACAAACTCCAATTTTTTTATTTTGTTAATTTTCTGTTGAAAGACTAGCATAAATAGTGATGAAAACCAAAATATTAAATGTCAACAGATGTATATTTACGGAGTAGTCCACTATTATGTCGACGGGGTCATAATGACAGTTTTCACCTGAGATTTGGAGCCAAATTACAGAGGTGTAAAAATGACCTTAGAAAGGGGTTGGTCATGATTGGTCACACCTTAGAATGTGAGGGGTCATGATTTTCATGACTGATCAGCATCATGATTTTATTTTCACACAGAGATTGGTTGATCTATTAGTGAAATCTATTTACTTTAGCAATCTTTGTATCATTATATGCCAGCGGTGAGCGTTCAAAAAGGGGAAAAGGCACTTCTTCTGTTTTTTTGCCTCAAGTTTGCATGCCTGTTATTACAGCTGATTAGTGTTGTCAAAAGAACTGACTTCGCTACCAAGTCGGTACTTAAATAAAAAAAAATGGGATGATACCAGTATTTCCCTCTAGCATTTTGAGCACTGGATGTTAAAACACCTCTGATTGGCCATTGTTAACATGCTCAACATACGGTATATGTCTGTGATTGGCTACAATGATCAGCAATGACATCTTTGACGTTCTTCACCGAGCGCTTACACAGATACACACAGGAGCGTTTGACATCAGCCTCTATCAGCTGATCTCTAATATATCCACTGATAGATGGATCCGCTGATAGATAAATAATGAAGCTGACATAAAGTAATTTTTATTCTCCTGTAATTTGGCTCCATATATCAAATGAAATTTGTTATTTTGACCCTCCTCTACAAAATAGTGGATTTCTTAGTAAATATGCATCTGTGACATTTAATATTTGGCTTTCTTCACTATTTATGGTTGTCTTTCTACAGAAAAAATATTAACAAATAAATTTGAGCCGGTGACCTCTGGTTGAGTTGACACGGAATGACCCTGTTGCAAAGTGTTAATTAAATGAGACGAGTTAAATTCATCCAATTCCAAATGATTAACATCCTGCATCAAATTCCCAACAGGCTTATGGAGGAGATGGAATATTCCAGAGGATCAAGCGTGTGGCGTTTGATGCCCGATCCACAATAATGGTGAGTCGAGGTTAAGAACTTAATTCATGGAGAAGTTTAATTGAACTGTTAATTAAAATATGATTTATATTCTTTACGCTGAATGACAGTTGAAGGAGTTAATGTTACTGATTGAAATCTTGTACCTGCCAAGGCCTAGAAAGCCATCCCCGGCCTGTCAGAATGGGTGCTAAACACGGTGATACGAGGTTACTCGCTTCAGTTCGCTCACAGACCACCCCGCTTCAGAGGCATAGTCCACACTTCGGTCAGGAGCAATGTAGCTCACGTCGTCCGCGCCCAAGTAATGATTTTACTGGCGAAAGGAGCTGTAGAGACCGTTCCTCCTCCCCACAGCGAGTCAGGCTTCTACAGCCTCTTCTTCCTCGTTCCCAAGAAGAATGGGGCCCATCCCAGACCTCAGACTGAACCCCGCCCTCATGAGATGGCCGTTCAAGATGCTAACATTGAACAAATCCTCTCGCAAGTACAACCAGGGGATTGTTTTTTTCTCAGTGGATCCAAAATATGCATACTTTTATATGCAAATAGTCCCCCATCACAAACCTCTTTGAGATTCGCGTTCAAAAGGGTGGCATACCGTAATACAGTCCTACCATTCAGACTAGGCCTCATGGCCTCTGCATCGCCAGTACTTCTGCTGGGTCTGCTACACATGCGCGCCCTGCAGTTCTGGCTGAAACCCCAGGCCCCAGCTCACTCATGGCGGTCGCCTCTACGTCTGCATCAGGGCCCTGGCCCCTTGGAAGGACCCTAATCGTTACTAGATTGAAGTAAGCATGGGGTTGGTCTGGAGGAGAAAGGTGGTCTCCACGGACGCCTCAAACACAGGTTGGGGAGCTCTGTGCGAAGGCAGACCAACTTACGGCTCCTGTTCGAGCACGGAAAAGCGGCTGCGTATTAACTGCCTTGAAATAATGGCGGTTTATCTGGGCCTCAAAACCTTCCTACCAGACCTAATAGGACACCATGTCTTAGTTCGATCAGATAACTTGGCAGTAGTGTCCTACATAAACCACCATGGTGGACTGAGGTTGAGTCTGTACTCTGTACAGATTAGACCGACACCTTCAATCATGGGCACAGTGGGCAGACTGAGGCAGGGAGCAGACATGCTGTTCCGGGAAAATGTGTTCCCAGGGGAATGGTCCTTCCATCGCCAGACGGTTCATACAATCTGGAGCAGCTTTGGCAAGGCAGAGGACGACCTCTCCTTCTCCGGAGACAACTCTCACTGCCCAATATTCTTCTCAAAGAACATGGATGCGCTGGCCCACGAATGGCCCAGCCTTCCCCCTTTACGCCTTCCCCTCGATCACTCCCCTCCCTCAGGTCATCAGACGGATCAGGGAAGACAGGCTGTCCTTCTGGTGACCCTTCTCTGGCGGACCCAACTGTGCTTCCCCGAGTTGATTCAGCAGATCGCAGCCCTGTGGCCAATTCCCCGGAGGAAAGACCTCCTTTCCCAGGCGAACGGGACAATCTGGCATCCCTACCCAAGATGTGGGCCTTCTACACATGGCCCCTCAACGGGAACTTACGGACCTGCCAGCGAGAGTCCTGAGTACTCTCTCAGAGACTAGAGCTCCATCCATGAGACGTGTCTACGCTCTTAAGTGGTCCGTCTTCTCTGACTGGTGTTCAGTCCAGAACCAGGCCCCCTTTATCATGCGAAGTACCTCTGGTACTCTCCCTCTGGGTCGCACCCCCTCCACGCTCAGTCTATGTGGAGGCCATAGCAGCGCACCACTCTCCTGTGGCAGGCCGGTCTCTGGGTAGAAGCAACCTGGCCGTCCGCTTCCTGAAAGGGGCAAGAAGGCTCAACCCTCCTCGGCCTCTTACCACACCCCGTGGGACCTATCCACAGTCCTCAGGGCTCGAGCCGCTACAGTCAGCTGAGCTCCGGACTCTTTCGCTTCAGACCGCACTACTGCTAGCATAGCATGAGCATCGGTCAAGTGAGTGGGTGACCTGTAAGTGCTCTCCGTCAGCGCTTCTTGCCTTGAGTTTTGGTCCTAACGACTATGAGGTCGTCCTCAAGCCAAGGCATGGCTATGTGCCCAAAGTGTTTTCTACTCTGTTCAGTGCACAAGTGATTACGCTGTCTGCTCTTCCCGATTCAGAAGATGAGCGTCAACCTCACTTACTCTGCCCTGTTCGGACTTAAGAGTATTCATTCAGCGCTCTGCTGATTTAGGCAGTCAGAGCAGCTCTTCGTATGCTTCGGTGGCCGGACTATAGGGCTTCCGGTCACGAAGCAGAGACTATCCCGTTGGGTAGTGGACGCTATCGCGTTGGCCTACGCTTCGGTGGGCCTTCAATGCCCCATCGGCGTCAGAGCTCACTCCACCTGAGGCGTGGTCCAGTGGCGTGTCTATTGGTTAGGGTTAGGGTTAGGGTTAGGTTAGGTTATCTGTGCGGCGACCTGCACTGCAGGCTCAAATCCTCATGTCTCGGTTTCTCGCGTAACCTCGGTTCCCTGAGATGACGGGAACGAGTATTGTGTTGACGGCCATGCTATGGCGCTTCACGTCTGGCGAAATGAGCTGCTTTAATGCGTGAGCTGTGCTCACTCGCTGGATCCGCCACGATTGGTTCGCGCAGACATGCTGCCTCGCAATTGGTTCGTGCAGTTCCCACTGAGCAGCCAATGAGTGCGTTCAGGTCGCCTCTGTAATGGCTGTGCAGTGGCACTGGGCTGTTGAATTAAAGGCTTCAGAATGCAGAGAAAAAGGAGTTTTCCCCATAGCGTCTCGCAAAGACACAATACTTGTTCCAGTTATCTCAGGGAACCGAGCTTACGCAAGTAACCGAGACGTTTCTATCTTCAATTCAATGTAGGTTTTGTCGAGTTTGGTTCTTTCTAGAGGTGTTTCAGTTTAATAGCTTGAGTGGAGGATGATTTCTCACTGTCTCTCAACTGATGTGTCCATTTTAAAGGGTTTACTAAAATCTCGTATTAAAATAGAATTTACTCTCTAGAAACTGGTCAATGACATGGAAATGTTTAAATTCAAATGGGGAATAAATGTGATGTTTATTGACGGCTGTTTGAAAATGTATATTTAAGTGTAACTGTGTAATGGAATTATTGAATTTTTATTTTATTTTTTTTTCTTCCTGGAAACATCTTTAATGTGAAAAGTTAATGTTGTTTTTATTTTTTAAATAAATAGCCCATTAAACGTCTCGCTCTCTGCTCAGTCCGTGTTTCGCAGTTCTCCGCTGCTCGGCTGCTTCCTCTTCGGCCTTCCTCTGGGTGTCATCAGCCTGATGTGTTACGGCATCTGCACAGCCGAGTCTGACGACGGGTCCGAGGACGTGATGAAGAGAGAAGCCCTCACTGATGAAGAGGAGGAGGAGGAGGAGGAGGAGGAGGAGCAGAGACTCACCGAGGGAACACCGAACACAGAAGACCCCGGAGAACCGGTTCAACACAAGAATCCAAGTGAAAAAAAGGTTGATTAACGAAGGTGGAGAAACGAGAGCGAACGCCTCGCAAGAGGAAACCATGGCCTAGAGTTTCCTCAGGTTTTCATGGGATTATTTTCACTATCCCATTTCTTTATTTTCATAACTTCCCAAATTGTTCATCAAATTGAAAGATTCGAGACGAGCAGCGGAGCTCCACCTATGATTTACAGAACACACATGGACCGAAACAAACACTGTTTTAAAGTTACGTGACGGTAGTCCTTTCTGCTTATCAATAATCATGATTGTAATGTGCCCTTATGATGCGTGATCTACATCACTGTAACTCCTCCAGCGGCTGAAACATGCGAAAGCTATTGATATCTGAATGGACACACTTTGTTTTGTTGTTGTTTTTGAATGAGAAAGTGCAGTTATTGTTGTATCAAAGACTTTATCTACAGAGGATTGTCTTACATGAGGTTAATTGGCATTTTCAGAAATAACGAGCACACATCAGTGCTTCTCCTGAGCTCATCGGACTGGATGTAGGAAGGGTTCACACTTGGGAATAATCTAGTGGCGATGGACTTGGTAAGAGTTTATTTCTCAGTCGATCGCATGCACTGAACAGATTAGATGAGCTTTGGAGCGAGTCCCTCGTGGCTGTCCTTCTGTAAGGTGCTACTCTACATTATAGCTGTGTCCGTCTGTGTTTATAGATAGAGAAGGCTTCATATGTCAGCGGTTCTAGAGGAGATTACCAACATTTACTCTCAAACTTTATTGCATTCATGAAAAGTGAAGACTTTTTCCAGATTCCCAAAACTCAAGCAGATCTTCTGACCGTTGTGAAAGTGTGTGTGTGACACAACATACAGTGCAAGGAGACGGATGGAGTGGAGCTGCTGTTACAAGGTGTGTGTGTGTGTGTGTGTGTGTGTGTGTGTGTGTGTGTGTGTGTGTGTGTGTGTGTGTGTGTGTGTGTGTGTGTGTGTGTGTGTGTGTGTGTGTGTGTGTGTGTGTGTGAGAGAGAGAGAGAGAAGGAGTGAGTAAGTATGTGTGTGAGTAAGTGTGTGTGAGTCAGGCCGCTGATCTCTCACACACACACTTTTACAAGGTGTTGTTTGCAGTTTGAGCCAAAGCTGTCGTTGCACAAGAACGCTCTTGTGTGTGTGTGTGTGGATGCTGAACATGAAGCATCAGCCTTTAGTAATGAAATAATGTCTGCTAACTTTCCCTTCACATTCCCTTCATTGCCTCTTTATGGTTCTCATATTTTGACAGGTCAGTCTTACTGTTTGTGATCTGTTCATTAAATGTTTCTTTGTCTCTACATCTCCTGTGTTCTTCCCTCATGATAAAGTAGACTTTTTGTATGCAGTTATAATTAGCTGAAAGTGAGAACTGTGTCTGTTTGATAGGGTTATGAAATATAATAGTACACTACTGTTTTTGATTTAATATCAGGTCCAGATATCATGGTAAATCATGGTAAATAAACAGCATCTGATTCAGGGTTTTGTTCACGAATGTGAAGTTATGACAGAATCTGCTCAGATTATTGTAGATTTAAGCACAAAT
Organism: Rutilus rutilus; assembly: GCA_021464565.1. Classification (NCBI taxonomy): domain Eukaryota; kingdom Metazoa; phylum Chordata; class Actinopteri; order Cypriniformes; family Leuciscidae; genus Rutilus; species Rutilus rutilus. Next base: position 30,043,052 of record JAJAQA010000024.1, on the reverse strand, counting down.
ATGTCTAAACCCAGACTGACCGTTTCCTCCAAACATACTTATGTAATCACAGTAAAACCAGCTTTCAATTAAAATGACATTTACAACACGCCGGCTTAGTCTTCCTAGTGTTACAATTATATCCAATATTAATATTGATTTCCAATATGTAAAAACATTTTTAAAAAGAGATTTCACTATTTGTGACTGTCAAGGTTTCCTGTGTTGGGTTAGGCTTATGGAAAGGGTTAGGGTTAGGGCTTCCAGTGTTAGGGTTGGGGTTAGGGCTTCCTGGGTTAGGGCTAGGGTTTCCAGTGTTAGGGTTAGGGCTTCCTGTGTTGGGGTTAGGGCTTCCTGTGTTAGGGTTAGGGCTTCCTGTGTTGGGGTTAGGGCTTCCTGTGTTAGGGTTAGGGCTTCCTGTGTTAGGGTTAGGGCTTCCTGTGTTGGGGTTAGGGCTTCCTGTGTTAGGGTTAGGGCTTCCTGTGTTAGGGTTAGGGCTTCCTGTGTTAGGGTTGGCTTAGGGCTTCCTGTGTTGAAGCGCATCGACTGGAAACTGAACCTTTCTTTCTTGAGCATGTATTGTTGGTGAGAAGAGAAAGATCTTGAGTGATCAGTGTGATCTAATGATCTAAATTATTATTCATGGGAGTCGCCACAGATCAGTGTCTTCATGACTGATAGCGATCAGAGCCATCGCAGAACTGTGTGATCTGAGCAAAATTATGTTAGGTAATAAATAAAATAAAAACTGAATTAATCAAATTCATAAATTGAGATGGGTGACAATTTTAATGAAGGGGATTTTAGCATGGTTGTTTTATAGAGTTTTAGACTGGTTTTATAGCACAGGCTGGCTTAGACTTGGTTTAAAGCACAGGCTGGTTTAGACTTGGTTTAAAGCACAGACTGGTTTTATAGCACAGGCTGGTTTTATAGCACAGGCTGGTTTAGACTGGTTTAAAGCACAGGCTGGTTTAGACTTGGTTTAATGCACAGACTGGTGTAAAGCACAGGCTGGTTTAGACTTGGTTTAATGCACAGACTGGTTTAAAGCACAAGCTGGGTTTGACTTGGTTTAAAGCACAGGCTGGTTTAGACTTGGTTTAATGCACAGACTGGTTTAAAGCACAGGCTGGTTTAGACTTGGTTTAAAGCACAGACTGGTTTAAAGCACAGGCTGGTTTAGACTTGGTTTAATGCACAGACTGGTTTAAAGCACAGGCTGGTTTAGACTTGGTTTAATGCACAGACTGGTTTAAAGCACAGGCTGGTTTAGACTTGGTTTAAAGCACAGACTGGTTTAAAGCACAGGCTGGTTTAGACTTGCTTAAAGCACAGGTTTAGCCAAGAAGAGACTGTTTAAAGCACAGGCTGGTTTAGACTTTGTTTAAAGCATAGACTGGTTTAAAGCACAGGCTTGTTTAGACTGGTTTAAAGCACAGGCTGGTTTAGACTTGGTTTAAAGCACAGACTGTTTTAAAGCACAGGCTGGTTTAGACTTGGTTTAAAGCACAGACTGGTTTAAAGCACAGGCTGGTTTTATAGCACAGGCTGGTTTTATAGCACAGGCTGGTTTAGACTTGGTTTAATGCACAGACTGGTTTAAAGCACAGGCTGGTTTAGACTTGGTTTAAAGCACAGACTGGTTTAAAGCACAGGCTGGTTTAGACTTGGTTTAATGCACAGACTGGTTTAAAGCAAAGGCTGGTTTAGACTTGGTTTAAAGCACAGGCTGGTTTAGACTGGTTTAAAGCACAGGCTGGTTTAGACTGGTTTAAAGCACAGGCTGGTTTAGACTGGTTTAAAGCACATGCTGGTTTAGACTGGTTTAAAGCACAGGCTGGTTTAGACTGGTTTAAAGCACAGGCTGGTTTAGACTGGTTTAAAGCACAGGCTGGTTTAGACTGGTTTAAAGCACAGGCTGGTTTAGACTGGTTTAAAGCACAGGCTGGTTTAGACTGGTTTAAAGCACAGGCTGGTTTAGACTGGTTTAAAGCACAGGTTTAGCCAAGAAGAGACTGTTTAAAGCACAGACTGGTTTAGACTTTGTTTAAAGCATAGACTGGTTTAAAGCACAGGCTTGTTTAGACTGGTTTAAAGCACAGGCTGGTTTAGACTGGTTTAAAGCACAGGCTGGTTTAGACTTGGTTTAAAGCACAGACTGGTTTAAAGCACAGGCTGGTTTAGACTGGTTTAAAGCACAAGCTGGTTTTATAGCACAGGATGGTTTTATAGCACAGGCTGGTTTAGACTTGGTTTAATGCACAGACTGGTTTAAAGCACAGGCTGGTTTAGACTGGGTTTAAAGCACAGACTGGTTTAAAGCACAGGCTGGTTTAGACTTGGTTTAATGCACAGACTGGTTTAAAGCACAGGCTGGTTTAGACGTGGTTTAAAGCACAGGCTGGTTTAAAGCACAGACTGGTTTAAAGCACAGGCTGGTTTAGACAGGTTTAGCCAAGAAGAGACTGTTTAAAGCACAGACTGGTTTAAAGCACAGGCTGGTTTAGACTTGTTTAAAGCACAGGTTTAGCCAAGAAGAGACTGTTTAAAGCACAGGCTGGTTTAGACTTTGTTTAAAGCATAGACTGGTTTAAAGCACAGACTGGTTTAGACTTTGTTTAAAGCACAGGCTGGTTTAGACTGGTTTAAAGCACAGGCTGGTTTAGACTGGTTTAAAACACAGGCTGGTTTAGACTGGTTTAAAGCACAGGTTTAGCCAAGAAGAGACTGTTTAAAGCACAGACTGGTTTAGACTTTGTTTAAAGCATAGACTGGTTTAAAGCACAGGCTTGTTTAGACTGGTTTAAAGCACAGGCTGGTTTAGACTGGTTTAAAGCACAGGCTGGTTTAGACTGGTTTAAAGCACAGGCTGGTTTAGACTGGTTTAAAGCACAGGCTGGTTTAGACTGGTTTAAAGCACATGCTGGTTTAGACTGGTTTAAAGCACAGGCTGGTTTAGACTGGTTTAAAGCACAGGCTGGTTTAGACTGGTTTAAAGCACAGGCTGGTTTAGACTGGTTTAAAGCACAGGCTGGTTTAGACTGGTTTAAAGCACAGGCTGGTTTAGACTGGTTTAAAGCACAGGCTGGTTTAGACTGGTTTAAAGCACAGGCTGGTTTAGACTGGTTTAAAGCACAGGCTGGTTTAAAGCACAGGCTGGTTTAGACTTGGTTTAAAGCACAGGCTGGTTTAGACTGGTTTAAAGCACAGGCTGGTTTAGACTTGGTTTAAAGCACAGGCTGGTTTAGACTTGGTTTAAAGCACAGGCTGGTTTAGACTTGGTTTAAAGCACAGACTGGTTTAAAGCACAGGCTGGTTTAGACTGGTTTAAAGCACAGGCTGGATTAGACTTGGTTTAAAGCACAGGCTGGTTTAGACTGGTTTAAAGCACAGGCTGGTTTAGACTGGTTTAAAGCACAGGCTGGTTTAGACTGGTTTAAAGCACAGGCTGGATTAGACTTGGTTTAAAGCACAGGCTGGTTTAGACTTGGTTTAAAGCACAGACTGGTTTAAAGCACAGGCTGGTTTAGACTTGGTTTAATGCACAGACTGGTTTAAAGCACAGGCTGGTTTAGACTTGGTTTAAAGCACAGGCTGGTTTAGACTTGGTTTAAAGCACAGACTGGTTTAGACTTGGTTTAAAGCACAGACTGGTTTAAAGCACAGGCTGGTTTAGACTTGTTTAAAGCACAGGTTTAGCCAAGAAGAGACTGTTTAAAGCACAGGCTGGTTTAGACTTTGTTTAAAGCATAGACTGGTTTAAAGCACAGGCTGGTTTAGACTTGGTTTAAAGCACAGACTGGTTTAAAGCACAGGCTGGTTTAGACTTGTTTAAAGCACAGGTTTAGCCAAGAAGAGACTGTTTAAAGCACAGGCTGGTTTAGACTTTGTTTAAAGCATAGACTGGTTTAAAGCACAGGCTTGTTTAGACTGGTTTAAAGCACAGGCTGGTTTAGACTTGGTTTAAAGCACAGACTGTTTTAAAGCACAGGCTGGTTTAGACTTGGTTTAAAGCACAGGCTGGTTTAGACTGGTTTAAAGCACAGGCTGGTTTAAAGCACAGGCTGGTTTAGACTGGTTTAAAGCACAGGCTGGTTTAGACTTGGTTTAATGCACAGACTGGTTTAAAGCACAGGCTGGTTTAGACTTGGTTTAAAGCACAGACTGGTTTAAAGCACAGGCTGGTTTAGACTGGTTTAAAGCACAGGCTGGTTTAGACTGGTTTAAAGCACAGGCTGGTTTAGACTGGTTTAAAGCACAGGCTGGTTTAGACTGGTTTAAAGCACAGGCTGGTTTAGACTGGTTTAAAGCACAGGTTTAGCCAAGAAGAGACTGTTTAAAGCACAGACTGGTTTAGACTTTGTTTAAAGCATAGACTGGTTTAAAGCACAGGCTTGTTTAGACTGGTTTAAAGCACAGGCTGGTTTAGACTGGTTTAAAGCACAGGCTGGTTTAGACTTGGTTTAAAGCACAGACTGGTTTAAAGCACAGGCTGGTTTAGACTGGTTTAAAGCACAAGCTGGTTTTATAGCACAGGCTGGTTTTATAGCACAGGCTGGTTTAGACTTGGTTTAATGCACAGACTGGTTTAAAGCACAGGCTGGTTTAGACTGGGTTTAAAGCACAGACTGGTTTAAAGCACAGGCTGGTTTAGACTTGGTTTAATGCACAGACTGGTTTAAAGCACAGGCTGGTTTAGACATGGTTTAAAGCACAGGCTGGTTTAAAGCACAGACTGGTTTAAAGCACAGGCTGGTTTAGACAGGTTTAGCCAAGAAGAGACTGTTTAAAGCACAGACTGGTTTAAAGCACAGGCTGGTTTAGACTTGTTTAAAGCACAGGTTTAGCCAAGAAGAGACTGTTTAAAGCACAGGCTGGTTTAGACTTTGTTTAAAGCATAGACTGGTTTAATGCACAGACTGGTTTAGACTTTGTTTAAAGCACAGGCTGGTTTAGACTGGTTTAAAGCACAGGCTGGTTTAGACTGGTTTAAAGCACAGGCTGGTTTAGACTGGTTTAAAGCACAGGTTTAGCCAAGAAGAGACTGTTTAAAGCACAGACTGGTTTAGACTTTGTTTAAAGCATAGACTGGTTTAAAGCACAGGCTGGTTTAGACTGGTTTAAAGCACAGGCTGGTTTAGACTGGTTTAAAGCACAGGCTGGTTTAGACTGGTTTAAAGCACAGGCTGGTTTAGACTGGTTTAAAGCACAGGCTGGTTTAGACTGGTTTAAAGCACAGGCTGGTTTAGACTGGTTTAAAGCACAGGCTGGTTTAGACTGGTTTAAAGCACAGGCTGGTTTAGACTGGTTTAAAGCACAGGCTGGTTTAGACTGGTTTAAAGCACAGGCTGGTTTAGACTGGTTTAAAGCACAGGCTGGTTTAGACTGGTTTAAAGCACAGGCTGGTTTAGACTGGTTTAAAGCACAGGCTGGTTTAGACTGGTTTAAAGCACAGGCTGGTTTAGACTGGTTTAAAGCACAGGTTTAGCCAAGAAGAGACTGTTTAAAGCACAGACTGGTTTAGACTTTGTTTAAAGCATAGACTGGTTTAAAGCACAGGCTTGTTTAGACTGGTTTAAAGCACAGGCTGGTTTAGACTGGTTTAAAGCACAGGCTGGTTTAGACTTGGTTTAAAGCACAGACTGGTTTAAAGCACAGGCTGGTTTAGACTGGTTTAAAGCACAAGCTGGTTTTATAGCACAGGCTGGTTTTATAGCACAGGCTGGTTTAGACTTGGTTTAATGCACAGACTGGTTTAAAGCACAGGCTGGTTTAGACTGGGTTTAAAGCACAGACTGGTTTAAAGCACAGGCTGGTTTAGACTTGGTTTAATGCACAGACTGGTTTAAAGCACAGGCTGGTTTAGACGTGGTTTAAAGCACAGGCTGGTTTAAAGCACAGACTGGTTTAAAGCACAGGCTGGTTTAGACAGGTTTAGCCAAGAAGAGACTGTTTAAAGCACAGACTGGTTTAAAGCACAGGCTGGTTTAGACTTGTTTAAAGCACAGGTTTAGCCAAGAAGAGACTGTTTAAAGCACAGGCTGGTTTAGACTTTGTTTAAAGCATAGACTGGTTTAAAGCACAGACTGGTTTAGACTTTGTTTAAAGCACAGGCTGGTTTAGACTGGTTTAAAGCACAGGCTGGTTTAGACTGGTTTAAAACACAGGCTGGTTTAGACTGGTTTAAAGCACAGGTTTAGCCAAGAAGAGACTGTTTAAAGCACAGACTGGTTTAGACTTTGTTTAAAGCATAGACTGGTTTAAAGCACAGGCTTGTTTAGACTGGTTTAAAGCACAGGCTGGTTTAGACTGGTTTAAAGCACAGGCTGGTTTAGACTGGTTTAAAGCACAGGCTGGTTTAGACTGGTTTAAAGCACAGGCTGGTTTAGACTGGTTTAAAGCACATGCTGGTTTAGACTGGTTTAAAGCACAGGCTGGTTTAGACTGGTTTAAAGCACAGGCTGGTTTAGACTGGTTTAAAGCACAGGCTGGTTTAGACTGGTTTAAAGCACAGGCTGGTTTAGACTGGTTTAAAGCACAGGCTGGTTTAGACTGGTTTAAAGCACAGGCTGGTTTAGACTGGTTTAAAGCACAGGCTGGTTTAGACTGGTTTAAAGCACAGGCTGGTTTAGACTGGTTTAAAGCACAGGCTGGTTTAAAGCACAGGCTGGTTTAGACTTGGTTTAAAGCACAGGCTGGTTTAGACTGGTTTAAAGCACAGGCTGGTTTAGACTTGGTTTAAAGCACAGGCTGGTTTAGACTTGGTTTAAAGCACAGGCTGGTTTAGACTTGGTTTAAAGCACAGACTGGTTTAAAGCACAGGCTGGTTTAGACTGGTTTAAAGCACAGGCTGGATTAGACTTGGTTTAAAGCACAGGCTGGTTTAGACTGGTTTAAAGCACAGGCTGGTTTAGACTGGTTTAAAGCACAGGCTGGTTTAGACTGGTTTAAAGCACAGGCTGGATTAGACTTGGTTTAAAGCACAGGCTGGTTTAGACTTGGTTTAAAGCACAGACTGGTTTAAAGCACAGGCTGGTTTAGACTTGGTTTAATGCACAGACTGGTTTAAAGCACAGGCTGGTTTAGACTTGGTTTAAAGCACAGGCTGGTTTAGACTTGGTTTAAAGCACAGACTGGTTTAGACTTGGTTTAAAGCACAGACTGGTTTAAAGCACAGGCTGGTTTAGACTTGTTTAAAGCACAGGTTTAGCCAAGAAGAGACTGTTTAAAGCACAGGCTGGTTTAGACTTTGTTTAAAGCATAGACTGGTTTAAAGCACAGGCTGGTTTAGACTTGGTTTAAAGCACAGACTGGTTTAAAGCACAGGCTGGTTTAGACTTGTTTAAAGCACAGGTTTAGCCAAGAAGAGACTGTTTAAAGCACAGGCTGGTTTAGACTTTGTTTAAAGCATAGACTGGTTTAAAGCACAGGCTTGTTTAGACTGGTTTAAAGCACAGGCTGGTTTAGACTTGGTTTAAAGCACAGACTGTTTTAAAGCACAGGCTGGTTTAGACTTGGTTTAAAGCACAGGCTGGTTTAGACTGGTTTAAAGCACAGGCTGGTTTAAAGCACAGGCTGGTTTAGACTGGTTTAAAGCACAGGCTGGTTTAGACTTGGTTTAATGCACAGACTGGTTTAAAGCACAGGCTGGTTTAGACTTGGTTTAAAGCACAGACTGGTTTAAAGCACAGGCTGGTTTAGACTGGTTTAAAGCACAGGCTGGTTTAGACTGGTTTAAAGCACAGGCTGGTTTAGACTGGTTTAAAGCACAGGCTGGTTTAGACTGGTTTAAAGCACAGGCTGGTTTAGACTGGTTTAAAGCACAGGTTTAGCCAACAAGAGACTGTTTAAAGCACAGACTGGTTTAGACTTTGTTTAAAGCATAGACTGGTTTAAAGCACAGGCTTGTTTAGACTGGTTTAAAGCACAGGCTGGTTTAGACTGGTTTAAAGCACAGGCTGGTTTAGACTTGGTTTAAAGCACAGACTGGTTTAAAGCACAGGCTGGTTTAGACTGGTTTAAAGCACAAGCTGGTTTTATAGCACAGGCTGGTTTTATAGCACAGGCTGGTTTAGACTTGGTTTAATGCACAGACTGGTTTAAAGCACAGGCTGGTTTAGACTGGGTTTAAAGCACAGACTGGTTTAAAGCACAGGCTGGTTTAGACTTGGTTTAATGCACAGACTGGTTTAAAGCACAGGCTGGTTTAGACATGGTTTAAAGCACAGGCTGGTTTAAAGCACAGACTGGTTTAAAGCACAGGCTGGTTTAGACAGGTTTAGCCAAGAAGAGACTGTTTAAAGCACAGACTGGTTTAAAGCACAGGCTGGTTTAGACTTGTTTAAAGCACAGGTTTAGCCAAGAAGAGACTGTTTAAAGCACAGGCTGGTTTAGACTTTGTTTAAAGCATAGACTGGTTTAATGCACAGACTGGTTTAGACTTTGTTTAAAGCACAGGCTGGTTTAGACTGGTTTAAAGCACAGGCTGGTTTAGACTGGTTTAAAGCACAGGCTGGTTTAGACTGGTTTAAAGCACAGGTTTAGCCAAGAAGAGACTGTTTAAAGCACAGACTGGTTTAGACTTTGTTTAAAGCATAGACTGGTTTAAAGCACAGGCTTGTTTAGACTGGTTTAAAGCACAGGCTGGTTTAGACTGGTTTAAAGCACAGGCTGGTTTAGACTGGTTTAAAGCACAGGCTGGTTTAGACTGGTTTAAAGCACAGGCTGGTTTAGACTGGTTTAAAGCACAGGCTGGTTTAGACTGGTTTAAAGCACAGGCTGGTTTAGACTGGTTTAAAGCACATGCTGGTTTAGACTGGTTTAAAGCACAGGCTGGTTTAGACTGGTTTAAAGCACAGGCTGGTTTAGACTGGTTTAAAGCACAGGCTGGTTTAGACTGGTTTAAAGCACAGGCTGGTTTAGACTGGTTTAAAGCACAGGCTGGTTTAGACTGGTTTAAAGCACAGGCTGGTTTAGACTGGTTTAAAGCACAGACTGTTTTAAAGCACAGGCTGGTTTAGACTTGGTTTAAAGCACAGGCTGGTTTAGACTGGTTTAAAGCACAGGCTGGTTTAGACTGGTTTAAAGCACAGGCTGGTTTAGACTGGTTTAAAGCACAGGCTGGTTTAGACTGGTTTAAAGCACAGGCTGGTTTAGACTGGTTTAAAGCACAGGCTGGTTTAGACTGGTTTAAAGCACAGGCTGTTTTAAAGCACAGGCTGGTTTAGACTTGGTTTAAAGCACAGGCTGGTTTAGACTGGTTTAAAGCACAGGCTGGTTTAGACTGGTTTAAAGCACAGGCTGGATTAGACTTGGTTTAAAGCACAGGCTGGTTTAGACTTGGTTTAAAGCACAGACTGGTTTAAAGCACAGGCTGGTTTAGACTTGGTTTAATGCACAGACTGGTTTAAAGCACAGGCTGGTTTAGACTGGTTTAAAGCACAGGCTGGTTTAGACTGGTTTAAAGCACAGGCTGGATTAGACTTGGTTTAAAGCACAGGCTGGATTAGACTGGTTTAAAGCACAGGCTGGTTTAGACTGGTTTAAAGCACAGGCTGGTTTAGACTGGTTTAAAGCACAGGCTGGATTAGACTTGGTTTAAAGCACAGGCTGGTTTAGACTTGGTTTAAAGCACAGACTGGTTTAAAGCACAGGCTGGTTTAGACTTGGTTTAATGCACAGACTGGTTTAAAGCACAGGCTGGTTTAGACTTGGTTTAAAGCACAGGCTGGTTTAGACTTGGTTTAAAGCACAGACTGGTTTAGACTTGGTTTAAAGCACAGACTGGTTTAAAGCACAGGCTGGTTTAGACTTGTTTAAAGCACAGGTTTAGCCAAGAAGAGACTGTTTAAAGCACAGGCTGGTTTAGACTTTGTTTAAAGCATAGACTGGTTTAAAGCACAGGCTGGTTTAGACTTGGTTTAAAGCACAGACTGGTTTAAAGCACAGGCTGGTTTAGACTTGTTTAAAGCACAGGTTTAGCCAAGAAGAGACTGTTTAAAGCACAGGCTGGTTTAGACTTTGTTTAAAGCATAGACTGGTTTAAAGCACAGGCTTGTTTAGACTGGTTTAAAGCACAGGCTGGTTTAGACTTGGTTTAAAGCACAGACTGTTTTAAAGCACAGGCTGGTTTAGACTTGGTTTAAAGCACAGGCTGGTTTAGACTGGTTTAAAGCACAGGCTAGTTTAGACTGGTTTAAAGCACAGGCTGGTTTAGACTTGTTTAAAGCACAGGTTTAGCCAAGAAGAGACTGTTTAAAGCACAGACTGGTTTAGACTTTGTTTAAAGCATAGACTGGTTTAAAGCACAGGCTTGTTTAGACTGGTTTAAAGCACAGACTGGTTTAGACTGGTTTAAAGCACAGACTGGTTTAGACTGGTTTAAAGCACAGGCTGGTTTAGACTGGTTTAAAGCACAGGCTGGTTTAGACTTGTTTAAAGCACAGGTTTAGCCAAGAAGAGACTGTTTAAAGCACAGACTGGTTTAGACTTTGTTTAAAGCATAGACTGGTTTAAAGCACAGGCTAGTTTAGACTGGTTTAAAGCACAGGCTGGTTTAGACTTGTTTAAAGCACAGGTTTAGCCAAGAAGAGACTGTTTAAAGCACAGACTGGTTTAGACTTTGTTTAAAGCATAGACTGGTTTAAAGCACAGGCTTGTTTAGACTGGTTTAAAGCACAGACTGGTTTAGACTGGTTTAAAGCACAGACTGGTTTAGACTGGTTTAAAGCACAGGCTGGTTTAGACTGGTTTAAAGCACAGGTTTAGCCAAGAAGAGACTGTTTAAAGCACAGGCTGGTTTAGACTGGTTTAAAGCACAGACTGGTTTAGACTGGTTTAAAGCACAGGCTGGTTTAGACTGGTTTAAAGCACAGGTTTAGCCAAGAAGAGACTGTTTAAAGCACAGACTGGTTTAGACTGGTTTAAAGCACAGACTGGTTTAGACTGGTTTAAAGCACAGGCTGGTTTAGACTGGTTTAAAGCACAGGTTTAGCCAAGAAGAGACTGTTTAAAGCACAGGCTGGATTAGACTTGGTTTAAAGCACAGACTGGTTTAAAGCACAGGCTGGTTTAGACTTGGTTTAAAGCACAGACTGGTTTAAAGCACAGGCTGGTTTAGACTGGCTTTATAGCTTAGACACATTAGTATAATTAAAAGGAATAATAGTATTGAACAGTCTCTTCTTGGCCTGAGGTGTGTTTCCTGTATTACGCCGTAACTCGCCGGTTCATCATCGCTGAAGAATCGTCAGGTTAGTCTCCACTGTTCCTGAAGCCGTACTGCCGCAGAGTGCTCGTTCAACCGCTGGTTAATGATGTCAGCAGGTGTTGGAGTAACTGCTGTTAATGAAGCTGTCTGAGATCTAACTAATGCCAGATGTTCTGCTATAGATTACAAACACGTCTGAAGAATATTTCTCATTTTTCTCAGTTATTTTGTGTTATTTCCAGATTCAATCATAGACTCGTTCTTACACACTAGAGCTCGTTCACACTCTTCAGAAACAACACTTCAAATCTCTTGAAAAACTAAAAGATGAAAATGACATTTGTGTGTATTCTAAACAAGACGACAATAATGAAGATTGCACTGAATGACAGATCTGTCCTCCACACACACACACACAACTCTGCGATGCTCGAGATCTGTCCTCCACACACACACACACAACTCTGCGATGCTCGAGATCTGTCCTCCACACACACACACACAACTCTGCGATGCTCGAGATCTGTCCTCCACACACACACACACAACTCTGCGATGCTCGAGATCTGTCCTCCACACACACACACACAACTCTGCGATGCTCGAGATCTGTCCTCCACACACACACACAACTCTGCGATGCTCGAGATCTGTCCTCCACACACACACACACACACACACACACAACTCTGCGATGCTCGAGATCTGTCCTCCACACACACACACACAACTCTGCGATGCTCGAGATCTGTCCTCCACACACACACACACAACTCTGCGATGCTCGAGATCTGTCCTCCACACACACAACTCTGCGATGCTGTTGGTTAGAGTGATGGTTTCGGGAACGTACGCCTGTTCAGCGGAGCAATCCATGGAACAATCAAGAAAAGCCCTGAAACCTGATGAACGAACACATCTGATGTGAAATGGTGACGCAGTTCTGGGTTCAGATCCTGAGCTTTGAAAGCGTGAAATCTGAGCATTAGGACATTAGCTGTGGGAGTCTGATTAAACCGCTTCGCTTCCGGAGAGCTGATGCAGGAGACGTGATGAGAACGACTCTGAGATGAGGATTCCTGAGCCGGAGAAACAGGAGAACCCGGAGAACCCGGATCTGGAGATCAGATCATAAGAGCCCTGATGATGTCTTTAATAATCATGCATGATGTCTGTTGTGTTGATGTTCAATATGTTTGGCCATTATTACACACAGCCGACTCATCAACACACACACAACGACACATGATGTCAGTCAGATGGTGTGTGTATGTACAGGATATCTGACATGATGTTGGCTTAATATCAGCACATGCTGTCACACACACACACACACACACACACACACACACACAACCAGAGGAAGCAGCAGTAAAACATGACAGCTCTTTAAACTGGTGATGAGAGGGAAGTTGTGCTGGTCTTCTCTCCTCTATTGTGGCGTATATCGAGTGAATCGCTTCTGGAACAAGATAAAATGTGGGCGGGGCTTGATTGTGTCAGTGGGGAGTTGATTGGCTGGTTGGATGGTTGTGGTTTGCTATTGGCTGATCTCATGTGAGTGACAGGTTTCCCCGCCCACATCATCAGAGAAGAGAAGAGATGCTGCAAGAGGAACTTATTCTGATTCAACATTATTAACACAATAATGATGATGTGCACCCATAACTCATTTACAATAAACACCATCTTGATTTCATGATGACTTTAAGAGTTTAACCTGTGAAAATGAGCAGCAGATGTTATATTCATTTTTTATATTCAGACGTTTATTGATTGTTGTTTCTTGTTTGTATTTAGGTATTATTATGGGCTAGGGTAATATTGTCTCATAAATATATTATTAAGGGACAATTGTGGATGAAGTTTATATTATGTCAGTGTCGTGTGTGAGAGAGAGAGAGTGTGCGTGTGTGTGTGTGTGTGTGTGAGAGAGAGAGTGTGTGTTTGTGAGAGAGTAGAGTGTGTACGTGTGTGTGTTTGAGAGAGAGTGTGTGTGTGTGTGTGTGTGTGTGTGTGTGTGTGTGTGTGTGTGTGTGTGTGTCTGTGTGTGTGTGTGTGTGTGTGTGTGTGTGTGTGTGTGTGTGTGTGAGAGAGAGACAGAGAGTGAGTGTGTGTGTGTGTGAGAGAGAGAGACAGAGAGAGTGAGTGTGTGTGTGTGTGTGTGTGTGTGTGTGTGTGTGTGTGAGAGAGAGAGAGAGAGATAGTGTGTGTGTGAGCGCCCTCTACTGTCAGCGGTCGCTATGGTAACGTCAGACGGAGCCGCAGACTCTAATGGCAGAAGAACATCAGGCTCGATGAGATCCCGCGCTAACAGACACACACACACACACCAGAACTCTGATCTCTGAGGATTATGAGGCGGACGCTGGAATATCCGTGATCGAAGATGCCGTGGATTGTGCCTTTTCTCCAATTCTACTCGAACTTTCCATTAACTTGCGCTGTTTCTCTACATCTGTCTGCAGTGCACGGCGAATGCGCGCGCCCGCGGGCGGATAACAGCGCCCGACATGTTTTCACTCCTCAGGAACACAGATCCGATCCTGAGTGATGCATCATGGTCCTGTCGTGTGTGTGTGTGCGTGTGTGTGTGTTCTGATGATCAGAGGTCAGTGATTGATGGAGGATCGATGATGATGATGATGATGATGAAGATGATGGGCAGATGCTCGTGCACGCGCTCACACACACCACCTGACAGCTCGCTTTAATGGATTACTGACAACTAGGTCGGATTTTTCTGACAAATGAACGGATTACCGAGTCGCACCTCATTATTACACACCACTCTTCTTCATCTCACTCTCTGCTGATCTCAGATCGGACATTTCCTGAGCTCTTTACCACATGTAAGTTCACAGAATGGTGTTAAAGGGGTAATGACAGGAATCTTTAACGTTTATTTAGTAATACATGACCATTTTCTCTCTGTGTCGATCTGCACTTCAGTGTAAACAGCCGGAGTTCTGATTGGCTGCAGTCTCTGCATGAGAAATGAAGGATCATGACGTGGAGGTGTTGAAACCCTTCATCATATATAGACATGAGGAAATCAAGAAGACATTAATACTATAACAACAAAACCCCTGTGCATTTCTTGTCTGCTACTAATATCCTCAACGGAAATAAGCAGTTTGAGCAGATCTAGAATTTGACTATATTCTAAAGCAATAGGTAGCATTAAGTAAACAATTAGTTAAACTAAAGTGCTCCCAGTTTGCAGACTTAAGCACTATTCTGCTTTATAGTATAAATCGTGTGATTAGTGTGTTCACACTGAGTGCACTTCAGTTACCCATGATGCACTTAAAGAAAGAAAAATAGAGGGCCATTTTAGTGCTGATTGTGATCAAGATCTATTGGTTTAGATGTTTAAACACACACAGACACATTAGAGATGCACCGATGATAACCAATGATTCTTTATATTTGAAAACCGATATATTGGCTGATAAAACTAAATCCAAATTTGTATATAATTTTTGAGAGCCTGATTACAAAAACAAACGTCTCCTTATTGAAAGCCATGTCTCAAACACACAATTATAATGATGTTTTCTTTATACTTTTATGTAGCCAATCATCAGGCTGGCACTCAGCAAACCTCCCATGTTTAAACACCAGCACCTTTGTGACTTTAGGAACTCAAAATGGTTAATTTGGTGAGAAAGAGAGAGCTGTAACGGGAGAACTAATGTCTCTGTTCATCTTTAACCCAACGATGGTGAATAATTGCTACTGCTCAAATACAGCCATAAATAAACTGACCTTGATCATCTCTAAAGTACAAATACTACAGTCTGCTGAGGCATTATACACCCGAAACAAACACCAGTAACACTGAAAGTCAGCGCATTCTGACTCAAAAGCCATAAATATTACATCAGCGGATCAGAAGGAAACACTAGAGTGGAAGCAGCGGTTTGCTGTCCGTCCAGGATCAGTTATCATTCAATGACAGGTTATTTGCAAAGCCTTCTTCATGGTTCATCAACAGTCTGTGCAGAACACACACAATCCCACACTGATCAGTGCTTCATTATAATAACCCTCAGCTCTTTCTTAATACTGATCCCTCTGATATAGAGTTTCCATCTCCAGGAGCAGAAGTAATTCACTGTATTCGTACAGAGAAAATAATGCAGCTTTTCTCACTCACTGTGGAAGTTCTTCCCTGAAAGCCACTGTTAGAGCGACCGGAAATACTCACAGCACTGTTCATTTATTATGTATCTTTGTTATATTGAGTTTATTCATCATATTGATTTGCTTCTGTTGTTTCATTACTGACTATTTACTTCAATAATTGACTTTTTACCTACATTAGTTTGTCTAGTGTAGTTTTTTTCTGTGATGTCGAAATTGGTATCTAACATGGTATAATTATTCCAGCAAATAAAAAGAAAATCATATTGTTAAAGTAAAAGAAAATATACAATATAGGATTTTGGTCATATCACCCTCCCCTGCCATAACCCCTTTACCATCACTGATGTTTAATATTGTTGAATTGCTAGAATTTCACTTTTGTTTCTGTTTTCCAACAGCGCATCAGAGGCTGTGGAGGCCAAAGCAAACGCAGTCAATAACAGCTGAATGTATGCCATGAAGAAACTCCCTCTGAACGAGAAGGTAAAGTGGGGAGAGGCTTCCCAGATCAAACCAGACGCGCTATAGCCAGCAAAACAAAGGACGAGCAGAAACATGTTGTGGACGGTGGTTCTGAGGTCCGTAGCGTGGCCTACATTTGTAGCGTCCCTATTTCTAGCAGTGGGACCTGCATTCTCCAGAGTCTTTAATGCCTCAGGAAAAGATATTTTTAGTGAGTTTGGAGAGTTCCAGCTCAGTGAGAAAGGCCCAGCGGAGCTACGGAAACTCCAAGCCTCCAATCTTCATCCTAACTTGTACTTTAACCAAGACGATATACCACTGTTGAGACAAAGGTCAACTACGACTCATAGCCAGATTTTTAAAGTCATCCGGACCGCTGTGATGACGATGCTCTCGACCGGCCCGCTCTACATGCCGCCCACAAAGCATGAGGAGTTCACCAGCAAATGGAATGAGATTTATGGGAACAACCTCCCAGCGCTGGCCCTGTACTGTTTGCTGTATCCCGAGGACTCCTCTGCCCTGCTCTTCCTGATGAAGTTCATGGACCGAATGATGGAGTATCCGGACTGGAGAGTAACCAGTGCACCCAGTGATGAAGTTCCAGTGGCTCATTCGCTCACTGGATTTGCTACTGCTTTTGACTTCATCTACTCGCTCCTGGACCAGCAGCGCCGAGACCTGTACTTAAAGAAGATTAGTTCTGAGACCCGAGAGCTGTACGAGGCCTCGAAGTACCGGGGCTGGGGGAAACAGTTCCTCCAGAACCACCAAACCACTAATATTCTGGCCATTCTGACCGGAGCAATAGTCGTGGGCGCACATGATGTCACTGAGTCGATGGTTTGGAAACAGGTGTCTGTAAATTACATGGAGAAGACGATGTTTCTGTTAAATCATGTTGTAGACGGCTCTCTGGACGAGGGCGTTGCGTACGGGAGCTACACAGCTAAGTCCGTTACGCAGTATGTTTTCCTAGCGCAGCGCCACTTCAACATAGACAACACTCAGAACAACTGGCTGCGCACTCACTTCTGGTTTTATTACGCCACGCTGCTTCCCGGGTTCCAGAGAACGGTCGGTATCGGGGACTCCAACTATAACTGGTTCTACGGGCCAGAGAGCCAGTTAGTCTTTTTAGATACTTTTGTGATCAGAAACGGGTCGGGGAATTGGCTGGCACAGCAGATTAGGAAGCACAGGCCTAGAGACGGTCCCATGAGTCAGTCCTTGGCCCAGCGCTGGACGACGCTTCACACAGAGTTCATCTGGTATAATGCCGACCTCACGCCACAGCCCCCTTACGGCCACAGTAAGGCCAAGATGCACATATTCTCCAACTGGGGCGTGGTGACGTACGGCGCGGGTTTATCTGTGGCTCAGGGCAACACCTTTGTCTCATTTAAATCTGGAAAGCTGGGTGGCCGGGCCGTGTTTGACATTGTCCATGCTAAGCCTTACTCTTGGGTGAACGGGTGGAACAGCTTCAACCCTGGTCATGAGCACCCCGATCAAAACTCATTCACTTTCGCCCCTAATGGACAAGTATTTGTTTCCGAGGCTCTATACGGCCCCAAATACAGCTTCCTAAACAACGTGTTAGTGTTCAGCCCTTCCCCGACCAGCCAGTGTAACATCCCTTGGGAAGGTCAGCTTGGCGAATGTGCGAAGTGGCTGCGCTGGACCGACGACGGGGTCGGAGACTCGGCAGGAGAGCTGGTCGCCGCTTCTGCCCACGGAGACACCATGTTCGTGAGCGGCGAAGCGGCCGCTGCTTACTCCTCAGCCATGAGACTGAAGAGTGTGTACCGAGCCCTGGTGCTCCTCAACTCACAGACTCTCCTGGTGGTCGACCATGTTGAGAAAAGACACGACTCGCCAGTGAACATGGCCAGTGCGTTCTTTCACAACCTGGATATCGACTTTAAGTACGTGCCCCATAGTTTCTCAGACAGGTACAATGGGGCGCTGATGGACGTCTGGGATGCTCATTACAAGATGTTCTGGTTTGACAGTCAGGGACACAGTCCTGATACTCAGATACAGGAGGCTGAGCAGGAGGCAGAGTTTAAAAAGAGGTGGACACAGTTCATCAATGTCTCCTTTCCTTTCACTGATTCAGTCAGTAGAATGGCGTACGTGATGCACGGGCCTTACGTGAAAGTTTCCGACTGTAGGTTCATTGAAAGCAGTAAGAATGGGCTCAAACTTTCTCTCACCATCAACAATACTGAGAAAATAGTTTCGATAGTAACCAATCACAAAGACATAGGGGCACGTTCAAGCTATCTGGGGTTTGGGGGTTACGCTAAGGTGCAAGACAGACATCAGATAGTCCGGTTTGGCTTGGGGACACAGCTTGTCCCCAAACAGACCAAGTTACACAATCATCTGTTCGACTTTGGAGTTACGGTGAATGTTGCAGCCGGGGTACTACTGTGTGTGGCGATTGTTTTCCTGACCCTACAGCGCAAGTTTTACGCTTGCTTTAGCAGACTGATGCGTTACGCTTTGCTTTCTGTCTTAATCCTGTGGATAAGCGAGCTCCTGTTCGTCTCCAACAGCTGCGATCAGCTCCTGTGTGGAGTAAAGTGGCACGGATACGCCACAGACCCGGAGCTCAGCAAACAAATGACCCTTTATGACCAGCATCAACTCCCTCTCCCCACTGTAGTGATAACATCGCTGCCTGGCTCCGGGTCCGACATCCTCAAGCACCTTTTCTACAACAACACAGACTTCGTCTACCTACGCATTCCCACAGAACACTTGGATATACCTGAAACAGAGTTTGAGTTTGACTCTTTAGTAGATGCTTGTGAATGGACACGCTCAGAAGCACAGTATGGGCGTTTTAAAATGATTCAGGGCTGGCTACATTCACTGGTCCACAACACCCACTTATTCCTGCAAAATATCCCACTCCATGACACCAGCCACATGAAACCGGCCCAAAGAGTCAGTCTCTCCCAGGACAAGAGGAAGAGGCTGAGGAGACGAGAGTCCAGGGCTGAGATGAAAGGTCGTGTGCGAGTGGACAGGGATGTGGAGTACGTGAGGGAGTTGAGGAGACACACGGTGGACTACCCTAATGCCCGTGTCGTCCTCAACCTGTGCAGCGGCAGCTGGGCTCTAAAGCTGCCCTTTCTCCAAGAAGTCCTCGGCCCATCTCTGAGGGCCATCTACGTCATCCGGGACCCTCGTGCGTGGGTTTATCTGATGCTGTATAATAGCAAACCTAGCCTTTACTCGCTCAAGAACATTCCTCAGCATCTAGCCCTCCTTTTCAAAGAAGATACGGTTAGTGACGGGTGTCCGACTGCATTCGCAGCTGAGTTCAGAGCGCTGTGGCTCCTCATATCCCGTTCAGAGACCGATCCTGTGCTGTTGCTGGCCCACCTGTGGCTCGCCCACACGGCCGCCGTCCTCAGAGTCACGTCCACCTTATCCGAAGAGTCCTTTCTCCAGGTCAGGTTTGAGGATGTTGTAGACTATCCTCAGGACACAGCCGAGAAGATACACTCCTTCCTCGGAGTCCCCGTATCTCCCTCGGCCCTGAATCAGCTCATGTTCACCACCTCCACAAACTTGTATAACTTGATGTATGAAGGGGACATATCACCAGCCAACATCAACATATGGAGGCGAAACCTGCCAAGGAGAGACATCAGACTCATAGAGCACACCTGTGGGTTCCTGATGAGGCAGCTCGGGTATCAAAGGTTCACTGACTAATTAGCTGCTGGCCAGCTGTTGTCCTAAATCTCTTGTGTCTGTTTGATATTTATGTTGTATTTTTGCACAAATTTGGGTTGCAAACCAAGTAAAAGTGAAAATGAACGAAATAGGCACAAGAATTGAATGTCAGTCTGCACCATGTCTAATCTAACATGTCATTTTTTACTACAATGCCTTCAGGATACTGTTCAAAAGTTTTAGATCGGTAAGATGTTTTTAAAAGAAGTCTCTTCTGCTCACCAAGACTGCATTTATACAGTAAAAAGAGTTGTATTGTGAAATATTATTGCAAGCTAAGGGTGTACTCACACTAGGCACGGTCGTCTTGTCCCGAGCCCTGGCGTGATGGTCCGCCTATATAGATATATAGAGACCTAAATATACTCAAATTAAATTAATTGAAAAGTGTACTGTCCAGGTAGAATGTAGTAGAAGATGTTTGCTGTCGTACTGATGACAGTAGCGCTCACAACAGTAGTAGCTGAGGTTAGCGATCACACTACTGTAAATGCGTACCGCGCCCGAGCCCAACTGGAACAGTACCAATCGATCACACTAGTCAAACGAACCAGACAACGCGTTCGGGCACGGTTCAGATCGCCTCGTGTGAGTTCACCCTAATCTGCTTTCTATGGAAGCTTGTTTCCGACACAGAATAAAAAAGGTAATTGAGACTTTTTATCTCACAACTCTGACTTTTTATCTCAGAATTGCGTGAAATAAAGTCTTAATTGCGAGTTATAAAGTCAGAATTGCGTGATATAAAGTTGTAATTGCGAGTTATAAAGTCAGAATTGCGTCATATAAAGTCGCTATTGTGTATAAACTCGCAATCGCGAGAAATAAAAAGTCAGAATTGCATGTTTATATCTTTATATTATGCAATTCTGACTTTATATCTCGCAATGGTGAGATACAAAGTCGCAATAATCTTTTTAAATGTTTTATTTTGTGGTGGAAACAAGCTTCCATAGTTTTCTATGTGAATATATTGTAAAAAAAGAAATATATATATATTGTAAAAATATTTTTACAATATTACTGTTTTTGCTGTATTTAGCAGAAAACGCTTCATTAAAAATTCTTACAAATCTAAAACTTTCAAAAGTGACAGTAAAGACTGAGATATTCACATTATCCTTTATATTTAACACTGTGTTTCCTGTTGTGTGTGACTTGTGAAGTATCATACAACAGGAAAAGATCAACATATGGATCATCATCACCATCGACATACAGTACAAATAATGCTTTGCTCCCAGAGTCACATCATGAAAGTCCCAATGGTTGAAGAATTTGATTGTTGGGTGAAAAATCAGCAGTCCAGATCCACCACAGAGTTCTGCTGTAACCAGATACTGAATGATCCATGAGATTGTTTTCCCAAAATGACATACTGATTTAGAAATGATTTCTTGTTATGGATTAGTTTTTCTGGGCTGAAACAATGTTTTAAAGAATGGCAAATTACACCGAATCATTACGAAGCATTTCATCATGTCACTTAGCATGAAACAAAATACAAAGTGTTCATAGAATGTTTTTGTTGTATTTTTTGCTTGTCAGAAACACAGTAATATCTGCCCTGTAAGCCCATCCTGCAGTCGTGCTCTTCTTCACAGCGAGGGTCTCTGTCTCCGTCTCAGTGGCCTCGATAGTTCATCATACAATAAAGATGATGTGTAACGCTTCACCTGTGATCAGCAAATGACAATCATGTGGTATAAAACACTTTACTTGCTCATTATACACTGTATGACAAGCCTTTTGTAATATTTTTTACTTATTTTTGTTGCTTGTATAATAGTATTACAAAAGTTACTTGTACTTATTACAATAGTGACTAGTCTCTATTCAACAGTACTTAATCATTACATATTAGTACCTAAATATAAATTTACTTGTTCCAAATTTCATAAGTGACTAGTATTTAGTTAAACTTTACTAGAAAACACAAGTACTAGTTCTTACTATTCAATGACTATTTAGATCAAACATATCCCTATCTCTACAGTAAATAACATGTTGAATATTAATGCAGCTGATGAGAGAAAACGCTGTTGTTTAAATCTCTGAAGAATAAGCATTTGAAGGCTTACGCTTAGACCCGTTCACACCAATGACGAGAACTATAACAATAATGATAGAGATAGTTGTATAAATCGTTCTAAATGAGTCTATAGCACAACTATAACGATAACGAACGATATCACTGAAATATTTTCCAGAAAGCCTGATGAACGATAAAACACTGACAGCCAATCAGAATCCACCCTGCTCTAAAGAGCTCCAGCGGCAGACGCCGAAACTGAACCGTTATCGTTCCTGGTGCGAAGGAGCCTCTGGGAAACACCACACTGACTCCACTATACTCATCGTTAGTGGATTTAAGAAGAATCAAATGTATAATTTGTTAGTAGTTTGTCTGATCTTAAAGCTTTGATCATATGGTCTGCTTCTGAACGGTAATATGTGTGAGCGGTCGCACTCACTTCTGTGTCTCTTCACAGCGAGATATAATCGTATAGCCTACTGTGTTTCTGTGTTTCTGCATTCTGAGTCGCTGTTCGAGTGAGTAACATCTCATCCAGTGTCACACACACACACACACACACACACACACACACACACACACTCCTGATCCGCTGGGACTTACCAACAGAGTCACACTCAGAGAACCTGGAATATAACACACACACACACACACACACACACACACACACACACTCACTCACTCACACACACACACACACACACGATGAATTGTTTATGGTGCGCTTGTTCTTGTTCTTTGTCTTTTCAAAACATTACATACATGTGACGTCATTGGAATTTATTAAATACAATAAAATCAACCTATTAAGTCCTATTACTTTTTCACATGTTACTTTTTTATGTTAGATACCAAAAACATTAATTTGAAATCTGAAAATATTAATTAAAAACAAAAAATCAGTAACAAACACTCCATCAAAGATAAGAGATACAGTAAAAGCCCAGTGTTTTTAATGTGTGTGAGAGGAGTCCTGTTTAGAGGAGTTACGCTTCAGGCCAGGAGATCTTACATGACGGTCAGAGAGGTCGAGCTCGGGTCAGTCCTGCAGGAGATATAACACACACACACACACACACACACACACACACACACACACAGATGAGCAAAAGCACAGAGAGGTCGAGCTCGGGTCAGTCCTGCAGGAGATATACACACACACACACACACACACACACACACACACACACACACACACACACACACACATATATATATACACTCACACACACAGACTGAAGACAGTGATGAAGAGGAAGATGAAGATCAGCAGAAGCACAGAGAGGCTCACAGACTGAAGACAGTGATGAAGATGAAGATGAAGAGGAGCAGAAGCACAGAGAGGCTCACACAGACAGATGAAGATGAAGGCACGTCTCCTTGGCAATAGCCCTGTCGTCCTCCTCCTCCTCCTCCTCCTCCTCACCCGCGTGTGTTCATCATTACTCTCCCTCGCGTCTCTTCACTGCACTCGTCTCTCTCTGTGGATTTATTCTCTTGACAGCGGTCTCTCTCTCTCTGTGTGTCTCAGTGAGTCTCCATGTGTGTTTCCTCTGGATCGGCTCATTCCTCTCACAACAGAATCAACCCAACACCCAACATGTTTTTTTGACGCTTTCATTGTTTCAAATCGGCTTTACGGAAGATCAGCCCGGAGAGACTGACGGACATCAGTGATGAAAGACTCAATCTCCAAACGGCAGTAATACACAGCTCATATTGTGCTGGAGGTTATGAGTTATGAGGTATATTCTCTGTGCCCTGATGAGGGCGAGGGGGTGTAGGGTGCGAGAGAAGTGCACTAGAGTTCATCTGTTAAAGGCGCAGTACCTGTGAATTACTCTGCTGGAACTGACGTCACATTTCATCTTAGCCTGTGTTATCAGGTTACAAACATTAAGTAGCCTACTTGTTGTTTGTGAGGTTATGTACAATATTTATGTGCATTATATTAGCAATGAATTAAAGCATTCTAAAACCATTTCTAAGGAAAATAATATAACATTAATTATATATATATATATATATATATATATATATATATATGCAGAAGAGGGCGCCATCAGCACATCTCCTGGCTCAACACAGCATCATCAAACCATAACATTAATCATGGAATAAATATGCTAAACCATTAATATATTTCACTTTAAATATTAAACGTTTACTAAATATTTACTAATCCACTGTTTTGTAGATTTGTAGCCAAATTACATTAGGATAAAAATGACTTTAGAAAGATGGCAGAATCATTATTTTATTTTTAGATGCAGATCTATAATCTGTCGACTTCAGTAATCTTTGTCTTGTTATATGCCAGTGACAGTTCAACAATGGGAAAAAGCACTTTATGTTTTGCGTTAAAGATATCTTAATATCTCTTCAGATGTTGGTTCTTATAGTTGTGCTGTCTTCATGGATTCGCAGAGATTTGAGGATCATGTTGTTCTTTCACTCTTCAAAGGCTGGAAACTGAAGGTGTTTAAAGAGGAATGATTGGCTCCTTCCTTCCAGAACCTTTACGACTTCATTTAGTTTTGTATTGTGTCTTTGTATTCTCAGCATTTCAATATTTTCCTGCTACATATTAATGAAAATAATTGCAGCTGTTTTTTCAGCTTTTCGACTTTTATATTGTAAATCCTTAGTGTGACAGTATTGAATGAGAATATTAAAATCAATATGTATGTATTTATCTGAAGTCAGTCTTCCAGTATGAAGTCTGGAGTGTTTATATGGTTACTGACAGATGTTCATTAATCTGGATAAATGAATGAATGATGATGATGTTGATGGTGATGGTGATGATGATGATGATGATTTCTCTTTATAAACAGGTGAGAAATGTCTTTAAAAGGGAGTTTCTCTTTACAGTGCTTCTCAAACTAATTGAATGTTAATTCAGTGTGCTTTTTGAAAGCTGTACTCTACTGTACTCTAATCTACTCTACTGTGCTCTACTGTACTGTACTCTACTGTACTCTACTCTAAAGCTCTACTGCACTCTACTGTACTGTACTCTACTCTACTGTACTCTACTCTACTGCACTCTACTGTACTCTACTCTACTGCACTCTACTGTACTCTACTCTACTGTACTCTACTGTACTCTACTGCACTCTACTGTACTCTACTCTACTGTACTCTACTCTAAAGCTCTACTGCACTCTACTGCACTGTACTCTACTCTACTGTACTCTACTGTACTCTACTGTACTCTACTCTACTGCACTCTACTGTATTCTACTCTACTGCACTCTACTGTACTCTACTCTACTGTACTCTACTGTACTCTACTGCACTCTACTGTACTGTACTCTACTCTACTGTACTCTACTCTAAAGCTCTACTGCACTCTACTGCACTGTACTCTACTCTACTGTACTCTACTGTACTCTACTCTACTGCACTCTACTGTACTCTACTCTACTGCACTCTACTCTACTGTACTCTACTGTACTCTACTGCACTCTACTGTACTGTACTCTACTGTACTCTACTCTAAAGCTCTACTGCACTGTACTGTACTCTACTGTACTGTACTCTACTGTACTCTACTGTACTGTACTCTACTCTACTCTAAAGCTCTACTGCACTGTACTGTACTCTACTCTACTGCACTCTACTGTACTCTACTCTACTCTACTCTAAAGCTCTACTGCACTCTACTGTACTCTACTCTACTGTACTCTACTGCACTCTACTGTACTGTACTCTACTGTACTCTACTGCACTCTACTGTACTGTACTCTACTCTAAAGCTCTACTGCGCTCTACTGCACTCTACTGTACTCTACTGTACTGTACTCTAAAGCTCTACTGCACTCTACTGTACTCCACTGTACTGTACTCTACTGTACTCTAAACCTCTACTGTGCTCTACTCTAAAGCTCTACTGCACTCTACTGTACTCTACTGTACTGTACTCTAAAGCTCTACTGCACTCTACTGTACTCTACTGTACTCTAAAGCTCTACTGTACTCTACGCTACTCTAAAGCTCTACTGTACTCTACTGTACTCTACTCTAAAGCTCTACTGCACTCTACTGTACTCTACTGTACTGTACTCTAAAGCTCTACTGCACTCTACTGCACTCTACTGTACTCTACTGTACTGTACTCTACTGTGCTCTACTCTAAAGCTCTACTGCACTCTACTGTACTCTACTGTACTCTACTCTAAAGCTCTACTGCACTCTACTGTACTCTACTGTACTCTAAAGCTCTACTGTACTCTACGGTACTCTACTGTACTCTACTCTAAAGCTCTACTGCACTCTACTGTACTCTAAAGCTCTACTGTACTCTACGCTACTCTAAAGCTCTACTGTACTCTACTATACTGTACTCTACTGTACTCTACTTTATTGTACTACTATAAAATACTATATTGTACTCTTCTGCACTCTATTCTACTGCACTATACTATACAGCTCTACTGTACTGTACTCTACTGTACTGTACTCTACTCTAAAGCTCTACTGTACTGTACTCTACCGTACTGTACTCTACTCTAAAGCTCTACTGCACTCTACTGTACTCTACTGTACTCTAAACCTCTACTGTGCTCTACTGTACTCTACTGTGCTCTACTATACTGTACTCTACTATACTGTACTCTACTGTACTCTACTTTATTGTACTCTTCTGCACTCTATTCTACTGCACTATACTATACTCTACAGCTCTACTGTACTGTACTCTACTGTACTGTACTCTACTCTAAAGCTCTACTGTACTGTACTCTACCGTACTCTACTCTACTCTAAAGCTCTACTGCACTCTACTGTACTCTAAACCTCTACTGTGCTCTACTGTACTCTACTCTAAAGCTCTACTGCACTCTACTGTACTGTACTCTACTCTAAAGCTCTACTGCACTCTACTGTACTCTACTGTACTGTACTCTACTGTACTCTAAATCTCTAACTGTGCTCTACTGTACTCTACTCTAAAGCTCTACTGCACTCTACTGTACTCTACTGTACTGTACTCTACTGTACTCTAAACCTCTACTGTGCTCTACTGTACTCTACTCTAAAGCTCTACTGCACTCTACTGTACTCTAAAGCTCTACTGTACTCTACTCTACTCTAAAGCTCTACTGTACTCTACTCTACTGTGCTCTACTATACTGTACTCTACTGTACTCTACTTTATTGTACTACTATAAAATACTATATTGTACTCTTCTGCACTCTATTCTACTGCACTATACTATACTCTACAGCTCTACTGTACTGTACTCTACGCTACTGTACTCTACTCTAAAGCTCTACTCTACTGTACTCTACTCTAAAGCTCTACTGTACTCTACTGTACTCTACTCTAAAGCTCTACTGTACTCTACACTACTGTACTCTACTCTACAGCTCTACTCTACACTACTCTACTGTACTCTACTCTAAAGCTCTACTGTACTCTACTCTACTCTAAAGCTCTACTGTACTCTACTCTACTCTAAAGCTCTACTGTACTCTACTCTACACTACTGTACTCTACTCTACAGCTCTACTATACTCTACAGCTCTACTCTACTCTACTCTACAGCTCTACTCTACAGCTCTACTGTACTCTACTCTACTCTACTGTGCTGTACTGTACTCTACTCTACTCTACAGCTACAGCTCTACTCTACAGCTCTACTCTACAACTCTACTGTACTCTACTCTAAAGCTCTACTCTACTGTACTCTACTCTACTCTACTCTAAAGCTCTACTCTACTCTACTCTACAGCTACACTGACTCCATGTGAAGCTGATAAAGTTCACAGCGCTCCACATCCGTCAGTAGAGGCTGAGACTGTCTGAATGTGTGTTTTGTGTGTCGGTGGGTCACTAACTGCATTAGTGTAACGGGCAGCACATGCTACTCTACTCTACTCTACTGTACTCTACTCTACTCTAAAGCTCTACTGCACTCTACTGTACTCTACTCTACTGTGCTCTACTATACTGTACTCTACTGTACTCTACTGTACTCTACTCTACTGTGCTCTACTATACTGTACTCTACTGTACTCTACTTTATTGTACTACTATAAAATACTATATTGTACTCTTCTGCACTCTATTCTACTGCACTATACTATACTCTACTGTACTGTACTCTACTCTACTCTAAAGCTCTACTCTACTGTACTCTACTCTAAAGCTCTACTGTACTCTACTGTACTCTACTCTAAAGCTCTACTGTACTCTACTCTACACTACTGTACTCTACTCTACAGCTCTACTCTACACTACTCTACTGTACTCTACTGTACTCTACTCTAAGGCTCTACTGTACTCTACTCTACTCTACTCTAAAGCTCTACTGTACTCTACTCTAAAGCTCTACTGTACTCTACTCTACACTACTGTACTCTACTCTACAGCTCTACTCTACACTACTCTACTGTACTCTACTGTACTCTACTGTACTCTACTCTAAAGCTCTACTGTACTCTACTCTACTCTAAAGCTCTACTGTACTCTACTCTACTCTAAAGCTCTACTGTACTCTACTCTACACTACTGTACTCTACTCTACAGCTCTACTCTACACTACTCTACTGTACTCTACTCTACTCTAAAGCTCTACTGTACTCTACTCTACTCTAAAGCTCTACTCTACTGTACTCTACTCTAAAGCTCTACTGTACTCTACTGTACTCTACTCTACTCTACTCTACAGCTACACTGACTCCATGTGAAGCTGATAAAGTTCACAGCGCTCCACATCCGTCAGTAGAGGCTGAGACTGTCTGAATGTGTGTTTTGTGTGTCGGTGGGTCACTAACTGCATTAGTGTAACGGGCAGCACATGCTACTCTACTCTACTCTACTGTACTCTACTCTACTGTACTCTACTCTACTCTAAAGCTCTACTGCACTCTACTGTACTCTACTCTACTGTGCTCTACTATACTGTACTCTACTGTACTCTACTGTACTCTACTCTAAAGCTCTACTCTACTGTACTCTACTCTACTGTGCTCTACTATACTGTACTCTACTGTACTCTACTCTAAAGCTCTACTCTACTGTACTCTACTCTACTCTAAAGCTCTACTCTACTCTACACTACTCTACTCTACTGTACTCTACTCTACTCTACTCTACTCTACTCTACTCTACTGTACTCTACTCTACTGTACTCTACTCTACTCTACTCTACAGCTACACTGACTCCATGTGAAGCTGATAAAGTTCACAGCGCTCCACATCCGTCAGTAGAGGCTGAGACTGTCTGAATGTGTGTTTTGTGTGTCGGTGGGTCACTAACTGCATTAGTGTAACGGGCAGCACATGCTACTCTACTCTACTCTACTGTACTCTACTCTACTGTACTCTACTCTACTCTACTCTAAAGCTCTACTGCACTCTACTGTACTCTACTCTACTGTGCTCTACTATACTGTACTCTACTGTACTCTACTGTACTCTACTCTACTGTGCTCTACTATACTGTACTCTACTGTACTCTACTCTACTCTACAGCTACAGCTCTACTGTACTCTACTCTACAGCTACAGCTCTACTCTACAGCTCTACTCTACAGCTCTACTGTACTCTACTCTACAGCTACAGCTCTACTCTACAGCTCTACTCTACAGCTCTACTGTACTCTACTCTACAGCTACAGCTCTACTCTACAGCTCTACTCTACAACTCTACTGTACTCTACTGTACTCTACTCTAAAGCTCTACTCTACTGTACTCTACTCTACTCTACTCTAAAGCTCTACTCTACTCTACTCTACAGCTACACTGACTCCATGTGAAGCTGATAAAGTTCACAGCGCTCCACATCCGTCAGTAGAGGCTGAGACTGTCTGAATGTGTGTTTTGTGTGTCGGTGGGTCACTAACTGCATTAGTGTAACGGGCAGCACATGCTACTCTACTGTACTCTACTGTACTCTACTCTACTGTACTGTACTCTACTCTACTCTACTCTACTCTAATCTACTCTAAAGCTCTACTGTACTCTACTCTACTCTAAAGCTCTACTCTACTCTACTGTACTCTACTCTACTCTAAAGCTCTACTGTACTCTACTCTAAAGCTCTACTCTACTCTACTCTAAAGCTCTACTGTACTCTACTCTACTCTAAAGCTCTACTCTACTCTACTCTAAAGCTCTACTGTACTCTACTCTACTCTAAAGCTCTACTCTACTCTACTCTAAAGCTCTACTGTACTCTACTCTACTCTAAAGCTCTACTCTACTCTACTCTAAAGCTACACTGACTCCATGTGAAGCTGATAAAGTTCACAGCGCTCCACATCCGTCAGTAGAGGCTGAGACTGTCTGAATGTGTGTTTTGTGTGTCGGTGGGTCACTAACTGCATTAGTGTAACGGGCAGCACATGCTACTCTACTCTACTGTACTCTACTCTACTGTACTCTACTCTACTCTACTCTAAAGCTCTACTGTACTCTACTCTACTGTACTCTACTCTACTGTACTCTACTCTACTCTACTGTACTCTACTCTACTGTGCTCTACTCTACTCTACTCTAAAGCTCTACTGTACTCTACTCTACTCTAAAGCTCTACTCTACTCTACTCTACTCTAAAGCTCTACTGTACTCTACTCTACTCTAAAGCTCTACTCTACTCTACTCTACAGCTACACTGACTCCATGTGAAGCTGATAAAGTTCACAGCGCTCCACATCCGTCAGTAGAGGCTGAGACTGTCTGAATGTGTGTTTTGTGTGTCGGTGGGTCACTAACTGCATTAGTGTAACGGGCAGCACATGCTACTCTACTCTACTCTACTGTACTCTACTCTACTGTACTCTACTCTACTCTACTCTAAAGCTCTACTGCACTCTACTGTACTCTACTCTACTGTGCTCTACTATACTGTACTCTACTGTACTCTACTGTACTCTACTCTACTGTGCTCTACTATACTGTACTCTACTGTACTCTACTCTACTCTACAGCTACAGCTCTACTGTACTCTACTCTACAGCTACAGCTCTACTCTACAGCTCTACTCTACAGCTCTACTGTACTCTACTCTACAGCTACAGCTCTACTCTACAGCTCTACTCTACAGCTCTACTGTACTCTACTCTACAGCTACAGCTCTACTCTACAGCTCTACTCTACAACTCTACTGTACTCTACTGTACTCTACTCTAAAGCTCTACTCTACTGTACTCTACTCTACTCTACTCTAAAGCTCTACTCTACTCTACTCTACAGCTACACTGACTCCATGTGAAGCTGATAAAGTTCACAGCGCTCCACATCCGTCAGTAGAGGCTGAGACTGTCTGAATGTGTGTTTTGTGTGTCGGTGGGTCACTAACTGCATTAGTGTAACGGGCAGCACATGCTACTCTACTCTACTCTACTGTACTCTACTCTACTCTAAAGCTCTACTGCACTCTACTGTACTCTACTCTACTGTGCTCTACTATACTGTACTCTACTGTACTCTACTCTACTGTACTCTACTCTACTCTACTCTAAAGCTCTACTCTACTCTACTCTAAAGCTCTACTGTACTCTACTCTACTGTACTCTACTCTACTGTACTCTACTGTACTCTACTCTACTCTACTCTAAAGCTCTACTCTACTCTACTCTAAAGCTCTACTGTACTCTACTCTACTGTACTCTACTCTACTGTACTCTACTCTACTCTACTGTACTCTACTCTACTGTGCTCTACTCTACTCTACTCTAAAGCTCTACTGTACTCTACTCTACTCTAAAGCTCTACTCTACTCTACTCTAAAGCTCTACTGTACTCTACTCTACTCTAAAGCTCTACTCTACTCTACTCTACAGCTACACTGACTCCATGTGAAGCTGATAAAGTTCACAGCGCTCCACATCCGTCAGTAGAGGCTGAGACTGTCTGAATGTGTGTTTTGTGTGTCGGTGGGTCACTAACTGCATTAGTGTAACGGGCAGCACATGCTCGAGATCAGATGCTCTGTGAGGTCCATCACTGCTCATGCAGAGGCGACGCAGACGACAGCATGTTTCCTCTCTACCTTCAGTCTCGGTGAGTTTCCTCAGGTTTACTATACACACTCATGGATCTGAGGAGAAATATCAGACCATGATCTAATGATCCGCTGCCTTCTTCTTACAATGACTGATGATCTGAGTGATCCACCGGATGTGAAACAACACAGGCCGATGAGAATGATGTAGAATAGAGGATTTGACCATTTGTGATTACTTTACATTTCAAAAAAGAATCATTATCATATGTCTTGGTTTTGATGGCTGTTGACAGAGGAACATTTTCATTGTTCTTTCTAAGTAACGCTTTCTTTAGTGCAGTGACAGTTTTAGTTATTTATATATTTGAAGTGGACACAGACTTTCTGTTTGCTGATTTATTCACTGAATCCTTTATTTTTCATACTGGGCTTTCATTAGATTTTCAGTGTAAACAAATAAACTATAGTCATTTGCGAAATCATAAAAGTAAACCTGTATACTGTGATGTAAAGACAGAAGTGTGTGATATCTGAAGTTTGCTCTGTGTGTTAGTGCTCCTGTAACAGAGGAAATGTGACCGACACAAGCTAAACACAGTCTTATGTTCAGAGAAACATGCGTTTCTAAAGCTGAAGCACAAAGGCAGCGATTGATAACCGTCACTGATGTTGAGGAAACTAGTGTCTCTGATCAAAGCAATGCTTTCTCGACTCCTAAGGGTCACGACCTCTTCTTATTGATTGTCATGTGTGGTTCCCTGACCTGCATTCCTCTGGCTTTGTTTACAAAATCACTTTATATGACCTTTTCCTCACAACCGGAGCATGTGCAGTTCCTGTGAGGATCTCCAGTGCGGTTCTGATGAGTTCAGGCTCTTCACGTCACGCGGCTCCTCACACACAGATGCAGTTAGATGGTGGTTTACACACACACTCGGGTCTGTACCACGAAGCCGGTTTACACACACACACACTCAGGTTTACACACACACACTCGGGTCTGTACCACGAAGCCGGTTTACACACACACACTCAGGTTTACACACACACACTCAGGTTTACACACACACACACTCAGGTTTACACACACACTCGGGTCTGTACCATGAAGCCGGTTTACACACACACACTCAGGTTTACACACACACTCGGGTCTGTATCATGAAGCCGGTTTACACACACACACACTCAGGTTTACACACACACACTCGGGTTTACACACACACTCGGGTCTGTACCATGAAGCCGGTTTACACACACACACTCGGGTTTACACACACACACTCGGGTCTGTACCATGAAGCCGGTTTACACACACACACTCGGGTTTACACACACACACTCGGGTCTGTACCACGAAGCCGGTTTACACACACACACTCAGGTTTACACACACACACTCGGGTTTACACACACACTCGGGTCTGTACCATGAAGCCGGTTTACACACACACACTCGGGTTTACACACACACACTCGGGTCTGTACCATGAAGCCGGTTTACACACACACACTCAGGTTTACACACACACACTCGGGTCTGTACCATGAAGCCGGTTTACACACACACACTCGGGTTTACACACACACACACACACACACACACACACACACTCAGGTCTGTACCAGTTTGAGCCAAATCCTGGGGTTTAGGCACCATGAAAGTGGTTTGGCTTTTAGCAGTGTTCATCGCCATAGTAACGGCTAACCTGGTCCGGGTCAGGTGATGTTCCAGGTGAGAGGTTGCAAACCGATCTTGGACCAATCAGCTGTGAGCACAGTGACACATGTCTGATGATGCGATGAAGCCACTCCCCCTGTTTCTCCACATTAAAGGTCACTACACATGATTTTTAAAGACAGAATCGCCTGGCTTTTAGTAATGCTTATTTAGAATGATCATTTTGTATGATTTAGATATTATTTATGTAATAATTAATCGATCACACATGTACAATTTTAGTTTATCAATTATTATTACGCACAGTTTAAAGGAATAAATATATAGAAGGTAATATAAATACGCTTTCGAATCAATAGATAAAGCTATAAAATGACTACATGTGAGCTTAAATATTCTCTCTCTGCCTCAAGTGTATAAACTAACTTCACAACTTTTACTTGCACTGATTTAGCAAGACTTTTTTGCGTTGTCCTCTTTCATAGACAGCTATTTTCTTCTTGCTGTGTAAATTTGTTTAAATCCTTAATAATATTCTGCAGAAGAGAGAAGTGAATCTCAGTTTCAAGCTTTTGCTTTTTGACATTATTCTGGTGAAACTCTGGAATTAAAACGGCGAGTCGAACAACAAAACACAGACAGAATAACTCACACAGAAACGGCATCACTTTATTCTCATCACCAGACGACCCAAGGATTCAGTTTATGCATTAAATACATTTTAGTTCATTAATTAGCTGTAATTAAATCACTATTTTTATCATTCATTTTATTTTTGAAATGGTATTGGAAATAAATTCTTATTTATTTTAATTAATGTTGAACCCCGTTATGAGTGGAGAAGAACATCAGTAGATTCAGTAGATTCTCAGGACATTTAATAAAAAGTATGCAAATGAAAAATGAACAAAGTAATGTTTTGAGTCGCTGTTACTCGGGTTTTCCAAATACACACTTTTCTTATAATGTCCTTATAATGAGCGAAGTAAAACTTGATGATGTAAGTGTTCTTGTCAGACTCGCATGAAATGATCTCAGAGCGTGTTTCTCAGACGGGGCCGGGCCCTCAGGGGCCACAAGGGGGCGCTGCGCAATCGGGAAATTAAACCCAAGAGCATTTAACTAAATTAATTTGATTACAATTACAAAATTAATTAAAATAAATACTTTTTTATAAACAATTAATAACCAACTAAATAAAAAAATATTTAAAAAGAAAAATAGTTTAAAATGAATAAATAAAAATGATAAAAACAAATACATTTAAATAAATAAAATTAATTTTATAAAAGCAAATAACTAAATAAGTAACTAAAAAATAAAGTAATTATTTTTTTAATAAAAATGTATTAACATATTTGAAATATGATTTAAATTAATAAATAATAATAAATAATTGTATACAAATAAAATAATAAAATACATCTTGCTTAAAAACGTATATAATATTTTTATATACTCTAAATAGTTTTACACTTTACACCTTTATAGTAGCATGTTCATTTTTCTCAGATTAAATGTGTCTTTATAGTATTAACTGTCAGGATGGGGCCCGCGGATCTCTAGAATCTCCACTTCCTGTCGAGCCCGTCAGCTGACACACGCGTGAGAGTGCCGTCGTGCGCATGCGCAGTGCCCTGCTGGTGGCAGAAGGAAGATGGCGGCGTCCTGGGTTTCTCACTGAGGGAAGCGCGTTCGGCCAGTTTGGGCTTCAGTTCTGGATCACTGATTTAAAGCACACTCGCATAGAGGAGGGCGGGGGCCGAGGGACCGAACCGAGCCGCTTCTGACACCACAGATCCAGGTAAAACACACTCATTCTGCTCATTCTCCAGCACTGCATTCACCGCGCGATCAGGCCAGTGACGCCTGTCAGACAGCGAGCGTTTACTGTAAATACCACAGTAAAACATCACCAAACCCTAGAGAATATAACAGGCTTTTACTATCTGTCTGTCTTTTCTGTGTTGATGAATGTCTTATGAATGGGAAACTATGGTATTTTGACACAATGGTTTGTAAGGTTGGTCATAAGTTAGAGAGTAATGTTTTATTTTAACAATAGAAGCATTATGTGTTTCGCTACTGTCTACTCTTAACCCGTTCGCTACTGTTAACCCGTTCACTACTGTCTACTCTTAACCCGTTCACTACTGTCTACTCTTAACCCGTTCACTACTGTCTACTCTTAACCCGTTCGCTCTTAACCCGTTCACTACTGTCTACTCTTAACCCGTTTGCTACTCTTAACCCGTTCGCTCTTAACCCGTTCACTACTGTCTACTCTTAACCCGTTCGCTACTGTCTACTCTTAACCCGTTCACTACTGTCTACTTTTAACCCGTTCACTCTTAACCCGTTCGCTACTGTCTACTCTTAACCCGTTCACTACTGTCTACTCTTAACCCGTTCGCTCTTAACCCGTTCACTACTGTCTACTCTTAACCCGTTTGCTACTCTTAACCCGTTCGCTCTTAACCCGTTCACTACTGTCTACTCTTAACCCGTTCGCTACTGTCTACTCTTAACCAGTTCGCTACTGTCTACTCTTAACCCGTTCGCTCTTAACCCGTTCGCTCTTAACCCGTTCACTACTGTCTACTCTTAACCCGTTCGCTACTGTCTACTCTTAACTTGTTCGCTCTTAACCCGTTTGCTACTGTCTACTCTTAACCTGTTCGCTCTTAACCCGTTCGCTACTGTCTACTCTTAACCTGTTCGCTCTTAACCCGTTCGCTACTGTCTACTCTTAACCCGTTCGCTCTTAACCCGTTCGCTACTGTCTACTCTTAACCCGTTCGCTACTGTCTACTCTTAACCTGTTCGCTCTTAACCCGTTCGCTACTGTCTACTCTTAACCCGTTCACTACGGTCTACTCTTAACCCGTTCACTACGGTCTACTCTTAACCTGTTCACTACTGTCTACTCTTAACCCGTTCACTACTGTCTACTCTTTACCCGTTCGCTACTGTCTACTCTTAACCTGTTCGCTCTTAACCCGTTCGCTACTGTCTACTCTTAACCTGTTCGCTCTTAACCCGTTCGCTACTGTCTACTCTTAACCCGTTCGCTACTGTCTACTCTTAACCCGTTCGCTCTTAACCCGTTCGCTACTGTCTACTCTTAACCCGTTCGCTCTTAACCCGTTCGCTACTGTCTACTCTTAACCCGTTCACTACTGTCTACTCTTAACCCGTTCGCTCTTAACCCGTTCGCTACTGTCTACTCTTAACCCGTTCGCTCTTAACCTGTTCGCTACTGTCTACTCTTAACCCGTTCGCTACTGTCTACTCTTAACCCGTTCGCTACTGTCTACTCTTAACCCGTTCGCTACTGTCTACGCTTAACCCGTTCGCTACTGTCTACTCTTAACCCGTTCGCTACTGTCTACGCTTAACCCGTTCATTACTGTCTACTCTTAACCCGTTCGCTACTGTCTACGCTTAACCCGTTCACTACTGTCTACTCTTAACCCGTTCGCTACTGTCTACGCTTAACCCGTTCGCTACTGTCTACTCTTAACCCGTTCGCTACTGTCTACTCTTAACCCGTTCGCTACTGTCTACTCTTAACCCGTTCACTACTGTCTACTCTTAACCCGTTCACTACTGTCTACTCTTAACCCGTTCGCTACTGTCTACGCTTAACCCGTTCGCTACTGTCTACTCTTAACCCGTTCACTACTGTCTACTCTTAACCCGTTCGCTACTGTCTACTCTTAACCCGTTCACTACTGTCTACTCTTAACCCGTTCGCTACTGTCTACGCTTAACCCGTTCACTACTGTCTACTCTTAACCCGTTCGCTACTGTCTACTCTTAACCCGTTCGCTACTGTCTACGCTTAACCCGTTCACTACTGTCTACTCTTAACCCGTTCACTACTGTCTACGCTTAACCCGTTCACTACTGTCTACTCTTAACCCATTCGCTACTGTCTACTCTTAACCCGTTCGCTCTTAACCCGTTCGCTACTGTCTACTCTTAACCCGTTCGCTCTTAACCCGTTCGCTACTGTCTACTCCTTTGAGAACAGATATGAACTATATTAGATAGCCTAATAAATGTAGGGCTGCACGATAATGGTTAAAATGATAATCACGATTATTTTGCTCAAAATTATAATTGCGATGATTAATCACGATTATTCTCATTTGAGAAACTACAGAGAAAGAGAAGAGACAGTTAACGGTTTTGCACCGTTATTTGCGAGTATTTGCGCAAAATCCGTGCAGATTTGGTTTACACGAATTTCCCCAGCAAAGTCAGTAAACATAATAACATGCCAAATTGGCCAGTGATTTGACAGCGATGTTAATTTCAAACCATCACCATCAGACTTCATTTAACCAACTACAACTTCCTCAAACAGCAAGTCAATACAAATGGCATGATTTAACGTTAGATGAGCGCTTCACATTAGATCTTCTAAGTAGGGCTGGGTACCGAGTTCGATACTTTTTAGGTACCGACCGAATTGCCTCGATACTATCGAGTATCGAAAAATGACTTGTTTTTCGGTACCAGATTTCGATACCTTAGGGGTTAACTCGTCAACGTCAGTGCTCAAACAAATACATATGAAATGCACAACGACACGCCTAAATTCGCTCACGCACATACACGCAAACTCTACACACACGAGACGCGCGGAACTCTCCGCACATACTCTTATGAGACGCGCGCGCGCACACAAACTGTCCACGCACATTCTCATGAGACGCGAGCCTATGGACGCGAGCACACACACACAAACTCGCGCACATACTCAATGACACGCAAGCACACACACTCACAATACCCTAAAGATGTGGAAAAGTCGATCAAAAGTGTGGCTACATTTCTCCAGGCTCGATGCCAACAGCGCGCGATGCAGTATTTGTGGTAAAATAATGGCTGCAAAGACGGTACCGCGACAGATATGATGAAGCCCTTGACAGTGCACGGAGTAAACATAAGAGCAGAAAGTTGCTGCGTCTTCGACTGGTAAATGAAGAGATACCTTGTTGATCACTCTGACTGTGTTTATATTGCAATAATGACCTACTGAATGTACACTGCCGTTCAAAAACGTGTTGGTCAGAATTTTTTTTCAGTAAGCATGCATTAAAGTGATCAAAAATGACCTTCCAAAAACTGTTTTCATATTTCAGCTTTGACAACACAGGAATAAATTACATTTTGAAATATATTCAAATAAGATTTTAAATTGTAATACTATTCCACAATATTACAAGTTTTACTGTATTTTTGATGAAACAAATTCAGCTTTGGTGAGCATGAGCTCTTTATAAAAAAAATATTTTGTACCTTATGTATATGTATAAGGAATATTTTGTTCCTTTGTGCTTTTTTTGTTCCTTTGTGCACTGACTAAGGAGCATGAGTCAAACTGAAAAAATAAAACCAAAGTTTTTCTGAGGTAATGTGTTATGTAATCATGTTAAAATGGATTTCATAAAATTGGTATCGAAAAAAGTATCGATCAGGAACCGGTATCGAAATCAAGGTATCGGTATCGGTATTGGTATCGAAATTTTTTAAACGATACCCAGCCCTACTTCTAAGCGACACATTTCGGTTGAAAATGAGACAAAGTACAGATCCAGATCGCTCAGCAAATTCGTACTGCAAAGAAAAATAGTCTACTTGTTGATACACACTGAAAACGGGCAGTGGCTGTCGCTGATTCACATCATGAAAACTGGTAAAAACTTTTTTTTACAGGCAGGGTTGCCAGATTGCACCGATTCAGTAAAACACGGGGCATAAAATGTAAGAGAAAAGCTCTGTTTGGGTAATTTGGGAGATTTAAGCTGTTCAGATCTGGCAACCACAAACATCAGTGCTAGTGGGGACTTGTTTACAATGCAAGATAATGCAAAAGTCTAATAAAAAAGCATTTTCAGGATAAAAAACGAGCGGGCAAATATCGCGACGATTTTTTCAAATGAATCGGGAGAGGCAGATATCGTTATCGCGATTAAAATACGATGAATCGTGCAGCCCTAAATGAATGCAGACCTAAGGTTGGTCTCTTTTAAAAGAAAGCCGATTATTGCAGAAGTGAAAGCAAAAAATGAGTGTAAATAGTTGTAGTAGCCTACTTTTGCACAATTTCAGTTACACACACAACATGAGCCAAACACTTCATCATGCTGTGTGTGTAACTGAAATTGTGCAAAAGTACTACAGCTATTTATAAACTTAGAAGGATATAAACTTACCTGTGTGTGTGTGTGTGTGTGTGTGTGTGAGAGTGTGTGTGTGTGTGTGTGTGTGTGTGTGTGTGTGTGTGTGTGTGTGTGTGAGTGAGTGTGTGTGTGAGAGTGTCTAGGATTGTGTAATAACTAACAGGCAGTAAGCCCTCGAGCTCGTCGTGAGCAGTGATGCAATGCTAGTGTAAATGTCATGCCACACAATCACGACTGTCATGGTGTTTTATTGAAGCCTGCAGATACAGGAGAGATTCATCACGGCCTTTACTGCTCTCAGTGACAGCATTACGCATGAGCTTTGCATTCATAAAACCCTTCAAAACGGCTTTATGTTCTGTGGAAAAGGATCAGTTTCAGCAGTTTGGCAGAACCTCTCCATCGTACGGGACTAAACCTGTACAGAGGAGACGTTTACATTTAGCTGTATTTCTGTGACGCTTCAGTGCAGAATGAAGGCACTTAAAGAGTGTGTGTTTCTGTGCAGCTTGTATTGATCCGTGCCGAGAGCTGTGGAGATTGATCATGTGACCTCATCCTGGAAATCGCGCTGGATTTTTAACATACTTAAGCTATTAATGCATTGTATCCGAGTGCTGTAACTCCATTAGACCCAGAACACCAGCAGGATTACAGATATGAGCCCTCTCTGAATGTCCGATCACTGGGGTTATCAGTACTGCCGGTGCAGTTGGCATGCGTTAGTTTAGTTGTCCTGTTGCGTAGCCTAGATTACTGCATCTTCCTCCAGCGCTTCCTTTAATTCATTACAATTTACTTTCTCAGTGAGTCGAGGAGACGGGCCATGAAAAAGCATAAAAAAAAGAAAAAAAAGTTTTATTGCATTACACATTTTAAAAAATGTGTTTTTTAAGCCATTTCTCAAAATCATTTTCTCTTGTTAATTAATTTAACATTTATAGCCTACTTAGGCTAAGTCATTTTGGAAAGATGTTACTGTAGCGCTCATATCTCTAGATCAGAATACGCTCACTCACTGGAATGGTGAAAAGAGTATTATTTTTTGTACAATTTTAAGACAATCCGAGTGCATTTAAATGGCGATACTTTTACAATTGAGTTTATGTACCAAATATGCAAATTGAACCGTAGCTTGAAGTTTACCAGTGTGTACAATGTAAAATCTGACTACCCAGTACTAAGTCAAGAATAACAGTATGAAGACAATGGATAACCCAGGATAAGATATACCCGAGTTTAGATCTGACCCTGGGTTAGTAGTGTCAGTGTAAAGCCGCAGTCCTTCTCAGTGTTGGGAGCGGTGGTGTGCTGAGGAATGGTTAGCTTTAGCTGATATACTGAGAGCGGTGGTGTGCTGATTAGCTTTAGCTGATATACTGAGAGCGGTGGTGTGCTGATTAGCTTTAGCTGATGTACTGAGAGCGGTGGTGTGCTGAGGAATGATTAGCTTTAGCTGATGTACTGAGAGCGGTGGTGTGCTGATTAGCTTTAGCTGATGTACTGAGAGCGGTGGTGTGCTGATTAGCTTTAGCTGATATACTGAGAGCGGTGGTGTGCTGAGGAATGATTAGCTTTAGCTGATGTACTGAGAGCGGTGGTGTGCTGATTAGCTTTAGCTGATATACTGAGAGCGGTGGTGTGCTGATTAGCTTTAGCTGATGTACTGAGAGCGGTGGTGTGCTGAGGAATGGTTAGCTTTAGCTGATGTACTGAGAGCGGTGGTGTGCTGATTAGCTTTAGCTGATATACTGAGAGCGGTGGTGTGCTGAGGAATGGTTAGCTTTAGCTGATATACTGAGAGCGGTGGTGTGCTGATTAGCTTTAGCTGATATACTGAGAGCGGTGGTGTGCTGATTAGCTTTAGCTGATGTACTGAGAGCGGTGGTGTGCTGAGGAATGGTTAGCTTTAGCTGATGTACTGAGAGCGGTGGTGTGCTGATTAGCTTTAGCTGATATACTGAGAGCGGTGGTGTGCTGATTAGCTTTAGCTGATGTACTGAGAGCGGTGGTGTGCTGAGGAATGATTAGCTTTAGCTGATGTACTGAGAGCGGTGGTGTGCTGAGGAATGGTTAGCTTTAGCTGATATACTGAGAGCGGTGGTGTGCTGAGGAATGGTTAGCTTTAGCTGATATACTGAAAGCGGTGGTGTGCTGAGGAATGGTTAGCTTTAGCTGATATACTGAGAGCGGTGGTGTGCTGAGGAATGGTTAGCTTTAGCTGATATACTGAGAGCGGTGGTGTGCTGAGGAATGATTAGCTTTAGCTGATGTATTGAGAGCGGTGGTGTGCTGAGGAATGGTTAGCTTTAGCTGATGTACTGAGAGCGGTGGTGTGCTGAGGAATGGTTAGCTTTAGCTGATGTACTGAGAGCGGTGGTGTGCTGATTAGCTTTAGCTGATATACTGAGAGCGGTGGTGTGCTGATTAGCTTTAGCTGATATACTGAGAGCGGTG
Organism: Rutilus rutilus; assembly: GCA_021464565.1. Classification (NCBI taxonomy): domain Eukaryota; kingdom Metazoa; phylum Chordata; class Actinopteri; order Cypriniformes; family Leuciscidae; genus Rutilus; species Rutilus rutilus. Next base: position 30,001,165 of record JAJAQA010000024.1, on the reverse strand, counting down.
GTGTGCTGATTAGCTTTAGCTGATATACTGAGAGTGGTGGTGTGCTGATTAGCTTTAGCTGATATACTGAGAGCGGTGGTGTGCTGATTAGCTTTAGCTGATATACTGAGAGCGGTGGTGTGCTGATAGCTTTAGCTGATATACTGAGAGCGGTGGTGTGCTGAGGAATGGTTAGCTTTAGCTGATGTACTGAGAGCGGTGGTGTGCTGATTAACTTTAGCTGATATACTGAGAGCGGTGGTGTGCTGATTAGCTTTAGCTGATATACTGAGAGCGGTGGTGTGCTGATTAGCTTTAGCTGATATACTGAGAGCGGTGGTGTGCTGATTAGCTTTAGCTGATATACTGAGAGTGGTGGTGTGCTGATTAGCTTTAGCTGATATACTGAGAGCGGTGGTGTGCTGATTAGCTTTAGCTGATATACTGAGAGCGGTGGTGTGCTGATAGCTTTAGCTGATATACTGAGAGCGGTGGTGTGCTGAGGAATGGTTAGCTTTAGCTGATGTACTGAGAGCGGTGGTGTGCTGATTAGCTTTAGCTGATGTACTGAGAGCGGTGGTGTGCTGATTAGCTTTAGCTGATATACTGAGAGCGGTGGTGTGCTGATAGCTTTAGCTGATGCTGAGAGTCAGGAGTTTGTGAGCTCCTGTAAGGGTTTAGTGTCGGCCTGAGGAAGGAAGGAAGGGGTTTTCTGCTGACAGAGACATTCATGATCAACACGGTTCACAGATCAACACCTCTCCTCTTCCCACTGTCCTCGAGCTGAGGCACTCAGTGAACATGACCCGCGCTTCCCTTTCCTCCCGTCTCATGTTTACATGTGCTTTCTTCTCTGAATACAATATGAATGTTGTTTGCATGATATTTAATTCCAGAGTGAAACTCATAACCTACTTTTATGGATGGCTCAGTTATTTCCATGATCAAAACTCGTAAAATGTTCTTTTTACATCTGTGTTTTCACTTGTCAGAATTACCCATAATGCCCCAGTGTTTTTCCATGGCTTCAGCCTCAGAACATGAGAGTGAGAGTGAGGTGTGGATCTGTGTGTTGTGGGAAACGTTGGATGTTTCCAGGATCGTCTCGGGCTCCTGAGAAGCGGCACGGCTCCAGTGCTCCAGTGCAGGGTTAGGGTTAGGGCAGGGATGCACTGAGAGCAACCTATATATAGGATAACCGATATATTGGCCGATAAATCTAAATCCAAGTTTTTATGTAAGTTTTGAGAGCCTAATTATAAAAACAAAAGTCTCACCATTAAAATCCATGTCCTAAACACACAATTATAATGTTCTCATGATAATGTTATGTAGCCTTGACAGACTTACCTGTTGCACTTCACTGTATTTTCCTTTTTGAAGTGATTCCAATCATATTTCAAGCATTTCTAAACCATCATGATGAACAGTGCACATTCTCTCAGCTGAAGGAAATAATACATTATTTATCGGCTTTAATATATTGACCACATTTTTTTTCTATTGGGCCGATAACGATAACATCAAAGATGAAGGTATTGGCTGATATGGTGGTTCATATATTGTGCATCTCTACTTCAGTGTGTGTCTCCACCCAATCAACTCTAATTATCAAAGCTACACTATTAATGCGAAGGTGATTGTGTAATTCAGCATTATTCTGGCTCACATAAACTTAAATGCATAATAAACTAAGAAAACCACTGTGGAAGAGTCTGTTAATTTAATTATATTTCTAAAAGAATCTGTGTGTGCACACTAACTGTGTAGAGTTACTCCCTGGGTTTCAGGACAATACGAGTGTATGACCTGTGAGTCTGAGAGATGTTTCCTCTGACCGTTAGGGTTAGTCTGTGGACCTCAGTGGAGTCTGTAGGGTTAGGGTTAGTCTGAGGACCTCAGTGGAGTCTGTAGGGTTAGTCTGAGGACCTCAGTGGAGTCTGTAGGCTTAGGGTTAGTCTGAGGACCTCAGTGGAGTCTGTAGGGTTAGGGTTAGTCTGAGGACCTCAGTGGAGTCTGTAGGGTTAGGGTTAGTCTGAGGACCTCAGTGGAGTCTGTAGGCTTAGGGTTAGTCTGAGGACCTCAGTGGAGTCTGTAGAGTTAGGGTTAGTCTGAGGACCTCAGTGGAGTCTGTAGGCTTAGGGTTAGTCTGAGGACCTCAGTGGAGTCTGTAGAGTTAGGGTTAGTCTGTGGACCTCAGTGGAGTCTGTAGAGTTAGGGTTAGTCTGAGGACCTCAGTGGAGTCTGTAGAGTTAGGGTTAGTCTGAGGACCTCAGTGGAGTATGTAGAGTTAGGGTTAGTCTGAGGACCTCAGTGGAGTCTGTAGGCTTAGGGTTAGTCTGAGGACCTCAGTGGAGTCTGTTAGGGTTAGTCTGTGGACCTCAGTGGAGTCTGTAGGGTTAGGGTTAGTCTGAGGACCTCAGTGGAGTCTGTAGGCTTAGGGTTAATCTGAGGACCTCAGTGGAGTCTGTAGGGTTAGGGTTAGTCTGAGGACCTCAGTGGAGTCTGTAGGGTTAGGGTTAGTCTGAGGACCTCAGTGGAGTCTGTAGAGTTAGGGTTAGTCTGAGGACCTCAGTGGAGTCTGTAGAGTTAGGGTTAGTCTGAGGACCTCAGTGGAGTCTGTAGGCTTAGGGTTAGTCTGAGGACCTCAGTGGAGTCTGTAGAGTTAGGGTTAGTCTGAGGACCTCAGTGGAGTCTGTAGAGTTAGGGTTAGTCTGAGGACCTCAGTGGAGTATGTAGAGTTAGGGTTAGTCTGAGGACCTCAGTGGAGTCTGTAGGCTTAGGGTTAGTCTGAGGACCTCATTGGAGTTTGTAGAGTTAGGGTTAGTCTGAGGACCTCAGTGGAGTCTGTAGAGTTAGGCTTAGTCTGAGGACCTCAGTGGAGTCTGTAGAGTTAGGGTTAGTCTGTGGACCTCAGTGGAGTCTGTAGAGTTAGGGTTAGTCTGTGGACCTCAGTGGAGTCTGTAGAGTTAGGGTTAGTCTGTGGACCTCAGTGGAGTCTGTAGAGTTAGGGTTAGTCTGTGGACCTCAGTGGAGTCTGTAGAGTTAGGGTTAGTCTGTGGACCTCAGTGGAGTCTGTAGAGTTAGGGTTAGTCTGAGGACCTCAGTGGAGTCTGTAGGGTTAGGGTTAGTCTGAGGACCTCAGTGGAGTCTGTAGGGTTAGTCTGTGGACCTCAGTGGAGTCTGTAGAGTTAGGGTTAGTCTGTGGACCTCAGTGGAGTCTGTAGAGTTAGGGTTAGTCTGGGGACCTCAGTGGAGTCTGTAGGGTTAGGGTTAGTCTGAGGACCTCAGTGGAGTCTGTAGAGTTAGGGTTAGTCTGTGGACCTCAGTGGAGTCTGTAGAGTTAGGGTTAGTCTGTGGACCTCAGTGGAGTCTGTAGAGTTAGGGTTAGTCTGTGGACCTCAGTGGAGTCTGTAGAGTTGGGGTTAGTCTGGGGACCTCAGTGGAGTCTGTAGAGTTAGGGTTAGTCTGTGGACCTCAGTGGAGTCTGTAGAGTTAGGGTTAGTCTGTGGACCTCAGTGGAGTCTGTAGAGTTAGGGTTAGTCTGAGGACCTCAGTGGAGTCTGTAGAGTTAGGGTTAGTCTGAGGATCTCAGTGGAGTCTGTAGAGTTAGGGTTAGTCTGAGGACCTCAGTGGAGTCTGTAGAGTTAGGGTTAGTCTGGGGACCTCAGTGGAGTCTGTAGAGTTAGGGTTAGTCTGAGGATCTTAGTTGATTCTGCAGTGCTTGAGAGATCTGCATCTTCTGTATGCTGATAAAAGTCATTCATTGGATGAACAAAAGAATCTTCATTTGTGTTTTGAAGATGAGCAAAAGTCTATGATGAACCCGTAGGCATCTGAGTGTGAGTAGATGAAGTGTTTGGGTGAACCATCTTCAGCTTTAACTTCAGAACTGATGTGTGAGTGCCTTGAGTGATGTCTAGGCCACAGTTTCACTTTCATCCTACGAGAAACTGCTAAATGTCTTTCCAGATTTCCCCATGACAGCTTATATGCGTGATCATGAACCTGGCCTTGTCATGTTTGATCAGGAAGTAAATGAGAGTTGCAGACGTGAATCTCCTCTTCTCTTTCCACAGGCGCTGTCTGAAGATGAACGTCCTCAAAGACAACAGAGACTTGGCCTGTTTCTACACAACCAAACACTCCTGGAGGGGCAAGTAAGTGCTTTCTGCTCTGCGTCTCGTTCACAGGAGACTCATGACCAGGGTTCGAGATGAACACCAGTGGCGGGAAACGCTGTCCAATCACTGGCCAGTTTGGCGTGTTACTTATTATATTTATTCACTTTGCTGGGAAGTTCATGTAGTCAAATCAAAAATACTCGACTCGTGAATCATCCTGATATATTAAATACAGCGTATTACGCAGAATCTGCTCATATCTGGATGACTTGAACACACACGTCACTACACAACAGATAACAGCGCTTGTTCATTAGCGATGAAGCAATAGTGGAGAATAAAGAGCATTTGGTGAACAGAAAGACAGTGTTATTTCCCATCATCCTTCATGTTTCTGATGTTCTGTGTGCTGTATTGATCTGTCCGTCTAAAACACATTTATGGGGGAAAGGATGAAAGAGGAAGAGGAGATGCTGGACCACAAGATTTAGTTTGAATAAGAAATGAATGTATGAAATCCTAATTTTACAATATAAGCTGTGATGTAGTTAATCTGGTTAATTTCTTTCCTTTTTTTCTGAAGTTCTGAATGGCCGGTAACTTAATTTAGTAGCCAAATTGGCCGGTGAGTGAATAAGTTAATTTCAAACACTCTCCATGACCTTCTCCATGACCTTCTCCATGACCTCAGGCTTCAGTCAGATTTACAACTGACTTTTAAATGAACTCAGTCTAGTGTTTTGATCTGTTTGCTTCAGACTGGTTCCCTCGAGCCGCGTGTCAGATAGTCTCAGTCTCTAGAGCGTTTACACTGACACTGATCTGGAGCGACTGGGGAACTGATTTCATTAGTTTTCTATGAGAGTTGGTGTGATGAAGAGACCGGCGACTGGATTTACCAGACTCTATTTTAGCCATTTAAGATGAACATTTTGTTCTGTTTTATTCAAGTGCTTTGGATCTTTGGACTTCAGATCGTCCTTCAGACCAGTTGTTATGGTATTTTTATCCTGCCTTTTTTGAGTTTGACAGCGTTTACTTTCATTGTGTGAATTAGATCTATGTGAATATTTTGCCTCTTATATCCTTTGTTGTTCCAAACAGAATTTTAGTTTAAAAGGTTGAGCCATTCCTTCAAAGGTTGCACTTTCCAGAGATGGTTTTCCTAATGAAGTCCGGATTGTAAAGTCCTGATTGGTCGTTGTCAGTGTTGACGCAGATGTTCTTGTGAAGCTCTTCTCCACAGTGTTTAACACTGAAGCACAAACATCATCTCTCCGGTTAGAGTGAATGCTGGGAAAAACTCCAGAGGAAAACACACAGAAAGTGAAAAGTAGTACCAGAACATGCTTAACTCCCACTGGACCACTAACCATGCCTTGCTGATATTGAGTGTATGTTTGAGTGAGTGTGTACAGCATGATGTGAGTTAGGATTAGCACAGGAGTTGTGCAGGAGCCGTGACTCGTCCACCTCTAATCATTAGTCCGGCTTGTAGGATCTGAGCAGGAAGAGTTTTGCTGAGAAAAATATCTTAGTTTTATTCAGACTTCTCAGTTTCCTGATTGATTTTGTTGTATTTGTGAGGGATCTACTCTATTTTTTTCCTAATCATGTGACAGCAGCCACTGAGAGTTGATTAGATTTACTAAAGAGCTTCTCATTGACCAGTGCACTGAGGCTAAACACACACACACACACACACACACACACACACACACACACACACACACACACACACAGCTGTACAGTCTGACTTTCACTTCTGACAAACCGAGAGTAAATTATGCAACAGCTGGCAACAACTCTAAAATGGTTGTCAGTAGAGCTGCACGATTCTGAATAAATTGAGAAACAAAAAACACTGTATATGATAAAAGTATTTAAGATTAAATTGTTTTATTTATTTTTAATATAATATAATTAGGCTATAGTTAAGTTTATATGAATTACAGCTTCTGAAAGGGCACCAATTATGCCTCTTTTTACAAGATGTAAAATAAGTCTCTGATGTCCCCAGAGTGTGTATGTGAAGTTTTAGCTCAAAACATCCCACAGATTATTTTTATAGCATGTTACAATTGCCTTTTTTGGGGGGTGAGCAAAAACGCACTCTTTGTGTGTGTCCTTTTAAATGCAAATGAGCTGCTGCTCCCCGCCCCCTTTCCAGAAGAGGGCGGAGCTTCAAGAGCTCAGACAAAACAGGACAATCTCTCGCACTGAAGCTGCACTAGCGGTGTTCAGTTCGACCCGGAGTCGGACAATAATGCCCACAGAGCCAGAGAATATTTGCTAAATAGAGATAGAACAGGTGTAGTTTAGCTTCTTCAGGATTATATAATCTTCCTGACGTTCTTCAGATGATCTCAGATCTGCTGTTATCTGAGGATTGAGCTTCTGAAATCTCAGCGCTGCTCAGTTTCACACTTCAGGCTTTTCTCTTTCTCAGACTTTACTGGTTACACACTGTGGCCAAGACTGTGCAACACTTTCTTTCAGTTCCTGATTTCAGTGTCTTCATGTACTTTGGCTTTATGTAAACCTCAAGTATGGAAGACTATCGTTGTGATACTATTATTAACAGTGTGTGAAACTATGTTTATCATGCAAAAACGTTTCAAACTGAAGTTTTGATACTACATTGTCACATGACCTTATTAAATTGCATGTTTAATTCAGCAATTGGAGTTCAGTCATACCATTACCAAAAAATACATAATTTTAATATACAGTGTATATTACTATATTACTAGCTGTGAACATCTTTAGCTAAAGACTGCCACTCCAGTTTAGCATTTATTGTTGTTTCTGCAGTTAAAAAGACAAAGTTGAAAATTCTGGCTACTATCGTTATTTTAATAATTTCTTTATTTTTATTTTATTTATTGATAGGTCAGGGTTATCTAATCTAACTATTTGTGGCTTGTGTTTTGAATATATGTTCCCCTGCACTTTAGGCATTTTGCACACATTTGCTCCTCATCTTGTGACTTGATTCTGATTTATTTTGTTTTGTATTTTTATTTATTAGAAAGGTATATTCTGTCCTAATTTAATTTAGCAAATTAATTGGGTTTTTTTTCGGTGCATCGATGTTGTGCTGTACTTAGAGCCTGCTCGCACAGGTAATTTAGCTGATTTAATTTGATTTTCACGTGAAATGCAAATCCTGTCTGCAGTGTGGCCTTTCTGGAGTTATGTTATTTCTTAGTTGTATTCACCCAAAATGTTTTTATACATTTTCTTCTATATCTTTGTGTGATTTTCTGTACATCGCGGCTTTGAAATGTTAAAGCCCCGCCCCCAGCCCCACCCCCATACACATGATTACACTATAGGCAAGACTTGACGATTCTGATTCGACTATGAAAATCCATAGTCGGGGACACCCCTAATATATATATAATTGTGTGTATATGTATATTTAAATGACAGGCAGCGACACTATTAAACTCAATGGAGAGCTGGCGATTTCCGGCGACAGTGACTATAGCCAAAAGCTGAGATATGTTGAACTATATGCAAATAAAGAGTGAATTTCGGGAGCGACAGCCAATAGGAGTGAAGTCAGTGAAGATTCGTCAAGATGGAGTTATTTTAGTGATTTTCCCCTCGTTTATGACCTCGTTAGTGCAGATACAGCAGGTGGAAGTAAAGAAAGCTGGAGATATTCAATCAGATGACAGGAGCATTTGTTGGGTCCAGTCATGTGATGGGAGTGTGTGTGTGTGTGATGTTCTCGTTCAGGGGAAGATGTTAAAAGCCACACATTGAATAATTAACCAGTCTTGTGACAAGCCTGTTTTCTTCTGCAAGCTCACAGAGACCGAAGGAACTGGCCTTGTGTTGAGAACAGCAGAATATCATCTATATACAGAATATTGTCATCTATATACAGCAGAATATCATCTATATACTGAATATTGTCATCTATATACTGCAGAATATCATCTATATACTGAATATTGTCATCTATATACAGCAGAATATCATCTATATACTGAATACTGTCATCTATATACAGCAGAATATCATCTACATACTGAATAATATCATCTATATACGGCACACTGACAAAAGTTAACACTCAAACGTCTAATCTAACTCAAAATTGGACAAAATGTAAATCAACGTTTTTATTTCTGCGATGATAACGTCTCATTATTCTCTGTGTTATACAGTCTCCTTCATCATGTGAGCTGTTATCACTGCGATGTTTCACACTCATCTGCTGTAGCGGATCAGACTTGAGCATACACACACTATCAACTCATTATATGTCATAATACAGTTTTGGAAGAAAGTTGTCGTTTGGATTTTTTGGATAAATTAGTAGTCTAATAAACTAGTCTGATAAATTAGTAGTCTGATAAACTAGTCTGATAAACTAGTAGTCTAATAAACTTGTTTGATAAACTAGTAGTCTGATAAACTAGTCTAATAAACTAGTCTGATAAACTAGTAGTCTAATAAACTTGTTTGATAAACTAGTAGTCTGATAAACTAGTATAATAAACTTGTTTGATAAACTAGTAGTCTGATAAACTAGTATAATAAACTAATCTGATAAATAAACTAGTATAATAAACTAGTCTGATAAACTAGTAGTCTAATAAAATTGTTTGATAAACTAGTAGTCTGATAAACTAGTATAATAAACTAGTCTAATAAACTAGTCTGATAAACTAGTAGTCTAATAAACTTGTTTGATAAACTAGTAGTCTGATAAACTAGTATAATAAACTAGTCTGATAAATAAACTAGTATAATAAACTAGTCTGATAAACGAGTAGTCTGAAACTAGTCTGATAAATAAACTAGTCTGATAAACTAGTAGTCTGATAAACTAGTAGTCTGATAAACAAACTAGTCTGATAAACTAGTAGTCTAATAAACTAGTCTGATAAACTAGTAGTCTGACAAACTAGTCTGATAAACTAGTAGTTTGATAAACTAGTAGTCTGATAAACTAGTAGTCTGATAAATAAACTAGTAGTCTGATAAACTAGTCTGATAAACTAGTAGTCTGACAAACTAGTCTGATAAACTAGTAGTTTGATAAACTAGTAGTCTGATAAACTAGTAGTCTGATAAATAAACTAGTAGTCTGATAAACTAGTAGTCTGGTAAACTAGTCTGATAAATAAACTAGTCTGATAAACTAGTAGTCTGATAAACAAACTAGTCTGAAACTAGTCTGATAAATAAACTAGTCTGATAAATTAGTCTGATAAACTAGTAGTCTGATAAACTAGTCTGATAAACTAGTAGTCTAATAAACTAGTCTGATAAACTAGTAGTTTGATAAACTTGTCTGATGAATTAGTAGTCTGATAAACTAGTAGTTTGATAAACTTGTCTGATAAACTAGTAGTTTGATAAACTAGTAGTTTGATAAACTAGTCTGATAAACTAGTAGTCTAATAAACTAGTCTGATAAACTAGTAGTTTGATAAACTTGTCTGATAAACTAGTCTGATAAACTAGTAGTCTGATAAACTAGTAGTCTGATAAACTAGTAGTCTGATAAATAAACTAGTAGTCTGATAAACTAGTAGTCTGATAAACTAGTAGTCTGATAAACTAGTAGTCTGATAAACAAACTAGTCTGATAAACTAGTAGTCTGACAAACTAGTCTGATAAACAAACTAGTCTGATAAACTAGTAGTCTAATAAACTAGTCTGATAAACTAGTAGTCTGACAAATTAGTCTGATAAACTAGTAGTCTAATAAACTAGTAGTCTGATAAAACTAGTCTGATAAACTAGTAGTCTGATAAACTAGTCTGATAAACTAGTAGTCTAATAAACTAGTCTGATAAACTAGTAGTTTGATAAACTTGTCTGATGAATTAGTAGTCTGATAAACTAGTAGTTTGATAAACTAGTCTGATAAACTAGTAGTTTGTAGTCTGATAAACTAGTAGTCTGATAAACTAGTCTGATAAACAAACTAGTCTGATAAACTAGTAGTCTAATAAACTAGTCTGATAAACTACTAGTCTGATAAACTAGTCTGATAAACTAGTCTAATAAACTAGTAGTCTGATAAAACTAGTCTGATAAACTAGTAGTCTGATAAACTAGTCTGATAAACTAGTAGTCTAATAAACTAGTCTGATAAACTCTTAGTCTAATAAACTAGTCTGATAAACTAGTCTGATAAACTAGTAGTCTAATAAACTAGTCTGATAAACTAGTAGTCTAATAAACTAGTCTGATAAACTAGTAGTTTGATAAACTTGTCTGATGAATTAGTAGTCTGATAAACTAGTAGTTTGATAAACTAGTAGTCTGATAAACTAGTCTGATTAACTAGTAGTCTGATTAACTAGTAGTCTGATAAACTAGTCTGATAAACTAGTAGTCTGATAAACTCTTAGTCTAATAAACTAGTCTGATAAACTAGTAGTCTAATAAACTAGTCTGATAAACTAGTAGTCTGATAAACTCTTAGTCTAATAAACTAGTCTGATAAACTAGTCTGATAAACTAGTAGTCTAATAAACTAGTCTGATAAACTAGTAGTCTAATAAACTAGTCTGATAAACTAGTAGTTTGATAAACTTGTCTGATGAATTAGTAGTCTGATAAACTAGTAGTTTGATAAACTAGTAGTCTGATAAACTAGTAGTCTGATAAACTAGTCTGATTAACTAGTAGTCTGATTAACTAGTAGTCTGATAAACTAGTCTGATAAACTAGTAGTCTGATTAACTCTTAGTCTAATAAACTAGTCTGATAAACTAGTAGTCTAATAAACTAGTCTGATAAACTAGTAGTCTGATAAACTAGTAGTCTAATAAACTAGTCTGATAAACTAGTAGTCTGATAAACTCTTAGTCTAATAAACTAGTCTGATAAACTAGTAGTCTAATAAACTAGTCTGATAAACTAGTAGTTTGATAAACTTGTCTGATGAATTAGTAGTCTGATAAACTAGTAGTTTGATAAACTAGTCTGATAAACTAGTATTCTGATAAACTAGTAGTTTGATAAACTTGTCTGATAAATTAGTAGTCTGATAAACTAGTCTGATAAACTAGTAGTCTGATAAACTAGTATTAATGCCCGTTCACACCAACATCTGATGATTAAGATCCGATGAAGAGTGTGTGTGATCTGAAGTGTGTGTGGATCAGGTGACTGTGTATTGCAGTAGGCTATATTGTAGTTTCTGCTGTATTTCACAACAACACAACATCTTTTAGCATCTTTCCTTCAGCAACGTCTGCCATGTTTACATTTTACGTGCGTGAGAAAGAAAAGCGACGTGAAATCCAGTCAGACTGAAACAGATTTACAGAAATGTGCTTTGAATAGGGTTTCAAACATCACACACACACACACACACACACACACACACTGAACTCTCTGATTATTCTGATGTATTCTGTAGGACAAGAGCTGCTGGATTAGACAGAAGACACTATCATTATTATTATAAACGGTTGTTTCAATATGAAGTTTGATGCAGAAAAGCCTGTAATGTGTGTGTGTGTGTGTGTGTGTGTGTGTGTGTGTGTGTGTGTGTGTGTTTACAGGTACAAGCGTGTGTTCTCGGTCGGGACTCATGGCATCACCACATACAATCCCACCACCTTAGAGGTTACAAACCAGGTACTGATGATTACAGCTGTGCTTCACATCATAATTACAATAGTTATTAAAAAATCAGCCAATTCATAATAATAATGTATTATTAATAATAATATTATTATTGATTTTATATTAATAATGTGTTTTAGTTTTTTATTATTATTATTGTCATCATTAACATATTGTCATCAATACATTTTCATAGTATTAGTGTTAATAATAGTAATACTGATGATTCTTCATTATTATTATCATCATTATTATTATTGGTTGCTGTATTATATTCATCAACAACTATTATAATGCAAACATAACCTCTGTGGTGTGTGTGTGTGTGTGTGTGTGTGTGTGTGTGTGTGCGCAGTGGCCGTACGGGGACATCTGTGGCCTCGCTCCGGCTGGTAAAGGTCAGGGCTCGGAGTTTAATCTCACCTTCCGGAAGGGCAGCGGGAAGAAGTCGGAGACGCTGAAGTTCTCCACCGAACACCGGACCGAGCTCCTGACCGAAGCCCTGGTGAGACAGCTGTACTCTTCATCACTCCTCCTCTTCATCACTTCATCACTCCTCTTCATCACTCCTCTTCATCACTTCATCACTCCTCTTCATCACTCACTCCTTCATCACTCACTCCTTAATCACTCCTCCTCTTCATCACTCCTCCTCTTCATCACTACATTACTCCTCTTCATCACTTCATCACTCCTCTTCATCACTACATCACTCCTCTTCATCACTCACTCCTCTTCATCACTCACTCCTCTTCATCACTACATCACTCCTCTTCATCACTCACTCCTCATCACTCCTCTTCATCACTACATCACTCCTCCTCTTCATCATCACTCCTCTTCATCACTACATCACTCCTCTTCATCACTCACTCCTCTTCATCACTACATCACTCCTCCTCTTCAACATCACTCCTCCTCTTCATCACTCCTCTTCATCCCTCGCTCTTCTTCACACTGACTCTGACTCTCTTCCCTGTAATGCTGATGTTGTCTCTGTCTGCTCCTCAGAGATTCCGAACAGACTTCTCCGAGGGAAAGATCACCGGGAGAGTGAGTATAATCCCTCTGATGCTGTCGGCAAACGCTGTGTGAAATGATGCCGTTTCACACACAAATTCATCTTTACATGTAAACAGTGTTTTCTCCCTCACCTGCGTCACAATCCCCAGCCGATCACACACAGTTTCCTTGACACACACCAAGGTCGTGCACTTGCTAAGAGGGGATGAATCCAAAAGTCATTTTCTGAGTGCTTTTTGACCCCTTCCAGGCACCGTACGGTAACTGCTGCACTTAGAGCTAGTGAACACAGTTTAAATCTGGACACTTTTATTACTGTAATGCTGGAAACGGTTTAGATGAATAACATGACGTCACCGCTCCACTACAGCGAGCACCAGCTGGTAAGAAGAAAATAAAAAAAATTTTAATGGGCAATTATTATGGTATTTTTACAATATTTGATATGTGCATATTTATAAGTTAGATATTGCAGAACTAATCAGTTTGCGCTAACTTATTTCTGCTAAAATGACATCCAACACTTTGAAAGATCAAATGCAAAACCATTTACACTACAGTTATAGAGTTATATAAATTATAACTATTTATTCATTTGATTCCAAGCACATGACCTTTGTTTACGGCTCAGTTCACAGTCAGGTGATTGACAGCGTAACATCTCCTCCATCTAGTGTTGGGCAATATGCTCCATTTTCATATCGTCCTATCGTCCGCCTGGGAGGTCGATATTATCGTGAGGGGGGCGGGGCTTACTTATTTGATTATTAACTTGCTTATTTACTCAATTTCTGAATCTTTTTCTATTTTGCTAGCAAAGGTGGAATGTTTATTAATAGGCTAAATCAGGTTATTCCCCGGTATAGTGAGGTAAAAAAAGATCCTAATCATTCTTGTATCTGACTGAGTATTTCAACATGTCAGCGGGAAGTTTACGGACACACATTCTCCTCTCATGCCGTTACAGATGCAGCATTTTGACTGTTCTTCTGCACGAGATGAGACCACGTTGTAATAATATCTTGGGTCAAGAAAGAGTCGGAGTCTGCGATATATGTCCTCCTCCCAGTGCTCTCTCTGTCTGGATGCACTTCACATATGCACACTTCAATAAGCCCAAAGAACGCGGGTTAATGTGTTTTAAATGCCGGGAGAAATCAGTCCATTTTGAAAATCTAAAAGTCGATCGGTTTATACTTGAACTTATGACTTGACTCCGATAAAGGAAAACGGGTTAATGCGTTTACATGAGCACATGCACTGTCAGCTATTCAGCATAATCGGGTTAATACGTGTTGACGCGCTCATTCCCTGAGAGGGAAAGCAGAAACGGACTGAGCTTTCGCTGCATTAACGGCGCGCTCTCTCAGAGACCACGGTGGATATATCGGTATAGCAACTATCTTAATTTACTGGCTTAATATTTCTCTTGTGGACTTACATTATTGACAGTGAATAAATTAGAAGAATATTTCTTGTTAAACAAGTGTTTGAAGTTGGTCTGCGTTCGTGAACTAAAGACTGTTATCAGGCCTATAGAATTTTAGTGATATTATTATTATCATTAATATTTTGTAATTGTATTGTTTTTAGTGTTATCAGTGTCATTAAATGTTTTGTTAATGTGCTATGGAAACAAAACACTGCCGAACAGCGCTGCCGTCTTCATCTTGGCTCTGGATAAGAACGATGCGTCTGTTAAAACAAGCACTCGACAGTTTGTGAAGGATCATCTTGCAATTACATTTTGATGTGGGATGTAGTTTTTTAGTCTGTTTTAAAACCATTTTCTTCGAGGAGTCCTCATACACGCGTGTCGGTGATGCCGTGTGGTTATGTGGTGATGTCGTTATGAATTTATGCAAGGCAAATTAATTGTAGTTCCTAATTAATTTAATAACAATACTAGCTTCATAATAATAATAATGATTTAATACATTAATGGGAAAATGAGCCAATTATCGTATTGATATCGTCAAAGGCATCTGCCAGCATATCTCGGACTATCGTCTATCGGCACAACCCTACCTCCATCCGAACGCATGAGTTTATCACGAGCTGCCGTGCACTCGTCCTTCCCTCGGGCATTTTGACCCGAAACTGAGGAGTTAAATGGATTTGAGGAGTTTTGTGGTTGAAGTTTAAAAAAGTAACACATCCTTCATTCTCGGGTCAATCTGACCCCCATAGGAATGAAGGGAATGTGAGGAATGCTTCAGTACACACAGAAAAACCTAAAAATGCTCAAAATTCTGACTAAAAATTCTAAATCTTTACCAAGAAATTGTTTTATAATGTCTACATGTGTATCTGAATGCACACTGAAGAGAGCTGAGTCTAGGACCCAGAGGAACAGCTCATGTACTCCATATAGAGCTATAGCGCCATCTAGAGTCAGGAAATATCATCTTATATTCGTTTTTTCCACAAGAGGTCGACAAACACTCCCAATGTAAGATATTTAGAGCATACAATTATGAGTTATTTTGAATTTAAGTTGAACAAATGTTAGTAATGTGCTTAAATGACCATTTATTTATTATTTATTGATCAAATCTAGTAATTTAAAGGTAAATAAAATATAAAGTAACAAAAAACTGTACAGACTCACACATGAGAAACCCTCTCCGTCCACCAGAGCTTTACTGATGTCCTTCCCCTTCTGTGCAGTGCTCATGCTGTCAGTGTGTGTGTGTGTGTGTCCTCAGCGCTACAACTGCTTCAAGCACCACTGGAGCGACGCGAGGAAGAGTGTGTGTCTGGAAGTGACTCCGGGCGGCATCGATCAGATCGACCCGCAGACCAACCGTGTGTTGTGTTCGTACGACTACCGGTGTGTGGAGGGATTCGCCGAGGTGTCCGACTACCAGGGCGGATTCTGTGTGGTGTACGGGGGCTTCGGCAGGCTGGTGTGTGTCTCTCTCACACACACTCACACACACACACACTCACACACTCTCTCTCTCTCTCTCTCTCTCTCACTCTCTCTCTCTCTCACACTCACACTCACACACACTCACACACACACACTCACACACTCTCTCTCTCTCTCTCTCTCTCTCTCTCACTCTCTCTCTCTCTCTCTCTCTCTCTCACACTCACACTCACACACACACACTGACGCTCTCTCTCTCTCTCTCAGCACTTGTTTGCGTCTGAGCACCGAGATGAGATCCTGCACACTCACACACTCACTGACGCTCTCTCTCTCTCTCTCAGCACCTGTTTGCGTCTGAGCACCGAGACGAGATCATCCGCAGTGCGATCGAGCACGCCGGCAGCTTCATCGGCCTCACGCTGCGCCTGCGTAAGGACCCGCTGGTGTTCGAGAGCTTCGTGTGTGAGCGCCTGGGGAAGTACAGCTCAGACGAGTGCATCACCTCGCTCACAGAGTTCATCGTGCAGAAGCTCACGCCACGGCATGGGGTAAGATGAGCCGCCGAACACACTCACGCTCATGATGTCACCTGCGTCCTGATGATCTGACTGGTGGGTGTGTGTGTTCAGGAGCCGGTGAAGAGGATCTTGGCCCTCACTGAGACGTGTCTGGTGGAGAGAGACCCTGCATCCTACAACATCGTCACCGTTAAACCCTTCGGAGAGGTGACCAACACAAGCACATAAACATCTTCATCGCACGCATCACTGCATTTAACTTAAAATACTCCATCATTCTCCATCATACAAATACGAGTAATGCAAACTGTGAAGGGTCTACTTTTGTTTCTGTAAACTCACAATAACAACAAACGTTGTGTTCTGTCTAATAATGAAAGCAAACAGGAAGTGTTTTCTGCCAGAACTGGAGAAACTCCGCGTATACTTCAGACATGAGGAACATATCTGTAGAAAGCTTGAAATGTCTGCATTTTTTTTTACAGATTTAAATGGAAAATAGATATTCTCAGATTATGTAATCCGTATGAAATGTGAGTATAGGTGACGAGTCAGCATCGTGACTTAATCTCTGCAGCCAAAAACACAGAAAACATTAATTACCAATAAATTATTCAAATGTTTAAACGGTCTCCTTCTGTTTCTGTCACGACACACTCATAATCATTACATTAGCCGGTGCGCTGTGGCTTTATGTGTGCGTCTGAGCGCTGATTAGGCTATACGTGTTTTATATAGGCAATTAAAGGCTCATTATTATGATTTATGGCTTGTTAATATATATAAACACGTGATCGACTAATGGCTTAAATGAACGACTATTAGTCGACTAGAAACATCTGTAGTCGAGGGCAGCCCTGCATAATAGAAATAATCATTTATATATAGAAATTTGGGCAACAAATTTAAAATAAGGTTCTGTCAGTTAACATGAATGGGCAATGAAAAACTCTTCTACAGCATTTAATTTTATCTAATGTTAATTTCAGCATTTACTAATACATTATTCAGACCAGAAGTTGTATCTGATAATATTATTGAGCAGACCTGAGCTGACATGAACACACAGCTGGACTCTTCCTGCAACACACGTGCTGCTTACTGTCAGTTAATGCACTAACTCACTTCTGAAGTGTGTTTATATTGTAACCAGAATGTGCTGACGTGGAGTGTGTCTGTGTGTCCGGTTGTTTGTGTGTCCGTCTGTTTGTGTGTGCGTGTGTGTTTGTGTGCAGGTCTTTGCTCTGATCTGTGATGCGGAGAATCCTCAGGTCTTCAGCATGGAGTTTATCCGCGGTCAGATCCGGAAGTACTGCTCCACTGACAGGTGTGTGTGTGTGTGTGTGAGTGTGTATGTGTGCAGGGATTCACTGCTCTGCTCTCCTCTCCTGATGTCAGCGTGTGTGTGTGTGTGTGTGTGTGTGTGTGTGTGTGTGAGTCTGTGTGTGTGCGTGTGTATGTGTGCAGGGATTCACTGCTCTGCTCTGCTCTCCTCTCCTGATGTCAGCGTGTGTGTGTGTGTGTGTGTGTGTGTGTGTGTGTGTGTGTGTGTGTGTGTGAGTGTGTGTGTGTGCAGGGATTCACTGCTCTGCTCTCCTCTCCTGATGTCAGCGTGTGTGTGTGTGTGTGTGTGTGTGTGTGTGTGTGTGTGTGAGTCTGTGTGTGTGAGTGTGTATGTGTGCAGGGATTCACTGCTCTGCTCTCCTCTCCTGATGTCAGCGTGTGTGTGTGTGTGTGAGTCTGTGTGTGTTCGTGTGTGCAGGGACTCACTGCTCTGCTCTCCTCTCTTGATGTCAGCGTGTTTGATGCGTGTTTGACGTGTGTGTGTGTGCAGGGACTTTCTGCTCTGCTCTCCTGATGACAGCGTGTGTTTGACACGTGTGTGTGTGTGTGCAGGGACTCTCTGCTGGCGAGTCTGCTGGACAGCGTGCGGGCGTCTGGGAACAGGGATGTGTGTGTGAAGATGGCGAGCTCGCGTCGGGGTCAGCGCTGGGGTCTGATCAGCACTCCTGTGGACGAGGAGGTGGAGAGTCTTCACCTCAGATTCCTCGCCGCGCCGCCCAGTACGACACATACACACACACACACACACACACACACACACACACACACACACGCACACACTCTCATCGTTCAGTGTCTAAAAAACAGTGTTTTACAAGATCTGAGGAGAATTTTGCTTTGTGATTTAGTGCACAAACCTCACTCGTCATCTGCTCTAGTGCTGTTAGCAGGAGGGCTGAACATTGATATTTATCTTCTAACTGTTAATGTGTGTGTGCATGTATACAGAATATGTGCATTTATACTCATAGTCGGTTAAACGTTTGAGGTCAGTATCAGTAAGAGGGTTGTTTAAATAAAGAAATTAATACTTTAATTCAGCAAGGACGTGACCATAAAGACATTTATGATGTCACGAAGCTTCTGTTTCAAATAAATGCTGTTCTTTTAAACTTTCAATTCATCAAAGAATTCTGAATAATAAAATGTAACAGTTTCCACAATAATATATAGCAACACAACTATTTTCAACACTGATAATAATCATAAATGTTTCTTGAGCATCAAATATCATAGAGTGATTTGTGAAGGATCATGTGACACTGAAGACTGGAGTAATGATGCTGAACATTCAGCTTTGATCACAGGAATAAATTCACAACAGTGAAACAGTTATTTTAAATTGGAATAATATTTCATTGTTGTTACTGTATTTTTTTTATCAAATAAACACAGCCTTGGTGACAGAATAGACTCTTTCAGAAACATTACCGACACCAAAAGCGGCAGATATGATAAAAAGGAGAATTAAAACACTAAAAACTAAAGTAAATAAATGTTTAAAAAGTAAAGAATCAAATTAATAAAATAAAAATAATAATTCCCACTGCCATCATTTTTTCATTTTAGATCTGAAACGCATTCGCTTTGAATAATTTTATTCAATTCACATTTATTTGTATTGCGCTTTTCCCAATACACATCGTTTCAAAGCAGCTTTAGAGTCCACATTACAGTTTAGAGTGATCTGTAATCAGAGGTGACTGTCTAATTTATGTATTTCAGAAATGTATATATACAAAATCACAGTTAGCTAATGTAAATAATAACTAATGTTTTTTGTTCTTTATTCTAGATGGGAATTTTGCGGATGCCGTGTTCAGATTCAACGCCAACATCTCGTACAGTGGTGTGTTGCACGCCGTTACTCAGGACGTGAGTGTGTTCCCACGGCTCTCTTGTGTGTGTGTGTGTGTGTGTGTGTGTGTGTGTGTGTGTTAACTGGGTCTCAGTGTGACCCGTCCTTCTGCTCTGTGTGTTATAGGGTCTTTTCTCAGAGAATAAAGAGAAGCTGATCAGCAATGCGGTGCTGGCTCTGCTGTCTCAGGACGTGGATCTGCCCGGGCCGAACGTGGAGCTGGAGGCCCAGTTTCAGGCCATCAGGAGACTCGTGGCGTCCAAAGCCGGTTTCCAGGCCTTCACACAGCTCCCGAAGTACGGCTCGTCCCACACCTCTGCTGCAGAGAGACACAAACACAAACTATCTGCATTCACACACCAGATCAATCCGTTTATATCGCATTTAAATGCTTGAGATTAATGCAGTGTTGAGCTGAGACTGTGATACTCGTGTGTTTAGTCGGATCGACTCCTGCTTGATTATTCACCGTATCCTCTCGGTTCACACTCACGTTGCCCTTCTCTGTATCTGCACATGTTTGTCCGGGTTGTAATGAAACCCCTCTGTTGTCCTAAGGTCTGGTCCCATGGGTGGACTCGAACCTGCAATGTAAATATTATCCATATATCTCAGTGTACCCTTTCTTTCTCTCATCCGTCCATCTGTCTCTCCATCGGCCTTCCTATCTGAAACCATTTTAAGGAAATCTTCATTTGTCTTGCTGTTTTACATTTCCCCTTTTTTAAACGCTTTACACCTGCTTTCTCTTTCTCTCAACTGTCATAAAACTGTCATAAATCATTTTATTGTGTTTCTCTGGGTCACTGAGATGTATGAATCGACTAGTTGTGTTCCTGTCCTCTATTTATACATCTACAATTCATTCAGTATTTGTTTACCAATGCAACCATGCAAATATTGAATGGACTACCAGAAATCTCTCTCTCTCTCTCTCTCTCTCTCTCTCTCTCTCTCTCTCTATATATCTATCTACACTATATTGCCAAAAGTATTGGGACACCCCTCCAAATCATTGAATTCAGGTGTTCCAATCACTTCCATGGCCACAGTTTTATAAATCAAGCACTAGGCATGCAGACGCTTCTACACACATCTGTGAAAGAATAGGTTGCTCTCAAGAGCTCAGTGAACTTAAGCGTGGTACCGTGATCGGTTGCCACCTGTGCAATAAGTCCATTCGGGAAATTTCCTCACTACTAAATATTCCACGGTCAACTGATAGTGGTTTTATAACAAAGTGGAAGCAATTGGGAACAACAGTAACTCAGTGTTAGGCTCCAACTTTCTGCAGAGTCAATAGCTACAGACCAAAAAACTTCTGTGGCCTTCAGATTTGCTCAAGAACAGTGCGTAGACTTTCATGGAATGGGTTTTTATTGGTGTAAAGCGTGAGGCGCGGGGTGCAGTGGTGTAAAGTGTGGGATGCAGTGGTATAAAGTGTGGGATGCAGTGGTGTAAAGCGTGGGGTGCAGTGGTGTGAATCGTGGGATGCAGTGGTGTAAAGCGTGGGATGCAGTGGCATAAGGCGTGGGGTGCAGTGGCGTAAAGCGTGGGATGCAGTGGCGTAAAGCGTGGGATGCAGTGGCGTAAAGGGGTAAAGCGTGGGGTGCAGTGGCGTAAAGCGCGGGGTGCAGTGGCGTAAAGGGGTAAAGCGTGGGGTGCAGTGGTGTAAAGCGTGGGATGCAGTGGCGTAAAGGGGTAAAGCGTGGGGTGCAGTGGCGTAAAGCGCGGGGTGCAGTGGCGTAAAGGGGTAAAGCGTGGGGTGCAGTGGTGTAAAGCGTGGGGTGCAGTGGCATAAAGGGGTAAAGCGTGGGGTGCAGTGGTGTAAAGCGCTGGGTGCAGTGGTGTAAAGCGTGGGGTGCAGTGGTGTAAAGCGCGGGATGCAGTGGCGTAAAGCGCGGAGTGCAGTGGGGTGCAGTGGGGTAAAGCGTGGGGTGCAGTGGTGTAAAGCGCGGGGTGCAGTGGAGTAAAGCGTGGGGTGCAATGGAGTAAAGCGTGGGGTAGGGTTGCGCGATATGCTCCATTTTCATATCGTCCTATCGTCAGCCTGTGAGATCGGCGATACACGATATTATCGTGAGGGGGGCGGGGCTTACTTATTTGATTATTAACTTGCTTATTTACTCATCAATTTGCTTGTTTTATTACTTCGTTTTAAATGAGAATCTTTTTCTATTTTGCTAGCAAAGGTGGAGTGTTTATTAATAGGCTAAATCAGGTTGTTTCCTGGTATAGTGAGGTAAAAAAAAAAGATCCTAATCATTCTTGTATCTGACCATTCTTGTATATTTCAACATGTCAGCGGGAAATTTACGGACACACATGATCCCCTCATGCCGTTACTGATGCAGCATTTTGACTGTAGGCTGCTTCTGCACGAGATCATGAGAACACGTTTTAATTTATTGGGTCAAGAAAGAGTCGGAGTCTGCGATATGTCCTCCTACCAGTGCTCTCTCTGTCTGGATGCACTTCACTTATGCGCACCGCACTTCACTAAACCGAAATAACGCGGGTTTTAAATGCCGGGAGAAATCAGAGGCAAAAATCTAAAAGTCGATCGGTAGGCTACTTACTTATGACTATTGACTCTGATAAAGGAAAATGGGTTAATCCGTTTACATGACCACATGCATTGTGAGTTTATTCAGCATAATCGAGTTAATAACGTGCATGTAAACGCGATCATTCCCTGAAAACGAAAGCAGAAACGGACTGCGCTTTCACTGCATTAACTGCGCGGTCTCTCAGAGACGACGGTGGATATAACGGTAGGCTACAGCATCTTAATTTACTGGCTTAATATTTCTCTTGTGGACTTACATTATTGACAGTGAAAAAAATAGAAGAATATTTCTTGTTAAACAAGTTTGAAGTTGCTTGTGATTTTCACAGGCAGAGTTTCACAGATGCTTCGTGTAGCCTACTAAAGACTTTATTAGGCCTAGGCGGCCTATATAATTTTATTGATATTATTATTATAATTAATATTTTGTAATTGTACTGTTTTTAGTGTTTTTACTGTCATTAAATATTTTGTTAATGTGCTATGGAAACAAAATACTGACGAACAACGATGCCGCGTCTTCATCTTGGCTCTGTATAAGAATGATGCGTCTGTTAAAACAAGCACTCTTGGCAATTTGTGAATGGATCACCTTGCAATTCAATTTCGTTGTGGGATGTAATTTTTTTCTGTTTTAAAAATATTTTCTTTGAGGAGTCCTCATACGCGCGCGTCGGTGACGTTGCATGTGTGGTTATGTGATGTCGCAAGTGTGGTTATGTGGTGAGATGTCGTTATGAATTTAGGCAAGGCAAATATAATTGTAACTATACTAGCTTCATAATAATAATAATGATTTAATACATTAATAGGAAAACGAGCCAATTATCGTATTGATATCGTCAAAGGCATCTGCCATCGGCGATATCTCTGTCTATCGTCGATACACGATACTATCGTCTATCGGCACAACCCTAGCGTGGGGTGCAATGGAGTAAAGCGTGGGGTGCAGTGGAGTAAAGCGTGGGGTGCAGTGGTGTAAAGCGCGGGGTGCAGTGGAGTAAAGCGTGGGATGCAGTGGGGTAAAGCGTGGGATGCAGTGGCGTAAAGCGCGGGGTGCAGTGGAGTAAAGCGTGGGGTGCAATGGAGTAAAGCGTGGGATGCAGTGCGGTAAAGCGTGGGGTGCAGTGGCGTAAAGCGCTGGGTGCAGTGGAGTAAAGCGTGGGGTGCAATGGAGTAAAGCGTGGGATGCAGTGGCGTAAAGGGGTAAAGCGTGGGGTGCAGTGGCGTAAAGGGGTAAAGCGTGGGGTGCAGTGGTGTAAAGCGTGGGATGCAGTGGCGTAAAGGGGTAAAGCGTGGGGTGCAGTGGCGTAAAGGGGTAAAGCGTGGGGTGCAGTGGTGTAAAGCGTGGGATGCAGTGGCGTAAAGGGGTAAAGCGTGGGGTGCAGTGGTGTAAAGCGTGGGGTGCAGTGGCGTAAAGCGCGGGGTGCAGTAGCGTAAAGCGTGGGGTGCAGTGGTGTAAAGCGTGGGGTGCAGTGGTGTAAAGCGCGGGGTGCAGTGGCGTAAAGCGTGGGGTGCAGTGGAGTAAAGCGTGGGGTGCAGTGGAGTAAAGCGCGGGGTGCAGTGGAGTAAAGCGTTGGGTGCAGTGGAGTAAAGCGCGGGGTGCAGTGGAGTAAAGCGTGGGATGCAGTGGGGTAAAGCGCGGGGTGCAGTGGAGTAAAGCGTGGGGTGCAGTGGAGTAAAGCGTGGGATGCAGTGGTGTAAAGCGTGGGATGCAGTGGTGTAAAGCGTGGGGTGCAGTGGAGTAAAGCGCGGGGTGCAGTGGAGTAAAGCGCGGGGTGCAGTGGAGTAAAGCGTGGGGTGCAGTGGAGTAAAGCGCGGGGTGCAGTGGGGTAAAGCGTGGGGTGCAGTGGAGTAAAGCGTGGGGTGCAGTGGCGTAAAGCGCGGGGTGCAGTGGCGTAAAGCGCGGGGTGCAGTGGCGTAAAGCGCGGGGTGCAGTGGCGTAAAGCGCGGGGTGCAGTGGCGTAAAGCGCGGGGTGCAATGGAGTAAAGCGTGGGATGCAGTGGGGTAAAGCGTGGGATGCAGTGGAGTAAAGGGGTAAAGCGCGGGGTGCAGTGGGGTAAAACGCGGGGTGCAGTGGAGTAAAGCGTGGGGTGCAATGGAGTAAAGCGTGGGATGCAGTGGGGTAAAGCGTGGGATGCAGTGGCGTAAAGGGGTAAAGCGCGGGGTGCAGTGGCGTAAAGGGGTAAAGCGTGGGGTGCAGTGGCGTAAAGCGTCAGCATTCCAAGACATTTTGGACAACTTCACTCTCCACTTTGTGGGAAGACTTTGTGGATGTTCCTGTTCCAGCATGACTGCTCTCCAGTGCACAATGCAGGTCCATAAGAACATGGATGAGGAGTTGGGTGTGGAGGAACTGGACTGGCCAGCACAGAGTCCTGACCTCAACCTGATAGAACAGCTTTGGGATGAAATAGAGCGGAGACTGCGAGCCAGGCCTTCTCGTCCTACATCAGTGCCTGTCCTCACTAATGCACTTTTAGAAGAATGGTCAAAAATTCCCATAAACATACTCATAAACCTTGTGGAAAGCCTTCCCAGAAGAGCTGAAGCTGTTATAGCTGCAAAGGGTGGAGCAACTCCTTATCAAACACTACAGATCATGCAATGGAGTAAAGCGTGGGATGCAGTGGGGTAAAGCGTGGGATGCAGTGGGGTAAAGTGTGGGATGCAGTGGGGTAAAGGGGTAAAGCGCGGGGTGCAGTGGGGTAAAGCGCGGGGTGCAGTGGAGTAAAGCGTGGGGTGCAGTGGAGTAAAGCGTGGGATGCAGTGGGGTAAAGGGGTAAAGCGAGGGGTGCAGTGGTGTAAAGCGTGGGGTGCAGTGGTGTAAAGCGTGGGGTGCAGTGGGGTAAAGCGTGGGGTGCAGTGGGGTAAAGCGCGGGGTGCAGTGGAGTAAAGCGTGGGATGCAGTGGCGTAAGGGGTAAAGCGTGGGGTGCAGTGGGGTAAAGCGTGGGGTGCAGTGGAGTAAAGCGTGGGATGCAGTGGCGTAAGGGGTAAAGCGCGGGGTGCAGTGGCGTAAAGCGCGGGGTGCAGTGGCGTAAAGCGCAGGGTGCAGTGGAGTAAAGCGCGGGGTGCAATGGAGTAAAGTGTGGGATGCAGTGGGGTAAAGCGTGGGGTGCAGTGGCGTAAAGGGGTAAAGCGTGGGGTGCAATGGAGTAAAGTGTGGGGTGCAGTGGCGTAAAGGGGTAAAGCGCGGGGTGCAGTGGTGTAAAGCGCGGGGTGCAGTGGTGTAAAGCGCGGGGTGCAGTGGCGTAAAGCGTGGGATGCAGTGGGGTAAAGCGTGGGATGCAGTGGAGTAAAGCGTGGGGTGCAATGGAGTAAAGCGTGGGATGCAGTGGCGTAAAGGCGTAAAGCGCGGGGTGCAGTGGCGTAAAGCGTGGGATGCAGTGGGGTAAAGCGTGAGATGCAGTGGCGTAAAGCGCGGGGTGCAGTGGCGTAAAGCGTGGGGTGCAGTGGGGTAAAGCGTGGGGTGCAGTGGGGTAAAGCGTGGGATGCAGTG
Source organism: Rutilus rutilus (assembly GCA_021464565.1). Classification (NCBI taxonomy): domain Eukaryota; kingdom Metazoa; phylum Chordata; class Actinopteri; order Cypriniformes; family Leuciscidae; genus Rutilus; species Rutilus rutilus. The sequence goes on along the minus strand of JAJAQA010000024.1, from coordinate 29,975,762 downwards.
GCGTAAAGCGTGGGGTGCAATGGAGTAAAGCGTGGGGTGCAGTGGGGTAAAGCGTGGGATGCAGTGGCGTAAAGGCGTAAAGCGCGGGGTGCAGTGGCGTAAAGCGTGGGATGCAGTGGGGTAAAGCGCGGGGTGCAGTGGGGTAAAGCGTGGGGTGCAGTGGCGTAAAGCGTGGGGTGCAGTGGGGTAAAGCGTGGGGTGCAGTGGGGTAAAGCGTGGGATGCAGTGGGGTAAAGCGCGGGGTGCAGTGGGGTAAAGCGCGGGGTGCAGTGGGGTAAAGCGTGGGATGCAGTGGGGTAAAGGGGTAAAGCGCGGGGTGCAGTGGGGTAAAGCGCGGGGTGCAGTGGGGTAAAGCGTGGGGTGCAGTGGCGTAAAGCGTGGGGTGCAGTGGGGTAAAGCGTGGGGTGCAGTGGGGTAAAGCGTGGGATGCAGTGGGGTAAAGCGCGGGGTGCAGTGGGGTAAAGCGCGGGGTGCAGTGGGGTAAAGCGTGGGATGCAGTGGGGTAAAGGGGTAAAGCGCGGGGTGCAGTGGGGTAAAGCGCGGGGTGCAGTGGCGTAAAGCGTGGGGTGCAGTGGCGTAAAGCGTGGGGTGCAGTGGGGTAAAGCGTGGGGTGCAGTGGGGTAAAGCGTGGGGTGCAGTGGGGTAAAGCGTGGGATGCAGTGGGGTAAAGCGCGGGGTGCAGTGGGGTAAAGCGCGGGGTGCAGTGGGGTAAAGCGCGGGGTGCAGTGGCGTAAAGCGTGGGGTGCAGTGGGGTAAAGCGTGGGGTGCAGTGGGGTAAAGCGTGGGATGCAGTGGGGTAAAGCGTGGGGTGCAATGGAGTAAAGCGTGGGGTGCAGTGGGGTAAAGCGTGGGATGCAGTGGCGTAAAGGCGTAAAGCGCGGGGTGCAGTGGCGTAAAGCGTGGGATGCAGTGGGGTAAAGCGTGAGATGCAGTGGCGTAAAGCGCGGGGTGCAGTGGCGTAAAGCGTGGGATGCAGTGGGGTAAAGGGGTAAAGCGCGGGGTGCAGTGGGGTAAAGCGCGGGGTGCAGTGGGGTAAAGCGTGGGATGCAGTGGCGTAAAGGCGTAAAGCGCGGGGTGCAGTGGCGTAAAGCGTGGGATGCAGTGGGGTAAAGCGTGAGATGCAGTGGCGTAAAGCGCGGGGTGCAGTGGCGTAAAGCGTGGGATGCAGTGGGGTAAAGGGGTAAAGCGTGGGGTGCAGTGGCGTAAAGCGTGGGGTGCAGTGGGGTAAAGCGTGGGGTGCAGTGGGGTAAAGCGTGGGGTGCAGTGGGGTAAAGCGTGGGGTGCAGTGGGGTAAAGCGTGGGATGCAGTGGGGTAAAGCGCGGGGTGCAGTGGGGTAAAGCGCGGGGTGCAGTGGGGTAAAGCGTGGGATGCAGTGGGGTAAAGGGGTAAAGCGCGGGGTGCAGTGGGGTAAAGCGCGGGGTGCAGTGGCGTAAAGCGTGGGGTGCAGTGGCGTAAAGCGTGGGGTGCAGTGGGGTAAAGCGTGGGGTGCAGTGGGGTAAAGCGTGGGGTGCAGTGGGGTAAAGCGTGGGATGCAGTGGGGTAAAGCGCGGGGTGCAGTGGGGTAAAGCGCGGGGTGCAGTGGGGTAAAGCGCGGGGTGCAGTGGCGTAAAGCGTGGGGTGCAGTGGGGTAAAGCGTGGGGTGCAGTGGGGTAAAGCGTGGGATGCAGTGGGGTAAAGCGTGGGGTGCAATGGAGTAAAGCGTGGGGTGCAGTGGGGTAAAGCGTGGGATGCAGTGGGGTAAAGCGTGAGATGCAGTGGCGTAAAGCGCGGGGTGCAGTGGCGTAAAGCGTGGGATGCAGTGGGGTAAAGGGGTAAAGCGCGGGGTGCAGTGGGGTAAAGCGCGGGGTGCAGTGGGGTAAAGCGCGGGGTGCAGTGGAGTAAAGCGTGGGGTGCAATGGAGTAAAGCGTGGGATGCAGTGGGGTAAAGCGTGGGATGCAGTGGCGTAAAGGCGTAAAGCGTGGGGTGCAGTGGCGTAAAGCGTCAGCATTCCAAGACATTTTGGACAATTTCACTCTCCACTTTGTGGGAAGACTTTGTGGATGTTCCTGTTCCAGCATGACTGCTCTCCAGTGCACAATGCAGGTCCATAAGAACATGGATGAGGAGTTGGGTGTGGAGGAACTGGACTGGCCAGCACAGAGTCCTGACCTCAACCTGATAGAACAGCTTTGGGATGAAATAGAGCGGAGACTGCGAGCCAGGCCTTCTCGTCCTACATCAGTGCCTGTCCTCACTAATGCACTTTTAGAAGAATGGTCAAAAATTCCCATAAACATACTCATAAACCTTGTGGAAAGCCTTCCCAGAAGAGCTGAAGCTGTTATAGCTGCAAAGGGTGGAGCAACTCCTTATCAAACACTACAGATCAGGAATGGGATGTCATTAAAGTTCATGTGCATGTTAAGGCAGAGGTCCCAAAACTTTTCGCAATGTAGTGTTTCTATCTATCCACCTATCTATCTTCATTTATTTATTTTTCTGGGCCATATATAATGTTATAAATATAATATATATTATAAAAATGCGAGTAACACTTTTTTGGTCTTTTTTGTCAATTGCTTGATGTTTGTGTTGCAGGTTTAGAGAGAAATTGGGAGTAAAAACCGTAAAAGCACTGAAGAGGAACAACAACGGTGTGACGCACGCCGCCATAGACATGCTGTGTGCTCTGATGTGTGTAAGTATGATGATGAAAGTGTGACAGATTGACATTAATGCGCAGATCCTGATGTGACGTGTGTGTTTCTGCAGCCGATGCACGATGACTACGACCTGCGGCAGGAGCAGCTGAATAAAGCCTCTCTGCTCTCCTCAAAGAAGTTCCTGGAAAACCTACTGGAGAAGTTTATCAGTAATGTGGTGCGTCGTGAGTGTGTGTGTGTGTGTGTGTGTGTGTGTGTGAGAGACAGAGAGTGAGACAGAGAGTTGAGTGAGTGCTTGACTCAGTGTGTGTGTGTGTGTGTGTGTGTGTGTGTGTGTGTCTCTGAGTGCTTGACTCAGTGTGTGTGTGTGTGTGTGTGTGTCTCTGAGTGCTTGACTCAGTGTGTGTGTGTGTGTGTGTGTGTCTCTGAGTGCTTGACTCAGTGTGTGTGTGTGTGTGTGTGTCTCCTCAGGATCAGGGCACCGGGGCGTTAGTGATCAGCTCTCTGCTGGACTTCCTGACCTTTGCCCTCTGCGCGCCATACAGCGAGACCACGGAGGGCCAGCAGTTCGACATGTTGCTGGAGATGGCGGCGTCACACGGGCGCACGCTCTTCAAGCTCTTCCAGGTCTGGAGCTGCAGCTTTCATACACACTGCTGTCTCTACAGCGTTCAGTGTTCAGAAGATGTGTTGATGTGTCTGAAAGAGTCTCTTCTGCTCAAAGCTGCGTTTATTTGATCAAAAATACAGTAAAAACAGTGAAATATTATTCCAATGTAAATCAGCTGTTCTCTATGTGAATATATATAGTAAAGTGTAATTTATTCCTGTGATCAAAGCTGAATTTCAGCATCATTACTCCAGTCCTCAGTGTCACATGATCCTTCAGAAATCACTCTAATATGATGATTTGATGATCAAGAAACATTTATGATTATTATCAGTGTTGAAAATAGTTGTGTTGCTATATATTATTGTGGAAACTGATACATTTTATTCTTCAGGATTCTTTGATGAATTGAAAGTTCAAAAGATCAGCATTTATTTGAAATATAATTTTTTGTAACATTATAAATGTCTTTATTGCCATTTTTGGTCTATTTAATGCATCCTTGATGTGTATATTTGCGTCTCTCCACAGCATCCCTCCATGGCCATCGTGAAAGGAGCCGGTCTGATCATGAAGGCCATCATTGAGGTGAGACCTGCAGTTCCTGCCGCGTGTTTGTCTGTGTTCCCTATAAGTCTATTAAACTGTGTGTGTGTCAGGAAGGAGATAAGGAGATCGCCACTAAGATGCAGGATCTGGCCCTGAGCGAAGGAGCTTTACCTAGACACCTCCACACCTCCTTGTTCACCGTCAGCGCTGACCAGCGGATGCTCACCAACAGGTCAGGTTCATCATGGTCCACTACAGGACATCACTGACCTCTTACACTGCAGGACATCACTGACCTCTTACACTGCAGGACATCACAGTTACACTGCAGGACATCACAGTTACACTGCAGGACATCACTGACCTCTTACACTGCAGGACATCACAGTTACACTGCAGGACATCACAGTTACACTGCAGGACATCACTGACCTCTTACACTGATAATCCCCTTTCTCTCACAGACAGCTGAGTCGACATCTGGTGGGCTTGTGGACGGCAGAAAACCCCATTGCCTTGAACCTCCTGAAGAGGATACTGGTGAGCCGGACGAGTGGTCTACTAGGGCTGTCAAATATAAATTCGAATTTCGATTATTTGTCGATTTAAAAAAACCTGCACATTCGAAAGCAAAAACTGTGCATCCAAATTGTTGGTGTGTCGAGAGCTGCGCGAGACATGATGACATCACTGGCGCAGTGTGTTTCTGTTAGCTTATCCAGTACAGCAGGTGCGGCTGCGTTGCTAATGTGAAAAATGGCGGGAAAAGGTTCTTCCTGCTGACGAAACCCTCTCAGTTGGAGGCAAAAATGGTGCAATGACACACTTGACCAAACCATCAGTCAGAGCTAAGTGTGTGTGTGAGTGTGTGCTTCATCAGCTGAAACACTGTCAACAGAAAGCGCTCAGTGTGAGTGTGTGAGAGTGAGTGTGTGAAAGCTCAGATCAAGAGCGTCTGGTGTTTTTGATGAATAAGTAGATGTAGAGAGTAGAAGTGAGTGTTTCTGAATGCCATTTGGCTATTGTGTGTTCATGTAGTTCATTACGCTGTGTGTTGAAGTGTGTGTTCTCAGGTTATTGATGCACAAACACAGTTTTATGCACTATTGTAACAATTTTATAACAATTATAAAGGAAATTATATTTTATTTAAGAACAATTATTTCAAAAGTTAATGTACTTTAAAAAGTGAATATTTCATTTCAATAAAAGATGCGATGCTTGATTTGGTTTATATTTGCTTATTGCGCTCGCTTGCGCCCTCTTGTGGACACAGGAGACAATACAGCACTTTTATCCTCTAACATTAAAGGGGACATATCATGAAAATCTGACTTTTCCCCGTGTGTAAGTGCTATAATCGGGTCCCGGTGCTTCTACCAACACAGAAAACATGAAAAGTGAAACCCAGTAACTTTGTTCTGGTGAGTCTTTCTCTGCAAGCATGTCAAAAAATAAGCCGATCAGATTTCTCTCTCCTTCTGACGTATGAAGAGGATCTTATTATAATATTACCGGCCCTTAATCTGCACGTTTACACACACCAGCCGACATTTGGTTCCACACGCGACAACAGAGACCAGTTCTAACGCAATGATAAAGATCCAGCAGAGCCTGAAACTGTTCTGTGGTTGAGCCCAGACGAGCACTGAACACTATTGACCAGAACATGTCACCGCTGTCTTATAAACACCTCAGGAACTGTGGACACTTGTGGAGAAGTTCAACATGATGATGAGATGATCAATGTAACTCCACAACAACTACAGAAATGTCTCCACTAACATTCAGAAACTCTTCCTGAGTCTCTCCGTAAGGCTGCACTCGCTACTGGTGATTCTGGGATTCTGGATGAGTGAGATTGGCCTGTTTTGTTATTGCCGGAGTTTCTGAAGCTCCTGTAAAGACTCCGCCCTCTTCTGAATGGAGGCGGAGCTAAAGCTCATTTGCATTTAAAGGGACACACACATAAACGGCGTGTTTTTGCTCACACCCAAAAAAGGTGCAAATTTGACAAGCTGTAATAAATGATCTGGGGGGAATTTTGAGCTGAAATTTCACAGACACATTCTGGGGACACCAGAGACTTATATTACATCTTGTGAAAAGGGGCATAATATGTCATCTTTAAGTATTGCCTTTAGAATTCGAATATAATTCGAATTTTGCTAATATTTGAGAAAGAATTTCAAATTTAGCTTTTCAGCCATTTTGACAGCCCTGGTGTGCACAGTTATGAATTGTTTCTTGTGAAAGTGTCACAGAAAGCTTTAACTCAGTGTCTGTGCTCAGCCCACGGGTCTGCTGGCGTTCCTGGACAGCCCTGACCCCGTGCCGGAGAAGGACGTCGATAGGATGCACATACGGGACAATGTCAAGATTGCCACGGTATAATGATGAACAGCTATTATTCTCAAATGTCCTCTTTTAGTGCTGTAAATGCATTAATGCCTATATCTCTGCAGGACCAGTTCGGGAGGAATAAAGTGCCGGAGTGGCAGCGTCTGGCAGGTAAGGCTGCGAAAGAGGTCGAGAAGTTCGCCAAGGAGAAGGCCGACCTCGTGCTGGTGCACTGGAGAGACAAGATGGGCATCGCTCAGAAGGAGGTGAGTGACCTCTGACCTCTGACCTGCTGTCCTCTGCTCTGTGCTGCTGGTTTGCTGTAAATGCTAGGCATGTCCATCTTTTCCATCTTTGACTCGCTGGTTTTTCATGTTTCTGAGATGTTGCGAGAGCGTGTAGTGCATTTGAGTACAAACTCTGTTGGCTTTTCTCTCTGTAATCTTCTGGCTCTTGAATGGTTTAATAATAATTAACGCTCCTGTTAATTAACCTTTGCACACTTCTTGACGTGGATTGCTCGCGTTCTGATTGGCCGACTAAACATCTGTCAACTGTGCCTTTCTGTATCTGATTCATGTTCAGAATTTCACAGGGAAAAAACTAATTACAGATGCACTGATCTAAACATCTAAGGTCAATATAAAATAAAAATATAAATATAAATAATTAAATGTAAGTGTTAGCATTATAGGTGTTTATAAAATCTAAGTTTAAGTGAGCGTTAGACGACGGCAGGTGTACTCTGGGTAAATGTGCATTAACCGATGCTGATAGATGAATAATTGTGTTATTTAACAATAACCCGTATGATAACCATATACTGTGCATCCTGTAGATAAATTACACCAAAACAACACCACCACCTACACTGGGTCTGAGTGTTGGACACAATTAAATGCACCATCTTGCCATCTAATGACATCTAAATGTTATTCCCGGGAATAATAATTCTGGGCAATGATGTTTGTTTTGCTGATATGAATCATTTTCTGCAGCTTTGGAATCATGAGCATGAGTTATAAACTGACCCTCATCATAATCTCTTCGCTCTTGAGCCTCCAATCACACAATTTCATGCATTTGCCTTGTTGAAATTGAAACCATGTTCGTTATGAACATCTAGTATTCAGCAGTGTGATTGGTTGACCTCAGGACCAATAACCTCTCTTATCTCTGCCCCCCCCACCGGCTCTTATTGTGGTTTCTGCTGTCAATCAATGCAGCAGGACAGGAATAACCTGGTGAGTAGCATTATCCAATCAGAGACCTCCACCTCTGTTAGACCCTCCCCTTCTCATGTCACTCACTTTATCATGTCACATGGGTTTATTCTGCTGTTACACATGCGCTGTGTTAGATCAGTGTGTTGACATCCGTGTCTCTTCTCAGGATGGCATATTTATGTGTGTTTATAGCAGGATCGTAACTTCATATCATGTGTGCTAAATTCCACCGCTCTAGTGTCGTCTGCATTATCCTTACATCCCTGTGTCTAGTATTTATATGAAGTCGTTGTCTTATAAACCAATATTGCGCCACTGCAGTAATTCTGTCGCACTGATTGTAGAACGCAAACCAGAAGCCGGTCATCCTGAGGAAGAGACGACAGCGGATCAAGATCGAGTCCAACTGGGAGCTGTTTTACTACAGGTACACTCGCCGTTTTACTCAGACTAGAAGCCCTGATGTTCTCACAGTGAAGTTCGTAACCGTTCTTCACTTACAGGTAAAAAGACGTTTGAAACCCCTTTCAGTGATGAACTGTTAGCGAAGATCATCACGATGCTAATCAGCGACGTTTACATGAATATGCACTTTCCTCTCAGTAACTGAATAAACACAGTAAAACTGAGAGAACAGCGGTTCAGAAAGCATCAGATCACAGAGATGTGGATGTTTGATCAGATCTAAGTTTATTTTTATACAGCGTTAATGTGATTTAATGTCATTTATACAGCACTTTATACAATAGATGCTTTAAAACAGCAGCTTTACAGAATTAAACATGAACAACAGTGTCAGAGTCTCTTTCAGTTTCAGTTTCTCTCAGTGTGTTCATGTTTTTACTCGCGACCGACTGAACAGATTTACACCTCAAAGAAGGCGGAGCCTCAGAGCCACACCCACCTATTACATCATCACCACACGGTCCAATGGGAGCTCAGAGGCGTTTATCGGCGCAAACACTTAGACAATCTGTTTCAAACTCCGTAAACAAACCTCAAGCAAACTTTGTTTTGGCCTGATTTTGTTGGAAATTAAGTATATGACTTCAATCTCAATTTATTTATAAAGCACAATAAAACAACGATGGTTGACCATTGTGCTGAACAATATCATTTAAAAGAAAAACAAAAAAACAGAAACATAAAACAATATGACAATAAGACACAAATACACAATAAATGTTAAGAAAAAAACAACAAAAAACATTTGAAACTCAGCGATTGTAAGCCTTCTCGAAGAGATTGGTTTTTAATTTTGCTTTAAAAAGTGATTCTGATGTGATTAATCTAATAGGGCCGGCTATGGCCAAAGCCCAGTCACCCTTTCCCTCAGCCTAGATCTAGGGAACACTCAGGGTGTATTCACACCAGGGAAGTCCGCTAGTTCACTTGCTTTTGTGGAAGAAATTGAATATGTTCTATATGTTTGCATTTAATTATATTTATAGAATCTTAGAAATATGATGGTAATTAGAAGAATGTAGTGTCGATACATACCCTTATGAATATATATATGCAAGGGAATAAATAATTTTTAAAGACAATTGCTTCCTTTTTGTCTCTTATTCAGTATTAGAAAATTGTTTGCCACCACACTTCGGTCCGCACCAAATACAATGTTGATTATTTTTTATTTTTTTTGTGGTTCGCTTTCACACTGGCCTTTTTCCAAAATGTGTAAACAAAACCACACGTGTGCTAAGGTCATTCATTCATTGGACAGAAATTCTGAAGCAGGGAAAAGCAGGAAGTGCAAAAACAGGCTAATCATGGAGATCTTTCATAGTGCAATTTTTATTCTTGACTGGTTTGGTGTTATCAGCTACTAACGCAATATGAAGAAACTTATGAGCATCATATGATACAATGTCATCTATATGATGTTGTAATTAGGATTTTGCGAAGACGAAGATGTGCTGCGAGACGGTTCCGGCAGAGAGAACATGCTCTTCACTGATGAAGTTCAAACATTATTAAAAACAAGAGAACAGTCAGTAATAAAATAAGAACAAATCTCTCTCAAGCCAACTTAATTACAAGCAGAGATGAATAATAAATAACAAAGTTACAAAGTCTAACAGTATTCAGTATACAGAAATTAATAATTTAGCCTAAAAGTAAAATAACACTATTTGTTCACTGTATAAATAAAAAAGTTTCATCTTTGTTAAAGCTGTATTTAGTTGTTTTATTAACATTAATGGCACAGACAACAGCAGGAATATTAGGCTGCTGTCACTTTAAGGCCGAATGCACAGACCGAAAAATCTGACGAACATCTGGTTTCTTTTTCAACTGTTCACTTATGACATAACCCAGAGAATACAGGGGTGGTGTGGCGCAATGGATAAGACACATGCCTTTGGTGTGAGAGACCCGGGTTCGAATCCACTGTGAGACACCAATGTGTCCCTGAGCAAGACACTTAACCCCTAGTTGCTCCAGAGGCGTGCGACCTCTGACATATATAGCAATTGTAAGTCGCTTTGGTTAAAATTGTCAGCTAAATGAATAAATGTAAATGTAAATGTACTTGCTCAGATGGGTATTTAGATGAATGTTTCAAAATAATTTTGTGTGCATGTGTCCGTTCAAGGGCAAGGAAACGCAAAAGAGTTTGGGTTAGGTTTTCGCCTCCTCTTCTGCCTTTAAAATGGGGCAGCTGGTCCGTACGGATCAAATGCGATCCGTTGCGCCCCTAATGTATAGGCATTTCATCACCCCAAATTACATAGTAAAAAATCTGACCCTGTCAAAAAAGGCGCATTGGTTTCTGCGATTGGGTCGGGTCATGTTCACACCTAAACGAACCGTGCCAGAGTTGGTTTGGAATCGGACCGAGAGCACCTCTTCAGCTGGGTCACGTACGAGTATTTGGGTCCGCACTCGAGTGCGATCGCTGTATCACACCTGACCAAAAGATCCGCACCAACGGGGGAAACCAATTTGAGTTCGATTCAATCAATCCAAACTAGACCGGTGTTTGTATACACCCTAAGAGTTTCTGATTCGATGACCTTAAACCTCTAGCTGGAGTGTTTGTACTCAAAAGGTCAGAGAGATAAGAAGGTGTGTTGAGATATGAGATTCTGTGTGTGCAGGTTTCAGTGTGTTTCCCTGTGTGTGTGTGTGTGCAGGTTTCAGCAGGATCACGCGCGCTCGAACCTCATCTGGAACCTGAAGACGCGAGAGGAGCTGCGGGACGCTCTGGAGGGAGAGATGCGCGGCTTCAGTGTGGACCGCGAGCTGGGCAGCGCCAGCGTCATCGCCTGGAACCACCAGGAGTTCGAGGTCTGACCCATCGAGTTACTGAACACACTCTAGAGTCTCACTGTATCACTGAACACACTCTAGAGTCTCACTGTATCACTGAACACTAGTGTCTCACTGTATCACTGAACATTCTAGAGTCTCACTGTATCACTGAACATTCTAGAGTATCACTGAACATTCTAGAGTCTCACTGTATCACTGAACACACTCTAGAGTCTCACTGTATCACTGAACATTCTAGAGTCTCACTGTATCACTGAACATTCTAGTGTCTCACTGTATCACTGAACATTCTAGAGTCTCACTGTATCACTGAACATTCTAGAGTCTCACTGTATCACTGAACACACTCTAGAGTCTCACTGTATCACTGAACATTCTAGTGTCTCACTGTATCACTGAACATTCTAGAGTCTCACTGTATCACTGAACACTAGTGTCTCACTGTATCACTGAACATTAGTGTCTCACTGTATCACTGAACATTCTAGAGTCTCACTGTATCACTGAACACACTCTAGAGTCTCACTGTATCACTGAACATTCTAGTGTCTCACTGTATCACTGAACATTCTAGAGTCTCACTGTATCACTGAACACTAGTGTCTCACTGTATCACTGAACATTAGTGTCTCACTGTATCACTGAACACACTCTAGAGTCTCACTGTATCACTGAACACACTCTAGTCTCACTGTATCACTGGACATTCTAGAGTCTCACTGTATCACTGAACACACTCTAGAGTCTCACTGTATCACTGAACACACTCTAGAGTCTCACTGTATCACTGAACACACTCTAGAGTCTCACTGTATCACTGAACACACTCTAGAGTCTCACTGTATCACTGAACACACTCTAGTCTCACTGTATCACTGAACATTCTAGTGTCTCACTGTATCACTGAACATTCTAGAGTCTCACCGTATCACTGAACACTAGTGTCTCACTGTATCACTGAACACTAGTGTCTCACTGTATCACTGAACATTAGTGTCTCACTGTATCACTGAACATTCTAGAGTCTCACTGTATCACTGAACACTAGTGTCTCACTGTATCACTGAACACACTCTAGAGTCTCACTGTATCACTGAACACTCTAGTGTCTCACTGTATCACTGAACACTAGTGTCTCACTGTATCACTGAACACTAGTGTCTCACTGTATCACTGAACACACTCTAGAGTCTCACTGTATCACTGAACACTAGAGTCTCACTGTATCACTGAACACACTCTAGAGTCTCACTGTATCACTGAACACTAGTGTCTCACTGTATCACTGAGCACTAGTGTCTCACTGTATCACTGAACACACTCTAGAGTCTCACTGTATCACTGAACACACTCTAGAGTCTCACTGTATCACTGAACACTAGTGTCTCACTGTATCACTGAACACTAGTGTCTCACTGTATCACTGAACACACTCTAGAGTCTCACTGTATCACTGAACACACTCTAGAGTCTCACTGTATCACTGAACACTAGAGTCTCACTGTATCACTGAACACTAGTGTCTCACTGTATCACTGAACACTAGTGTCTCACTGTATCACTGAACACTAGTGTCTCACTGTATCACTGAACACTCTAGAGTCTCACTGTATCACTGAACACACTCTAGAGTCTCACTGTATCACTGAACACACTCTAGAGTCTCACTGTATCACTGAACACTCTCTAGAGTCTCACTGTATCACTGAACACACTCTAGAGTCTCACTGTATCACTGAACACACTCTAGAGTCTCACTGTATCACTGAACACACTCTAGAGTCTCACTGTATCACTGAACACACTCTAGAGTATCACTGGACACTCTCTAGAGTCTCACCGTATCACTGAACACACTCTAGAGTCTCACCGTATCACTGAACACTAGTGTCTCACTGTATCACTGAACACACTCTAGAGTCTCACTGTATCACTGGACACACTCTAGAGTCTCACTGTATCACTGAACACTAGTGTCTCACTGTATCACTGAACACTCTAGTGTCTCACTGTATCACTGAACACTAGTGTCTCACTGTATCACTGAACACTAGTGTCTCACTGTATCACTGAACACACTCTAGAGTCTCACTGTATCACTGAACACTAGAGTCTCACTGTATCACTGAACACACTCTAGAGTCTCACTGTATCACTGAACACTAGTGTCTCACTGTATCACTGAGCACTAGTGTCTCACTGTATCACTGAACACACTCTAGAGTCTCACTGTATCACTGAACACACTCTAGAGTCTCACTGTATCACTGAACACTAGTGTCTCACTGTATCACTGAACACTAGTGTCTCACTGTATCACTGAACACACTCTAGAGTCTCACTGTATCACTGAACACACTCTAGAGTCTCACTGTATCACTGAACACTAGAGTCTCACTGTATCACTGAACACTAGTGTCTCACTGTATCACTGAACACTAGTGTCTCACTGTATCACTGAACACTAGTGTCTCACTGTATCACTGAACACTCTAGAGTCTCACTGTATCACTGAACACACTCTAGAGTCTCACTGTATCACTGAACACACTCTAGAGTCTCACTGTATCACTGAACACTCTCTAGAGTCTCACTGTATCACTGAACACACTCTAGAGTCTCACTGTATCACTGAACACACTCTAGAGTCTCACTGTATCACTGAACACACTCTAGAGTCTCACTGTATCACTGAACACACTCTAGAGTATCACTGGACACTCTCTAGAGTCTCACCGTATCACTGAACACACTCTAGAGTCTCACCGTATCACTGAACACTAGTGTCTCACTGTATCACTGAACACACTCTAGAGTCTCACTGTATCACTGGACACACTCTAGAGTCTCACTGTATCACTGAACACTAGTGTCTCACTGTATCACTGAACACTCTAGAGTCTCACTGTATCACTGAACACTAGTGTCTCACTGTATCACTGAACACTAGAGTCTCACTGTATCACTGAACACACTCTAGAGTCTCACTGTATCACTGAACACTCTAGAGTCTCACTGTATCACTGAACACTAGTGTCTCACTGTATCACTGAACACTAGAGTCTCACTGTATCACTGAACACACTATAGAGTCTCACTGTATCACTGAACACACTCTAGAGTCTCACTGTATCACTGAACACTCTAGAGTCTCACTGTATCACTGAACACTAGTGTCTCACTGTATCACTGAACACACTCTAGAGTCTCACTGTATCACTGAACACTAGTGTCTCACTGTATCACTGAACACACTCTAGAGTCTCACTGTATCACTGAACACTAGTGTCTCACTGTATCACTGAACACACTCTAGAGTCTCACTGTATCACTGAACACTAGTGTCTCACTGTATCACTGAACACACTCTAGAGTCTCACTGTATCACTGGACACTCTCTAGAGTCTCACCGTATCACTGAACACACTCTAGAGTCTCACTGTATCACTGAACACTAGTGTCTCACTGTATCACTGAACACACTCTAGAGTCTCACTGTATCACTGGACACTAATGTATAAACCCTGTGGAACTGTGTTCAGGTGAAGTACGAGTGCCTCTCTGATGAGATTAGGATCGGGGATTATTACCTGCGTTTGCTGCTGGAGGAAGATGAGAACGACGAGTCCGGTGCCATCAAGAGATCGTACGTTTCTGAACTCCCTCTCGAGCTTCTTCATTAGAGGTCGACCGATATATCGGGTGATGTTAATTATCACCATTGGCCTGTGTGTGTTTCAGTTTGGCCGATGTGTAGGGACTTTTATTTTGCCATCTAAAATTTTTCATATTAATTTTCAAATTATACATGCTAATATTCTTAAATATATACATGCATGTGTGTGTGTATATATACAAAATAATTATACACAGTACACGCATATATATTATGTAAACACAAACTTTTATTTTTGTATGCGATTAATCGTTGCCCGTTATGCATTTGTTTAATCTTTAAATGTAGTATTTTTTTTATATATATATATATATTGGTCACACTGCTCTGTTAGATATCTCATCGGCCATCAACACATTAAATATCAGTCGGCCTCTGTTCTACACAACGGTTCTGAAGGATTGTGGTCTGATGTTTAATACCCTGATGCCTGTGTCTTCAGGTATGAGTTTTTTAACGAGCTGTACCACCGGTTCCTGCTGACGCCTAAAGTGGGCATGAAGTGTCTGTGTCTGCAGGCGCTCGCCATCGTCTACAGCAAGTGCTCTGAGGAGATCGGGCCCTTCGCCGACACCAAGTACATCGTGGGCATGCTGGACCGGGTCAGTGCTCAGGGTTCAGTATGTGTAATGTTCTGCTGGACCTGGTCAGTGTGTGTAATGTTCTGCTGGACCGGGTCAGTGCTCAGGGTTCAGTGTGTGTAATGTTCTGCTGGACCGGGTCAGTGTGTGTAATGTTCTGCTGGACCGGGTCAGTGCTCAGGGTTCAGTATGTGTAATGTTCTGCTGGACCTGGTCAGTGTGTGTAATGTTCTGCTGGACCGGGTCAGTGCTCAGGGTTCAGTGTGTGTAATGTTCTGCTGGACCTGGTCAGTGTGTGTAATGTTCTGCTGGACCGGGTCAGTGCTCAGGGTTCAGTGTGTGAAATGTTCTGCTGGACCGGGTCAGGGTTCAGTGTGTAATGTTCTGCTGGACCGGGTCAGGGTTCAGTGTGTGTAATGTTCTGCTGGACCGGGTCAGGGTTCAGTGTGTAATGTTCTGCTGGACCGGGTCAGGGTTCAGTGTGTAATGTTCTGCTGGACCGGGTCAGTGCTCAGTGTGTAATGTTCTGCTGGACCGGGTCAGTGCTCAGTGTGTAATGTTCTGCTGGACCGGGTCAGGGTTCAGTGTGTAATGTTCTCTTCTGAATGATGGTGAACTGTGTCAGTGTGTGTGTTTGTCATCTTTCTTCTGTGAATCTCCAGTGTACAGACAAGCTGGAGAGAGACAGACTCATCCTGTTCCTCAACAAACTCATTCTCAACAAGGTGAGGAACATGTCAGGCCTTGATGGTGTCAAATCATCACAAAGCTACACATACATACAAACATACCCATAACACACACACACACACACACACACACACACACACACACACACACACACATATATATATATATGTATGTATATGTATGTTTATTGGTGTTTCTTCAATCTCCCAAGGGTTGATTTCAACTTCTTTCCTTTTGTTATATGAAGGAAACTTGTCTTTCTCGTGCATACATTATTTATTTTGCTTATATATAGATTTGATCATTTAAACATTGATTTAGACCCAACATTTTAATCTTAAGCGTTGAAAATCCACAATGAACATATGAAGTATTACATTACTGCAAACTATATTAATCTAAACAAGTGAAATAATTATAATAAAGTTTCTATTTATTAATTTAGAAAGTAAATGCAGCTGTCCCAGAGTTGTGGCGTCATTTCACCAATAACAACAAATTATTATTATTATTATTTTGCCTCTAGTATTGTTTTATCATAAGCCAGTGTACTTCCAGCCGGCAGCATCAGCGAAGAGCTTGAGAGGGAATATGAGATGATCTGTGAATATTTGTGAATATATGTTTCTCTGCTCATGCTTCATTCCTGCTCTGACAGAAAAATGTGAAGGACATCATGGACTCGAATGGAGTGCGTATATTAGTGGACCTGCTGACGCTCGCTCACCTTCACACCAACAGAGCCACCGTACCACTGCAGGTGTGTGTGAGAGTGTGTGAGAGTGTTCAGACACGCTCAATATACACTAGCAGGCAGTAACATTTATTTTTTTAAAGAATTTTATCAAAAAATAAAATGTATGACGATTTCCTCTAAAATCTGAAGCAGCACAACTGTTTTACACACTGATCATAATCATAAATGTTTCCTGAGCATCAAATCCTCATATTAGAGTGATTTCTGAAGGATCATGTGACACTGAAGACTGGAGTAATGATGCTGAACATCAGCTTTGATCACAGGAATAAATTACACTTTACTGTATATTCACATAGAGAACAGCTGATTTACATTATAATAATATTTCACTGTTTCTACTGTATTTCTGATGCTCTGTTCCAGAGTAACGTGTTGGAGGCTTCTCCAGATATGAAGCGAGAGAGTGAGAAGGAGTGGTACTTCGGGAACGCAGATAAAGAGAGGAGAGGCCCGTTCAGCTACGAGGAGGTGCTGTATCTCTCAGGAGAGTGTGTGAGGATCTGCTGACCCCTGACCTCTGACCTCTGCCCTGTGACCCGCAGATGCAGGCGTTCTGGCGCACGGGCGAGCTGACGGCTAAGACCCGCTGCTGGGCGCAGGGCATGGAAGGGTGGCGCCCCCTACAGGCCGTCCCGCAGCTGAAGTGGAGTGTGATGGCCTTGGGGACGCCCGTGATGAACGAGAGCGACCTGGCCACTCTCATACTCAACATGCTCATTACCATGTGCTCGTACTTCCCCAGCAGGTGCACACACACACACACACACACACACACACACACACACACACACACACACAAACACACACACACACACACACTCACACTCAAGTCAAGTCACCTTTATTTATATAGCGCTTTTTATAATACAGAGTGTATCAAAGCAGCTTCACATTGATAACATTGAAAATAATACAACAAAGTTTGTTTCTAGAAGAAAATTGCGTCGTCCACCCATAAGGCAGATCAGTAATATTGTTGAATATTAAATGTCCCCAACTAAGCAAGCCAGAAGCCAAGGCAACAGTGGCAATGAACCAAAACTCCATCAGTGACAGAATGGAGAAAAAAACCTTGGGAGAACCCAGGCTCAGTCTCAGTTCTCCTCTGGCCAACCAGCGAACAGTGTATGATTATGATCCAGGCATTACAGGTCAGAGGTCAGATTGGATCAGAACATTCAGAATATTGTCCAGTTCCATCTGTTTGGAAGTCGGAGTCACGCCGGTATGGAGAAGAGTTTGTTGAGGATCAGTGCCAATGGCTGTGGTGTGGATGAGGCCTTCACAGGGCTGATGAGGCTGGCACCTCAGGGATGCGTCGTGGACGTGTGCAGGCGCAGGTCCTCCATCAGATCTGGAGTGTGTGTGTGTGTGTGTGTGTGTGTGTGTGTGTGTGTGTGCAGGCGCAGGTCCTCCATCAGATCTGGAGTGTGTGTGTGTGTGTGTGTCCAGGCGCAGGTCCTCCATCAGATCTGGAGTGTGTGTGTGTGTGTGTGTGTCCAGGCGCAGGTCCTCCATCAGATCTGGAGTGTGTGTGTGTGTGTGTGTGTGTGTGTGTGTGTGTGTGTGTGTGTGTGTGTGTGTGTGTGTGTGTCCAGGCGCAGGTCCTCCATCAGATCTGGAGTGTGTGTGTGTGTGTGTGTCCAGGCGCAGGTCCACCATCTGATCTGGAGTGTGTGTGTGTGTGTGTGTGTGTGTGTGTGTGTCCAGGCGCAGGTCCACCATCTGATCTGGAGTGTGTGTGTGTGTGTGTGTGTGTGTGTGTGTGTGTGTGTGTGTGTGTGTCCAGGCGCAGGTCCACCGTCTGATCTGGAGTGTGTGTGTGTGTGTGTGTGTCCAGGCACAGGTCCTCCGTCTGATCTGGAGTGTGTGTGTGTGTGTGTGTGTGTGTGTGTGTGTGTGTGTGTGTGTGTGTGTGTGTGTGTGTCCAGGCGCAGGTCCTCCGTCTGATCTGGAGTGTGTGTGTGTGTGTGTGTGTCCAGGCGCAGGTCCACCATCAGATCTGGAGTGTGTGTGTGTGTGTGTGTGTCCAGGCACAGGTCCTCCGTCTGATCTGGAGTGTGTGTGTGTGTGTGTGTGTGTGTGTGTGTGTGTGTGTGTGTGTCCAGGCGCAGGTCCACCATCTGATCTGGAGTGTGTGTGTGTGTGTGTGTGTGTGTGTGTGTGTGTGTGTGTGTGTGTGTGTGTGTGTGTGTGTGTCCAGGCGCAGGTCCTCCGTCTGATCTGGATACGGCCCAGATCCGGCTGACTTCAGTAAACCTCGGAATAAACAGAGAGACTAACATTAGCGTAGACGCCATTCTCCTTATGATGTAACGAGTACATCAGGTGTTATAGGAAGTGTTCCCGGTTCCGGCTGACCTGATCTTTGCTGCCTAATAATCATTTAACTGATTTGTATAATGTTCTATATGAATGCAAGGTAAAAGAGTTGCGTTTTTTTTAATAAGAGGTTTAATCATAGCCAGCTTAAAGGTTTTCGGTACGTATCCTAGAGATGAAGATGAATTAATGCTATTAAGAAGAGGATCTGTGACCTCTGGCAGCATCTCTCTCAGTAGCCTAGTCCGTATAGGGTCTAACATACATGTTGCTGATTTAGATGATTTAACAAGTTTAGACAATTCTTCCTTTCCTATAGTAATGAATAAATCAAAGTTTATTTTTCCAAGAGATAATCAAACACGCACACACACACACACACACACACGCACACACACACACACACACACACACACACACACACACACACACACACACACACGTCTGGTTCACTATCTTTGTGGGGACTCTCCATAGACTTAATGGTTTTTATACAGTACAAACTGTATATTCTGTCCCCTTACACTAACCCTACCCCTAAACCTACCCATCACACACACACACACACACACACACACACACACACTAACCCTACCCCTAAACCTACCCATCACACACACACACACACACACACACACACACTAACCCTACCCCTAAACCTACCCATCACAGGAAACATTCTGCATTTTTACTTTCTCAAAACAACTCATCCTGTGTGATTTATAAGCCTTTTGAAAAGTGGGGACTGCTGGCTGGTCCCCACAATGTAGGTGATCTCAGGTTTTACTATTCTTATGGGGACATTTGGTCCCCACAATGTAATATAAACAAGGGCACACACACACGCACGCACGCACGCACACACACACACACACACGCACCATCACTGCCTCGGAGGATCACACATTAATACTGGCTGCTGGTTAAAAGCAACTGCAAAAATATCTGAGAAAACTGATGTTACTCCTAAAGCAGAAGGTCAAGCATCAGTTGATGATTTCATAAGGAATGTAAAGGAAATGCGTTTAAAACATATATTTACCGTGGTATATCTTGCATGTATTGCCATGGTGCAAAAATGTTTACGATACCACATGTAGACTATTGAGAAACTGTTTCAGACCTCTCTTTTTTATTTATTATTTCAATTAAATGAATGTACTATATTTTAGTTTGATAATTCTTTTTATACATTTTTTGTATTATTAGGGGATTTTATGGCACTACATTATATTTATGTTGTATTTATAATCTATTTATTCACTTTTTGAGCATAGACCTGAAAATAAATTTCCAACTTAAACTGTGGTAAATCTTGAATGCTTTAAAGCACAGACTGAAGTTTGATCTCTTTTCAAAGACGACACTTGGCAGATTATTGCTGAAGTGGAAAAAGTTTTAAAAAGTGAACTTAAAAAAAAGTTACAGAATTTTACGTTTATTTTTATGAAAAATGTGCAAAAATACTATTTTCAATTTTTATATCAAATTTATATTTTCAAAAACATGTTTTACTCTAAAACTGTGAGAAAATCAAAGCCATAAATCTAATCAACTTGTGTTCAAACTTTGAGTCTGATATCTCAAAAAAGGATCTTTCAGTGAGATGTTGTTCGGCTGCAGTACCAAACGCTTCCACTAGAGGAAACTCGTCTCCATTCATTTCCAATGCGTCATTTCTGACCGCGAGGAGCTCAAGTGTGACTATTTTTTTCCAGGACCATGTAACCTGTTCCAATCTTGTCCATGATTTATTTTGTGTTCACACAGCAAGTGCCAAAACCCACGTTTCGTACCATTCAAAAAAAAAAAAAAAAAGCACCAGGGGTTAATAAAGCACATAATCAGCACCTGAGATCATCTCTGTCACACTCTGTATGTGGTTGTTCCAGCCGTGACGTCGCAGAAATAGAAACTTTCTAAACTATAATCCCGGCACGTCTGTTAGGACACGGTGTTAGTGTTAAAATATGTTTAAATATACATTTATTTATACTGTAATATAAATGCCTACTATACTATAATTATACTACAACTTTATGATTTATAATAAGACCTGCTGCTGTGATGTGTTTGTGTGTTTAGAGACCAGGATAATGCCATCATCAGGCCGTTACCAAAGGTGAAGAGACTCATCAGTGACAACACCTGCCTTCCTCACATCGTACAGGTACACACACACACACACAGGTACACACACACAGGTACACACACACACACACCAGGGCTGGCAGAATGGCTGAAAAGCTAAATTCAAATTTCTTTCTTAAATATTAGCAAAATTCGAGTTATATTCTAATTCTAAAGGCAATACTTCATGTTAGAGGATAAAAGTGCTGTATTGTGTCCTGTGTCCACAAGAGGGCGCAAGCGAGCGCAATAAGCAAATATAAACCAAACTACATGAACACACAATATCAAACTGGCATTCAGAAACACTCTCTTCTACTCTCTACATCTACTTTATTCATCAAAAACACCAGACGCTCAGCTTGATCTGAGCTTTCACACACTCACTCTCACACACTCACTTTCACACACTCACTCTCACTCACACACACACACACTCGCTGAGCGCTTTCTGTTGACAGTGTTTCAGTTGGTGAAACACACTCACACACACTCACACACTCTCTCACTCACACACACTCACACACACACACACACACACACTCACATGCTGAGCACTTTCTGTTGACAGTGTTTCAGTTGGTGAAACACACTCACTTACACACACTCACTCTCACACACACTCACACACTCTCTCACTCACATACTCACACACACGCTCAGCTCTGACCGATGTGCAGGTGAAGGTCAAGTGTGTCGTTGTACGATTTCTGCCTCGGACTGAGCGACACTTCCCCGACACTTTTCACATTAGCCACTGCGCTGTACTGGATCAGCTAACCGAAACACTCCGCGTCAGTGACGTCATCATCATGTCTCGCGACTCTCGACACACCAGCATTTCGAATGTGCAGTTTTAATTTTTTTTTTACGAATATTCAAAATTGTAATGTTTATGTGACAGCCCTACTGCAGCACGCCTGTAACCTTCCTCTCCTGTCATTGGCAGCTGCTCTTGACCTTTGACCCCATCCTGGTGGAGAAAGTGGCCAACCTGCTGTACGTGGTGATGCAGGACAACCCGAACCTGCAGCGACTCTACCTCACCGGGGTCTTCTTCTTCATCATGATGTACACCGGCTCCAACGTGCTGCCCGTCGCTCGGTACACACACGCACTCCTGCAGAGACTACACACACCTCATTAAACACATGACAGAGACATGATGACTCACGTACTTCTGTTCTCTGTAGTTTCCTGAAGTACACTCATCTGAAACAAGCTTTCAAATCAGAGGAGGTAATGCTTCTCAGAACATTCATTATTTCAGGAATCAATATTTACTTTATTGAAAGGCTGAAACAGAGAAACCCTTCAGACACTGATGATGGTGTGTGTGCCCGTGTCAGGCTAAAGGAGTGGAGCTGGTGCAGAGGAGTGTGTTGGGCCCGATGCTGCCCGAGGCCATGGTGTGTTACCTGGAGAATTACGAGCCCGAGAGGTTCTCCGAGATCTTCCTGGGAGAGTTCGACACGCCAGAGGCCATCTGGAGCAGCGAGATGAGGTGAAGCTTCACACTAACCCCAACCCCTCTCTGTAACTCTGCTTCACACTAACCCCAACCCCTCTCTGTAACTCTGCTTCACACTAACTCCAACCCCTCTCTGTAACTCTGCTTCACATGTGTCCTTTGTCCATGTATCTTAATGTTTATGAATGCTAAACATTTTAACAAAAAAAAGACTAGGGGTGCGGGAAAAATCTATTCATATATGAATTATGATTCTATCTTCTACCGATTTAAATGTCAAGGTTCACATTTAATTGAGAAGAATTTTTTCTCTTCTAGACCTATTAAACCGTCTACCGCAGTCAAATAAGAAAGTAACACAACACAGTAAACTACAATCAAAATCCACATATCGCATCGAAATTTGATTCAAAATTGAGAATCAGTTTTAAATCGACTCGTGACCTCAAGAACCGAATCGTGAGGTACCAGAAGATTCAAACCTGTCCTAAAAGTATCCAGCAAACCTGTCCTAACCTTCCCAGTATCCAGCAAACCTGTCCTAACCTTCCCCGTATCCAGCAAACCTGTCCTAACCTTCCCAGTATCCAGCAAACCTGTCCTAACCTTCCCCGTATCCAGCAAACCTTTCCTAACCTTCCCCGTATCCAGCAAACCTGTCCTAACCTTCCCAGTATCCAGCAAACCTGTCCTAACCTTCCCAGTATCCAGCAAACCTGTCCTAACCTTCCCCGTATCCAGCAAACCTGCCCTAAAAGTATCCAGCAAACCTGTCCTAACCTTCCCCGTATCCAGCAAACCTTTCCTAACCTTCCCCGTATCCAGCAAACCTGTCCTAACCTTCCCAGTATCCAGCAAACCTGTCCTAACCTTCCCAGTATCCAGCAAACCTGTCCTAACCTTCCCCGTATCCAGCAAACCTTTCCTAACCTTCCCCGTATCCAGCAAACCTGTCCTAAAAGTATCCAGCAAACCTGTCCTAACCTTCCCCGTATCCAGCAAACCTGTCCTAAAAGTATCCAGCAAACCTGTCCTAACCTTCCCCGTATCCAGCAAACCTGTCCTAACCTTCCCCGTATCCAGCAAACCTGTCCTAACCTTCCCCGTATCCAGCAAACCTGTCCTAACCTTCCCCGTATCCAGCAAACCTGTCCTAACCTTCCCAGTATCCAGCAAACCTGTCCTAACCTTCCCCGTATCCAGCAAACCTTTCCTAACCTTCCCCGTATCCAGCAAACCTGTCCTAAAAGTATCCAGCAAACCTGTCCTAACCTTCCCCGTATCCAGCAAACCTTTCCTAACCTTCCCCGTATCCAGCAAACCTGTCCTAACCTTCCCAGTATCCAGCAAACCTGTCCTAACCTTCCCAGTATCCAGCAAACCTGTCCTAACCTTCCCCGTATCCAGCAAACCTGCCCTAAAAGTATCCAGCAAACCTGTCCTAACCTTCCCCGTATCCAGCAAACCTGCCCTAAAAGTATCCAGCAAACCTGTCCTAACCTTCCCCGTATCCAGCAAACCTTTCCTAACCTTCCCCGTATCCAGCAAACCTGTCCTAACCTTCCCAGTATCCAGCAAACCTGTCCTAACCTTCCCAGTATCCAGCAAACCTGTCCTAACCTTCCCCGTATCCAGCAAACCTGCCCTAAAAGTATCCAGCAAACCTGTCCTAACCTTCCCCGTATCCAGCAAACCTGTCCTAACCTTCCCCGTATCCAGCAAACCTGTCCTAACCTTCCCAGTATCCAGCAAACCTGCCCTAAAAGTATCCAGCAAACCTGCCCTAACCTTCCCCGTATCCAGCAAACCTGCCCTAACCTTCCCCGTATCCAGCAAACCTGCCCTAACCTTCCCCGTATCCAGCAAACCTGTCCTAACCTTCCCCGTATCCAGCAAACCTGCCCTAACCTTCCCCGTATCCAGCAAACCTGTCCTAACCTTCCCAGTATCCAGCAAACCTGCCCTAAAAGTATCCAGCAAACCTGCCCTAACCTTCCCCGTATCCAGCAAACCTGCCCTAACCTTCCCCGTATCCAGCAAACCTGCCCTAACCTTCCCCGTATCCAGCAAACCTGTCCTAACCTTCCCCATATCCAGCAAACCTGCCCTAACCTTCCCCGTATCCAGCAAACCTGCCCTAAAAGTATCCAGCAAACCTGTCCTAACCTTCCCAGTATCCAGCAAACCTGCCCTAACCTTCCCCGTATCCAGCAAACCTGCCCTAAAAGTATCCAGCAAACCTGCCCTAACCTTCCCCGTATCCAGCAAACCTGTCCTAACCTTCCCCGTATCCAGCAAACCTGCCCTAAAAGTATCCAGCAAACCTGTCCTAACCTTCCCCGTATCCAGCAAACCTGTCCTAACCTTCCCAGTATCCAGCAAACCTGTCCTAACCTTCCCCTTATCCAGCAAACCTGCCCTAACCTTCCCCGTATCCAGCAAACCTGCCCTAAAAGTATCCAGCAAACCTGCCCTAACCTTCCCCATATCCAGCAAACCTGTCCTAACCTTCCCCGTATCCAGCAAACCTGCCCTAAAAGTATCCAGCAAACCTGTCCTAACCTTCCCCTTATCCAGCAAACCTGCCCTAACCTTCCCCGTATCCAGCAAACCTGCCCTAAAAGTATCCAGCAAACCTGCCCTAACCTTCCCCGTATCCAGCAAACCTGTCCTAAAAGTATCCAGCAAACCTGCCCTAACCTTCCCCATATCCAGCAAACCTGCCCTAACCTTCCCCGTATCCAGCAAACCTGCCCTAAAAGTATCCAGCAAACCTGCCCTAACCTTCCCCGTATCCAGCAAACCTGTCCTAAAAGTATCCAGCAAACCTGTCCTAACCTTCCCCGTATCCAGCAAACCTGTCCTAACCTTCCCCGTATCCAGCAAACCTGTCCTAACCTTCCCAGTATCCAGCAAACCTGTCCTAACCTTCCCCGTATCCAGCAAACCTGTCCTAACCTTCCCAGTATCCAGCAAACCTGTCCTAAAAGTATCCAGCAAACCTGTCCTAACCTTCCCCGTATCCAGCAAACCTGTCCTAACCTTCCCCGTATCCAGCAAACCTGTCCTAACCTTCCCAGTATCCAGCAAACCTGTCCTAACCTTCCCAGTATCCAGCAAACCTGTCCTAAAAGTATCCAGCAAACCTGTCCTAACCTTCCCCGTATCCAGCAAACCTGTCCTAACCTTCCCCGTATCCAGCAAACCTGTCCTAACCTTGCCCGTATCCAGCAAACCTGTCCTAACCTTCCCAGTATCCAGCAAACCTGTCCTAAAAGTATTCAGCAAACCTGTCCTAACCTTCCCAGTATCCAGCAAACCTGTCCTAACCTTCCCCGTATCCAGCAAACCTGTCCTAACCTTCCCAGTATCCAGCAAACCTGTCCTAAAAGTATCCAGCAAACCTGTCCTAACCTTCCCCGTATCCAGCAAACCTGTCCTAACCTTCCCAGTATCCAGCAAACCTGTCCTAACCTTCCCAGTATCCAGCAAACCTGTCCTAACCTTCCCCGTATCCAGCAAACCTGTCCTAAAAGTATCCAGCAAACCTGTCCTAACCTTCCCCGTATCCAGCTCAAGTGTTTTAATACATCATCAACACAATATTCTTAACATACATTTTTTGATGCAATTACATAGTAGTTAATGGGGGGACCTTAGTAAATCTGCACATTGACATGGTCCATCATCCTCTGCTGGTAGTTTACGGACTCTCTCTCTCTCTCTCTCTCTCTCTCTCTGTGTGTGTGTGTGTGTGTGTGTGTGTGTGTGTATGCAGGCGTCTGATGATCGAGAAGATCGCGGCTCACCTGGCAGACTTCTCACCTCGCCTGCAGAGCAACACACGAGCGCTGTACCAGTACTGCCCGATCCCAGTGGTCAGCTTCCCACAGCTCGACTCCGAGCTCTTCTGCAACATCTACTACCTGAGACACCTGTGCGACTCCACACGCTTCCCCAACTGGCCCATCCGAGACCCTGTACGCTCACATCAGCTCTCCACTTCCCTCGCCTGTATCACGCTGTGTGTGTGTGTGTGTGTGATTGTGTCTCTGTATCACTCAGTGTGTGTGTGATTATCACCCCCTGCAGGTGAAGCTGCTGAAGGACACGCTGGATGCCTGGAAGAGAGAGGTGGAGAAGAAGCCTCCGTCCATGTCTGTGGACGATGCCTACGAAGTGCTCAACCTCCCCAACGGACAGGGACAGTGAGTCACATGCTCTTTTATTATTATTTTACTTTTCACTTCTGCTGTATATTTTATTTCTAGCTCCAAAACCAGCCAGTTTCCCATTCTGACCTGTAAATGAAAGGGAAGTTGTGCTGGTCTTTTCTCCTCTATTGTGTCGTATATCGGAGTGAAACGCTTGAACAAGATAAATCAGCTATTGGCTGATCTCATGTGAGTGACAGGTTGCCCCGCCCTCATCATCAGAGAAGAGAAGAGATGCTGCAAGAGGAACTTATTCTGATTAAAATAAAATAAAATACGATAATATTATGTATGTGACACTATGCTTTTGTTTGTAATCTTTGATTTGATATGAGTTTGTGTGCTTTTTTCTAAGGCATGACGAGAGTAAAATAAGGAAAGCTTACTTCAGATTGGCTCAAAAATACCATCCAGACAAAAACCCAGAGGGCAGGGTAAGCATTCATCACTCAGTCTGATTATCACTGAACAAAGCCATGTGAGAGTCTATAACCAGGCTGTACAATGTGTGTGTGTGTTCAGGACATGTTTGAGAAGGTGAACAAAGCCTACGAGTTCTTGTGCACTAAATCAGCCCGGATCGTGGACGGCCCCGACCCAGAAAACATCATCCTGATCCTGAAGGCCCAGAGTATCCTGTTCAACAGACACAAACAGGGTCAGAACCGCTAACTCCACGCTAACTCCACGCTAAAGGCCCTGATGCACTCACAGACACGCTCTGTTTCCTTCTACGCTTCTTTGCTTTCATTCTTTTGTTCAAAAATAAGTTTGGTAAACCCCTTTCAGTGATAAACTTTTAGTAAACATCCCGATGCTGCTGAGAGTGGCGCTGAGAGTGGCGTTTAGATGAATATGTGCTGCACTTTCCTCTCAATAGCTAAACAAACACAATAAAACTGAGAGAACAGCGGTTCAGAAAGCATCAGATCACAGAGATGTGGATGTTTGCAGCAGCTCTGAGATTCAGATCTTCAGTCATGTTTATTATACAGCTTTAATGTGATTAATGTGATTTAATGTAATTTATACAGCACTTTATACAATAGATGCTTTAAAACAGCAGCTTTACAGAATTAAACATGAAAAACAGTGTCAGAGCCTCAGAGCCACACCCACCTATTACGTCATCAACACACAGACCAATGGGAGCTCAGAGGCGTTTATCAGCCGGTAGTTTGAAGTTGTCACACCAGTTCGTTCTTCTATGTCTCTTGAAGTATATCGGGGCCTTAAAGCAGAATCAGATCACATCTCTAGTTCAGATTCCTGATGTTCACACAATAAATGAGTGATTTAGATTGAACTCTCTCTCCTCTCAGAATTGGAGCCGTATAAATATGCCGGCTACCCCATGCTAATTAAGACCATCACCATGGAGACGGGTGATGAGCAGCTCTTCTCCAAAACTGCTCCGCTGTTGCCGGCAGCCGCTGAACTGGCCTTCCATACAGTGAACTGTTCAGCCCTCAACGCTGAGGAGCTGCGGCGGGAGAACGGCATCGAGGTGAGAGAGTGCTAAAGCACAGTGAAGCACAGTTAAAGCGTGCTGAAGCACAGTTAAAGCGTGCTGAAGCACAGTTAAAGTGCAGTGAAGCACAGTTAAAGCGCAGTGAAGCACAATTAAAGCGCAGTGAAGTACAGTTAATGTGCAGTGAAGCACAGTTAAAGTGCAGTGAAGCACAGTTAAAGTACACTGAAGCACAGTTAAAGCGCCGTGAAGCACAGTTAAATCGCGGTGAAGCACAGTTAAAGCGCCGTGAAGCACAGTTAAAGCGCGGTGAAGCACAATTAAAGCGCTGTGAAGCACAGTTAATGCGCTGTGAAGCACAGTTAAAGCGCTGTGAAGCACAGTTAAAGCGCAGTGAAGCATAGTTAATGCGCAGTGAAGCTCAGTTAAAGTGCCCTGAAGCACAGTTAAATCTCCCTGAAGCACAGTTAATGCGCAGTGAAGCACAGTTTAAGAGCAGTGAAGCACAGTTAAAGCGCCCTGAAGCACAGTTAAAGCACAGCGAAGCACAGTTAAAGCGCCCTGAAGCACAGTTAAAGCGTGGTGAAGCACAGATAAAGCGCGGTGAAGCACAGTTAAAGCGCAGCGAAGCACAGTTAAAGCGCGGTGAAGCACAATTAAAGCGCAGTGAAGTACAGTTAATGCGCAGTGAAGCACAGTTAATGCGCAGTGAAGCACAGTTAATGCGCAGTGAAGCACAGTTAAAGCACCCTGAAGCACAGTTAAAGCGCAGCAAAGCACAGTTAAAGCGCCCTGAAGTACAGTTAAAGTGCAGTGAAGCAGTTAAATAGTTAAAGCGCAGTGAAGCACAGTTAAAGCGCAGTTAAAGCGCGGTGAAGTACAGTTAAATAGTTAAAGCACAGTTAATGCGCAGTGAAGCTCAGTTAAAGCGCCCTGAAGCACAGTTAAAGCGCGGTGAAGCACAGTTAAAGCGCCCTGAAGCACAGTTAAAGTGCAGTGAAGCAGTTAAATAGTTAAAGCGCGGTGAAGCACAGTTAAATAGTTAAAGCACAGTGAAGCACAGTTAATGCGCAGTGAAGCACAGTTAAATAGTTAAAGCACAGTTAATGCGCAGTGAAGCTCAGTTAAAGCGCCCTGAAGCACAGTGAAGCACAGTTAAAGAGCAGTGAAGCACAGTTAAAGCACGCTGAAGCGTAGTTAATGCGCAGTGAAGCACAGTTAAAGCGCCCTGAAGCACAGTTAAAGCGCCCTGAAGCACAGTTAAAGCGCGGTGAAGCACAGTTAAAGTGCAGTGAAGCACAGTTAAAGTG
Source organism: Rutilus rutilus (assembly GCA_021464565.1). Classification (NCBI taxonomy): domain Eukaryota; kingdom Metazoa; phylum Chordata; class Actinopteri; order Cypriniformes; family Leuciscidae; genus Rutilus; species Rutilus rutilus. The sequence goes on along the minus strand of JAJAQA010000024.1, from coordinate 29,946,489 downwards.
CAGTGAAGCACAATTAAAGCGCAGTGAAGTACAGTTAATGTGCAGTGAAGCACAGTTAAAGTGCAGTGAAGCACAGTTAAAGTACACTGAAGCACAGTTAAAGCGCCGTGAAGCACAGTTAAAGCGCCGTGAAGCACAGTTAAAGCGCCGTGAAGCACAGTTAAAGCGCTGTGAAGCACAGTTAAATCGCGGTGAAGCACAGTTAATGCGCTGTGAAGCACAGTTAAAGCGCAGTGAAGCATAGTTAATGCGCAGTGAAGCTCAGTTAAAGTGCCCTGAAGCACAGTTAAATCTCCCTGAAGCACAGTTAATGCGCAGTGAAGCACAGTTAAAGAGCAGTGAAGCACAGTTAAAGCGCCCTGAAGCACAGTTAAAGCACAGCGAAGCACAGTTAAAGCGCCCTTAAGCACAGTTAAAGCGCCCTGAAGCACAGTTAAAGTGCGGTGAAGCACAGTTAAATCACAGTTAAAGCACCCTGAAGCACAGTCAAAGCGCCCTGAAGCACACTTAAAGCGCAGTGAAGCACAGTTAATGCGCAGTGAAGCACAGTTAAAGCACCCTGAAGCACAGTTAAAGTGCAGTGAAGCAGTTAAATAGTTAAAGCGCAGTGAAGCACAGTTAAAGCGCAGTTAATGCGCGGTGAAGTACAGTTAAATAGTTAAAGCACAGTTAATGCGCAGTGAAGCTCAGTTAAAGCGCCCTGAAGCACAGTTAAAGCGCGGTGAAGCACAGTTAAAGCGCCCTGAAGCACAGTTAATGCGCAGTGAAGCACAGTTAAAGCACCCTGAAGCACAGTTAAAGCGCGGTGAAGCACAGTTAAAGCGCCCTGAAGCACAGTTAAAGTGCAGTGAAGCAGTTAAATAGTTAAAGCGCAGTGAAGCACAGTTAAAGCGCAGTTAAAGCGCGGTGAAGCACAGTTAAATAGTTAAAGCACAGTTAAAGCACAGTTAAAGCACAGTTAAAGCACAATGAAGCACAGTTAATGCGCAGTGAAGCACAGTTAAATAGTTAAAGCACAGTTAATGCGCAGTGAAGCTCAGTTAAAGCGCCCTGAAGCACAGTTAAAGCGCCCTGAAGCACAGTTAAAGCGCCCTGAAGCACAGTTAAAGCGCCCTGAAGCACAGTTAAAGCGCGGCGAAGCACAGTTAAAGCGCGGCGAAGCACAGTTAAAGCGCAGCGAAGCACAGTTAAAGCGCGGTGAAGCACAGTTAAAGCGCTGTGAAGCACAGTTAAAGAGCGGTGAAGCACAGTTAAAGCGCAGCGAAGCACAGTTAATGCGCAGTGAAGCACAGTTAAAGAGCAGTGAAGCACAGTTAAAGCGCCCTGAAGCACAGTTAAAGCACAGCGAAGCACAGTTAAAGCGCCCTTAAGCACAGTTAAAGCGCCCTGAAGCACAGTTAAAGCGCTGTGAAGCACAGTTAAAGAGCGGTGAAGCACAGTTAAAGCGCGGTGAAGCACAGTTAAAGCGCAGCGAAGCACAGTTAAAGCGCGGTGAAGCACAGTTAAAGCGCGGTGAAGCACAGTTAAAGCGCTGTGAAGCACAGTTAAAGAGCGGTGAAGCACAGTTAAAGCGCGGTGAAGCACAGTTAAAGCGCGGTGAAGCACAGTTAAAGCGCGGTGAAGCACAGTTAAAGAGCAGTGAAGCACAGTTAAAGCGCCCTGAAGCACAGTTAAAGCGCCCTGAAGCACAGTTAAAGAGCAGTGAAGCACAGTTAAAGCGCCCTGAAGCACAGTTAAAGCGCCCTGAAGCACAGTTAAAGCGCGGTGAAGCACAGTTAAAGCGCTGTGAAGCACAGTTAAAGAGCGGTGAAGCACAGTTAAAGCGCCCTGAAGCACAGTTAAAGCGCAGCGAAGCACAGTTAAAGCGCGGTGAAGCACAGTTAAAGCGCGGTGAAGCACAGTTAAAGCGCGGTGAAGCACAGTTAAAGCGCAGCGAAGCACAGTTAAAGAGCAGTGAAGCTCAGTTAAAGCGCGCTGAAGCACAGTTACCGGCGGTGTGCCTGAGATCGGATGCTAACGCTGTGTGTGTGTGTGTGTGTGTATGCGCAGATGCTGATGGAGGCTCTGTGTCGCTGCGTGGCTGTGCTCACGGCCTCCAGCAAACCTGAGGACATGGCAGTACAGGTGCGTCCACAACCACAGTCAGCCATCACTGAGCACATGAAGAGCGAGCTCACAGTGTGTGTGTGTGTGTGTGTGTTCTTCAGGTGTGCGGGCACGTCTGTCGGTGCTATAGCGTCGCTGCTCAGTTCGAGGAGTGCAGGGAGAAAATTGTTGAGCTTCCCAACATTATCAGAGATGTCTGTCACATTCTCTATTACAGCAAGGTAAGCACACCCATGGCTTTATTGCACAAACATGAGTCCTGTACAGTGTCATAGACCATGAAATAGAGGTTATGGAAACAGAATTATGGAATAGGTATGAACCTTTACAGATGCTAGCTCACAAAATGCCCTATCATGCTATTTTAAAGGCTCTTTACTTTTTGTAGTTTCCTTCAACAGGTTTACATGCATCTGAGGTAAAAAAAAATGTCTGAAACGGTTAGTTCGAAGATTCAGTCTCTCTAAATCCCGCCTCTCTGAGAGCTGCTCTGCTCTGATTGGTCGGAAACCAAACACTCATTATCATATCTGAATTTCAGCGCTTGATCACAGTGATATGAACAGTAACGATGGCGTGGGTTTTACTGTATCAATCTCATCAAAATGGATTTGCTTTGGCAGCAGAAAACAGCGTCTTCTCGACATGAACAACACGAACCAAACTCTTCCATGCTGCGTCCCAATTCGCCTACTTATACTACAACCTAAAAGTATGTACTCTTTTTGTGAAGAAAAAGTACATACTTTTGAGTGTGTAGCAAAAGAGTAGGCAAGCTTTGGGACATACTACTTCGTCATCTTAACGGACAGATCTGTCGCGTACATCCTGTCACTGTAAACTGCCCTGTCAATCATCTTGTCACAGTTAAAATTCGCCATTCAATTTAATTTAATTTCCTACCGTTTCGAAGAGAAATGTAGTTGCCCGTTCATCTGCCAGTCGTGGGTCTTTCACGCGGAGACTCTCCTCATGTGTTTGCAATTTGAATATAATGATGCATTTAAAAGTTAATGGCTAAACGTATCTTTACAAAAGTTCACAATGCTGCTGCAGATGCAATATAATGTAGAAAACATTGAAGAAATACATTTTCGTCAGGTTAGATACTGATAATTAATCACTCAAACCCCTTGATCTAAACCTCTCTACATAACCGCCGGACTCGCGCGTCCTCCATGTCTGTAGTTTTTTAACACTTCACTCGTGTTTGTAGTTCTAACCGAATCCTCGTCCAGCGCGCGATGGGTTGTGGGCAATATTTGCCGTTAGAGTACGCATCGATCTGCACTTCGGATTCTGACCGGAAATAGTAGACCATCCGGGTATCTTTGGAACACTCATTTCAACATACTACGATTTGGGATGTACTAATTCGAATCATTTTCTAATACTATTTAGGACGGATAGTATGCGAATTGGGATGCAGCACCAGTCTCAGATACACTACAGTGTTTGAGGGCGGGGCTAAGAGACGCTGCTCAGCCAATCAAGACCAGAGGCAGGCATTATGCCAATTAGTTACAAACCTTTAGATTCAGCAGGAAGTGAGACTGAATTACTGACGACTCGTTTCAGTTCAGAATCACTTCTTTCTTTTGGAGACAAAAACTCCATTTATCTACACTTTGAAACTTTGCAGAGCTTTTACATTCACAAACAGCTTTATTACACACTACATAAAAAATTATATTTGTAAAACGCATAATGGGCCACATTTAAAGGGCTGTAGTCTACTCATAATTGTTTTATTGTTTTTTGTAAGTTACAAGGTATATATTACAGATAAAAAGTTCCCTTAAAATGTTACTTTGGATTTCTTGCACCAAAATAAATTGTTAAACGAAATCACAACAAAATCATTGTCACAAGTTACATGTACCCACTGTAGTGAAAACAGCAAATTATACATAATTACAAGCAACTAAACGAACCCTAACCCTACAGTACGTACATGATGCTGTTCATTAATATTACTCAGATTTGTGTATTTTACAGTGCAACAAGGACACCTTCAAATAAAGGGTTACACTTTATTTTAAGGTGTCATTGTTACAGTGTAATTATACATTTAAGTACTGAGTAATATTAAGTAACTGCATGTACTTACTATAGGGTAGGATTAGGGTTTAGTTGCATGTAATTATGCATAATTTACTGTTATTACTATGGTAAGTATATGAAACATATGAAACAAGGACACTGTAAAATAACAGGGCCTTTTAGTCCCTTTTAGACCCTCTTTCTGAGTTTGAGTAATTTTTTAAAATGAATGTGTTACCCTTATGAAAGTCTAATACCGTGTCTACACCGAATGCGACAATGTGAACGTTGCAAATGATTTGACCGTGTCAGAAGTAGAACGAGCGCTTGAAGAACGTCAGAAATACAGGCATCGGTTTAGTGTCGACAGCAGCACTGATTATAATGGCTTCTGTAATGCCTCTATAATAACAGTATAATATATAATAAACGTGTCTGCTCTCTCTGTCTCAGGGTCTGCCCCGTCTGGCGTCGGTGGCGGTTCAGTGTGTGAGCTCGTTCGCCGTGGACTTCTTCCTGCAGACGCACCTGTACCAGGCCGGTGTCCTCTGGCACCTGCTAGCGAACCTGTTCTGCTACGACTTCACACTGGAGGAGAGCGGCGTCCAGGCCAGCCAGGAGAGCAACCAGCAGGAGGTGTCGAACCGGCTGGCCAAGCTGAGCCTGCTGGCCCTGGGCCGTCTGGCGGGGTACAGCTCTGCTCTAGAACCAGAGGATGGGCCTGTCGGAGAACCCAACGGAGCCGCTCACCCGCCGGAGAACCCTGCCATCCGCAAGAGCCTGGCTGCCATGCTCACGCCATACATCTCTCGCAAACTGGGCGGCAGCTCCCCGGCCGAGGTGAGAAACACTCTAGAGGCTGTATATGAAGACAAACTGTTCATTTTGACAGCAAATTTTGATTTCGTTTTAGTCACAGTCTTTTGACTGAAATGGCATGTAGTTTTAGTCATATTTTAGACAACTGAATTGTTTTAATTTGTCTAGTTTTAGTCAACAAAATACATCAAGATTTACTAAATCTACTGTAGATTTAGTCGACTAAAATCTTGATGTATTTCGTTGACTAAAATCTAATGGGTTTAGTTAGATTGTAATGCATTAATTTAGAATTTCTCTAAAATGTCCAAACCCATTATATACTCCCGTAGAAAACATCTATTTCCCTGTTGATATGAATTATTTTAAAGTTTGAACATGCAATACAGACACAGATCTAACTGCTGTTTAACTGCTGTGACATAAATCAAATCTTAAAATTAAGTAAAACCACTTCTTCTAAAGTAGAGTTCTGTAAAGACGTAACCGACTGTGTTTACGTGAATACTCTCCAAACGGACACTTAGACATAATGTTGTGTGTATTTGTCCATTCAGAGGCGAAAGAGAGCTCAGTTCAGGACTCGCGCGCTGTACAGCTTTCTATGTGCATGACTGCACGCTTCGAGTGTGTGTGTGTGTGTGTGTGTGTGTGTGTGTGTGTGTGTGTAACCGCACCGAATACAGCTTTCTTTTGCGTCATCACTCTTGTTCAGATCTATCCATGTCTGCTCTTCTCTCTCTCCCAGACATGCCTCAAGCCCATGCCAGCTCATGTCCCGCTCATGCTAGCTCATGTCCCGCTCATGTCCCGCTCATGCCTTCTCATGTCCCGCTCATGTCCCGCTCATGTCCCGCTCATGCCAGCTCATGTCCCGCTCATGTCCCGCTCATGCCCCGCTCATGTCCAGCTCATGTCCAGCTCATGTCCAGCTCATGCCCCGCTCATGTCCCGCTCATGTCCCGCTCATGTCCAGCTCATGTCCAGCTCATGTCCAGCTCATGTCCAGCTCATGCCCCGCTCATGTCCCGCTCATGTCCCGCTCATGTCCAGCTCATGTCCCGCTCATGTCCCGCTCATGTCCCGCTCATGTCCAGCTCATGTCCCGCTCATGTCCCGCTCATGTCCAGCTCATGTCCCGCTCATGTCCCGCTCATGTCCAGCTCATGTCCAGCTCATGTCCAGCTCATGTCCCGCTCATGCCCCGCTCATGTCCCGCTCATGTCCCGCTCATGTCCCGCTCATGTCCAGCTCATGTCCCGCTCATGTCCCGCTCATGTCCAGCTCATGTCCCGCTCATGTCCAGCTCATGTCCAGCTCATGCCAGCTCATGTCCCGCTCATGTCAGCTCATGTCCAGCTCATGTCTCGCTCATGCCAGCTCATGTCCCGCTCATGTCCAGCTCATGTCCCGCTCATGTCCCGCTCAAGCCAGCTCATGTCCCGCTCATGTCCAGCTCATGTCCCGCTCATGTCCCGCTCAAGCCAGCTCATGTCCCGCTCATGCCAGCTCATGTCCCGCTCATGTCCAGCTCATGTCCAGCTCAAGCCAGCTCATGTCCCGCTCATGTCCAGCTCATGTCCCGCTCATGTCCCGCTCATGTCCAGCTCATGTCCCGCTCATGTCCCGCTCATGTCCCGCTCATGTCCAGCTCATGTCCAGCTCATGCCAGCTCATGTCCCGCTCATGTCCCGCTCATGTCCCGCTCATGTCCCGCTCATGTCCCGCTCATGTCCAGCTCATGTCCAGCTCATGTCCAGCTCATGTCCCGCTCATGTCCAGCTCATGTCCAGCTCATGCCAGCTCATGTCCCGCTCATGTCCAGCTCATGTCCCGCTCATGCCAGCTCATGTCCCGCTCATGTCCCGCTCATGTCCCGCTCATGTCCAGCTCATGTCCAGCTCAAGCCAGCTCATGTCCCGCTCATGTCCAGCTCATGTCCAGCTCATGTCTCGCTCATGTCCAGCTCATGTCCAGCTCATGTCCCGCTCATGTCCCGCTCATGTCCCGCTCATGTCCCGCTCATGTCCAGCTCATGTCCCGCTCATGTCCAGCTCATGTCCAGCTCATGTCCCGCTCATGTCCCGCTCATGTCCAGCTCATGTCCCGCTCATGTCCCGCTCATGTCCCGCTCATGTCCAGCTCATGTCCAGCTCATGTCCAGCTCATGTCCAGCTCATGTCCCGCTCATGTCCCGCTCATGCCAGCTCATGTCCAGCTTCATGTCCCGCTTCATGTCCAGCTCATGTCCAGCTCATGTCCAGCTCATGTCCAGCTCATGTCCAGCTCATGTCCCGCTCATGTCCAGCTCATGTCCAGCTCATGTCCAGCTCATGTCCCGCTCATGTCCAGCTCATGTCCAGCTCATGTCCAGCTCATGTCCCGCTCATGTCCCGCTTCATGTCCAGCTCATGTCCCGCTTCATGTCCAGCTCATGTCCCGCTCATGTCCCGCTCATGTCCCGCTCATGTCCAGCTCATGTCCCGCTCATGTCCCGCTCATGTCCAGCTCATGTCCAGCTCATGTCCAGCTCATGTCCCGCTCATGTCCCGCTCATGCCAGCTCATGTCCAGCTCATGTCCCGCTTCATGTCCCGCTTCATGTCCCGCTTCATGTCCAGCTCATGTCCAGCTCATGTCCAGCTCATGTCCAGCTCATGTCCAGCTCATGTCCAGCTCATGTCCCGCTCATGTCCAGCTCATGTCCAGCTCATGTCCCGCTCATGTCCCGCTTCATGTCCAGCTCATGTCCCGCTTCATGTCCAGCTCATGTCCCGCTCATGTCCCGCTCATGTCCCGCTCATGTCCAGCTCATGTCCAGCTCATGTCCCGCTCATGCCAGCTCATGTCCAGCTCATGTCCAGCTCATGTCCAGCTCATGTCCAGCTCATGTCCCGCTCATGTCCCGCTTCATGTCCAGCTCATGTCCCGCTCATGTCCAGCTCATGTCCAGCTCATGTCCCGCTCATGCCAGCTCATGTCCAGCTCATGTCCAGCTCATGTCAGCTCATGTCCAGCTCATGTCCCGCTCATGTCCCGCTTCTCATCATTCTGACTGGATCTCTGCCCAGTCAGCCCTGGCCCCTCCCTAACATTTTCGTCTAATTTTTATTCGTTGACGAAAATGTCAGTAGATTTTCGTCATAGTTTTTGTCATTCAAAACTGTTTTTATTAAGTAATCGTCTCTGAAAAAATGTTAATGAAAATAATGACAAATTATTTGTCAATGAAATGAACACTGTAACCAAACACACACAGTACTGTACGCCTGAAGGGTGGCTTCACACATGGCTCATCATATTTTAGGTTTGGAAGTGTCTGTTTTATAAAATAAACATTCAAATGTGCTTGTTTGTTCATATGTGGTTCTTGTGTTCGTATCAGGTTCTCAAGTTGTTGAATAGCAACTCGGAGAACCCGTATCTGATCTGGAACAACGGGACGCGAGCCGAGCTGATGGAGTTCCTGGAGGAGCAGCAGGAGAGCAACATCAAGAGAGTGAGACACACACACACACACTCCTCCTCTCACACTCCTCATCTCACACAGTGCTCAGTTTCTCCTCTCTATTCGTGTTTGTGTGTGTGTAGGGCGAGTGTGATAAGAACTTCGGATCAGAGTTCTTGTTCAGTGAACACGGGAAGGAGCTAATCGTGGGAGAGATCTTCATCCGGGTATATAACGAGCAGCCTACGTTTCCCCTGGAGGTGAGAGAGCGTTAGTGTTCCTGAGTCTCTTCTGCTCACAAACACAGCATTTATTTTACAGTGTGTTTTGTAACATTATAAATATCTTTACTGTCACTTCTGATCAATTTAATGCGTCCTTGATGAATGGAAGTGTTCATTTCCAAAGTCTGAATTTAAAGCCGTGTGTGTTGTGTGTGTCTGCTGAGCGCTGTACTCTCTCTCTCCCGTTAGTATCCGAAGGCGCTGGCGTCGAGTCTGCTGGATTACGTGGGCTCTCAGGCGCAGTACTTGCACACACTCCTGGCCATGACCCAGGCCAGTAAAGTGGAGTCGCAGCATCACGCTCAGAGACTGCGCTGGGCCGAGATGGCTCTCGAAGCGCTCCGTAACGTCATCAAGAACAACACAGGTGCTCAAGCGAGGAGGATCTCTGTGACGGTTCCTGTAGGATCAGTGTGTTTAACCTGTGCTCTGTGTGTGTGTGTGTGTGTGTGTGTGGCTCTGCAGGCTCTGAGACTGAGTGCATCGGACACTTCAAGCTGCTCTTCTCTCTGCTGAGGGTTCACGGCGCCGGGAAGGTCCAACAGCTCGGTCTGGAGGTGCGCATGTCCTGCAACACACACGTCTCACACACCGCTGTTATTAGCCACTGTCTCTGTTCTCATCTGCTTGTGCTTTAACTGTAGGTGGTGAACACCGTCACATCAAACCAGGACTGTGTCATTAACATCGCAGAATCACTAGTTCTTCCCAATCTGCTGGTGCTGCTGCACTCCTTACCTTCCAGTAAGACTTCTGAAACATTCAAAGACTCGACGTGGACTCGACATAAACTTGACATAGACATGACAGTCTCGACAGTCTCGGCATGGACTCGGCATGGACTTGACATAGACACGACATACACGACATAGACACCACGACATAGGCACGACATGGACTCAAGTCCTCGACATAGACTTGACATAGACACCTCAACATGGACTAGACATATACTCGATATAGACACGACATAGACATGACATAGGCATGACATAGACTCAACATAGACTTGACAGTCTCGACAGTCTCGACATGGACTCGACATGAAATCGACATTAACTTGACATAGACACGACATACACGATATAGACACCACGACATAGGCACGACATGGACTCGAGTCCTCGACATAATTTCGAGTCCTCGACATAGACTTGACATACACCTCGACATGGACTCAATATGGACTCAACATGGACTAGACATATACTCGATATAGACACGACATAGACACGACGTAGACTTCTGGCTTCATCCCTATCTGCTGGACGCTGAAGAACAAACACAGACACACACCTGTATATACAGTGTCTTATACAATGACATTATTATATTTCTATATACCTCCTTATACATATTCTTTCATAAAAGTCTATATTTAAGCTATTTACACTTTATTTAATTTGTCTATATAAAGCACTTTTAATTATGATTGTGTATGAAATGTGCTGTATAAATAAATGTGGCTTTACCTTAATAGTTCAATTGAGCATAAAATCCACAATAAATAGTTTTTATAGCAGTTTTTATGACTATATCTATGAAAATGTTTATGACTATTTAATCATAGGATATATTTCTATAATTATGGTAAAAAAAATATTTTTATTATGAATATTTATTTATAAAATAAAGTCCTAAAACTATAATAAATATTTTTCATATTTAAAAAAATATAGTCCCATAATTATGGTAAATATTTTGTATTATTTAAAATATGTATAAAAGTCTCATAACTTTGGAAAATGTTTAATATGTAAAATATTTATGAATATCTATTTATAAAATATAGTCCTAAAACTATTGTAAATATTTTTAATAATTAACAAATATATATGAATCTTATTTAAAAAATATAGTCCTAAACCTATAGTAAATATTTTTAATGTTTACAAATATTTATGAATATTTATGAATATGGTAAATATTTTGAATATTTCAATTGAATTTCAAATATGAAAAATGAAAATTGATTTCTTCATGAAAGCCCTGACTCGTGCTCCTGTCCGACTGATTGATGTGTTTCTTCTCTCTGCAGGCCGTCAGCTGGTGCTGGAGACACTTTACGCTCTGACCTCCAACACTAAGATCATCACAGAGGCCATGAACAAAGGTCAGCGTGACATCATTTCCTGTAGAAATACCCCAATAGCAGATTTCCTCTGTGAATCCCTTAGATGGTTTAGTCACTGCAGCTGTGTCTGACCTCTCTCCTCTCAGGTGCGCTGATCTACCTGTTAGATCTGTTCTGTAACTCCACCCACCCTCAGGTGCGCACACAGACCGCAGAGCTCTTCTCCAAGATGACCTCAGACAAGCTGGTGGGACCCAAGGTGAGACTGTGGCTGTGTGTGGAGACTTTAGCGTAGGAGCAGCACTGCTTCCTTCTCCTGTGTTTCTGATCATAGATGTGTTTATTACCCATAACTCTCTGCCTGCGCTGAGTGTCGAGTGTTTCCCACAGGTGCGTCTGACCCTGGTGCGCTTCTTGCCGGCCGTGTTCATGGACGCCATGCGGGACAATCCCGAGGCGGCTGTGCACATATTCGAGGGAACGCACGAGAACCCGGAGCTGATCTGGAACGACAGCTCGAGAGAGACGGTCTCCACCACCGTCAGAGAGATGATGCTGGAGTGAGTTATCTTACATCACACTATCCTCATTCCCTGATCACTCCTCCTGCTGGAGTGAGCTATCCTACATCACACTATCCTCATTCCCTGATCACTCCTCCTGCTGGAGTGAGCTATCCTACATCACACTATCCTCATTCCCTGCTCACTCCTCCTGCTGGAGTGAGTTATGTTACATCACACTATCCTCATTCCCTGATCACTCCTCCTGCTGGAGTGAGTTATCCTACATCACACTATTCTCATTCCCTGCTCACTCCTCCTGCTGGAGTGAGTTATGTTACATCACACTATCCTCATTCCCTGATCACTCCTCCTGCTGGAGTGAGTTATCCTACATCACACTATCCTCATTCCCTGCTCACTCCTCCTGCTGGAGTGAGTTATCCTACATCACACTATCCTCATTCCCTGATCACTCCTGCTGGAGTGAGTTATCCTACATCACACTATCCTTACTCCCTGATCACTCCTCCTGCTGGAGTGAGTTATCCTACATCACACTATCCTCATTCCCTGCTCACTCCTCCTGCTGGAGTGAGCTATCCTACATCACACTATTCTCATTCCCTGATCACTCCTCCTGCTGGAGTGAGTTATCCTACATCACACTATTCTCATTCCCTGCTCACTCCTCCTGCTGGAGTGAGTTATGTTACATCACACTATCCTCATTCCCGGATCACTCCTCCTGCTGGAGTGAGTTATCCTACATCACACTATCCTCATTCCCTGCTCACTCCTCCTGCTGGAGTGAGTTATCCTACATCACACTATCCTCATTCCCTGATCACTCCTGCTGGAGTGAGTTATCCTACATCACACTATCCTCACTCCCTGATCACTCCTCCTGCTGGAGTGAGTTATCCTACATCACACTATCCTCATTCCCTGCTCACTCCTCCTGCTGGAGTGAGCTATCCTACATCACACTATCCTCATTCCCTGCTCACTCCTCCTGCTGGAGTGAGTTATCTTACATCACACTATCCTCATTCCCTGATCACTCCTCCTGCTGGAGTGAGCTATCCTACATCACACTATCCTCATTCCCTGATCACTCCTGCTGGAGTGAGTTATCCTACATCACACGATCCTCATTCCCTGATCACTCCTCCTGCTGGAGTGATTTATCCTACATCACACTATCCTCATTCCCTGCTCACTCCTCCTGCTGGAGTGAGCTATCCTACATCACACTATCCTCATTCCCTGATCACTCCTCCTGCTGGAGTGATTTATCCTACATCACACTATCCTCATTCCCTGCTCACTCCTCCTGCTGGAGTGAGTTATCCTACATCACACTATCCTCATTCCCTGCTCACTCCTCCTGCTGGAGTGAGTTATCCTACATCACACTATCCTCACTCCCTGATCACTCCTCCTGCTGGAGTGAGTTATCCTACATCACACTATCCTCATTCCCTGCTCACTCCTCCTGCTGGAGTGAGTTATCTTACATCACACTATCCTCATTCCCTGATCACTCCTCCTGCTGGAGTGAGCTATCCTACATCACACTATTCTCATTCCCTGATCACTCCTCCTGCTGGAGTGAGTTATCCTACATCACACTATTCTCATTCCCTGCTCACTCCTCCTGCTGGAGTGAGTTATGTTACATCACACTATCCTCATTCCCTGATCACTCCTCCTGCTGGAGTGAGTTATCCTACATCACACTATCCTCATTCCCTGCTCACTCCTCCTGCTGGAGTGAGTTATCCTACATCACACTATCCTCATTCCCTGATCACTGCTCCTGCTGGAGTGAGTTATCCTACATCACACTATCCTCATTCCCTGATCACTGCTCCTGCTGGAGTGAGCTATCCTACATCACACTATCCTCATTCCCTGATCACTCCTGCTGGAGTGAGTTATCCTACATCACACTATCCTCATTCCCCGATCACTCCTCCTGCTGGAGTGAGTTATCCTACATCACACTATCCTCATTCCCTGATCACTCCTGCTGGAGTGAGTTATCCTACATCACACTATCCTCATTCCCTGCTCACTCCTCCTGCTGGAGTGAGCTATCCTACATCACACTATCCTCATTCCCTGATCACTCCTCCTGCTGGAGTGATTTATCCTACATCACACTATCCTCATTCCCTGCTCACTCCTCCTGCTGGAGTGAGTTATCCTACATCACACTATCCTCATTCCCTGCTCACTCCTCCTGCTGGAGTGAGCTATCCTACATCACACTATCCTCATTCCCTGCTCACTCCTCCTGCTGGAGTGAGTTATCTTACATCACACTATCCTCATTCCCTGATCACTCCTCCTGCTGGAGTGATTTATCCTACATCACACTATCCTCATTCCCTGCTCACTCCTCCTGCTGGAGTGAGCTATCCTACATCACACTATCCTCATTCCCCGATCACTCCTCCTGCTGGAGTGAGTTATCCTACATCACACTATCCTCATTCCCTGATCACTCCTGCTGGAGTGAGTTATCCTACATCACACTATCCTCATTCCCTGATCACTCCTGCTGGAGTGAGTCATCCTACATCACACTATCCTCATTCCCTGCTCACTCCTCCTGCTGGAGTGAGCTATCCTACATCACACTATCCTCATTCCCTGCTCACTCCTCCTGCTGGAGTGAGTTATCTTACATCACACTATCCTCATTCCCTGATCACTCCTCCTGCTGGAGTGATTTATCCTACATCACACTATCCTCATTCCCTGCTCACTCCTCCTGCTGGAGTGAGCTATCCTACATCACACTATCCTCATTCCCCGATCACTCCTCCTGCTGGAGTGAGTTATCCTACATCACACTATCCTCATTCCCTGATCACTGCTCCTGCTGGAGTGAGTTATCCTACATCACACTATCCTCATTCCCTGATCACTGCTCCTGCTGGAGTGAGCTATCCTACATCACACTATCCTCATTCCCTGATCACTCCTGCTGGAGTGAGTTATCCTACATCACACTATCCTCATTCCCCGATCACTCCTCCTGCTGGAGTGAGTTATCCTACATCACACTATCCTCATTCCCTGATCACTCCTGCTGGAGTGAGTTATCCTACATCACACTATCCTCATTCCCTGATCACTCCTCCTGCTGGAGTGATTTATCCTACATCACACTATCCTCATTCCCTGCTCACTCCTCCTGCTGGAGTGAGCTATCCTACATCACACTATCCTCATTCCCTGATCACTCCTCCTGCTGGAGTGATTTATCCTACATCACACTATCCTCATTCCCTGCTCACTCCTCCTGCTGGAGTGAGTTATCCTACATCACACTATCCTCATTCCCTGATCACTCCTGCTGGAGTGAGTTATCCTACATCACACTATCCTCACTCCCTGATCACTCCTCCTGCTGGAGTGAGTTATCCTACATCACACTATCCTCATTCCCTGCTCACTCCTCCTGCTGAAGTGAGTTATCTTACATCACACTATCCTCATTCCCTGATCACTCCTCCTGCTGGAGTGATTTATCCTACATCACACTATCCTCATTCCCTGCTCACTCCTCCTGCTGGAGTGAGCTATCCTACATCACACTATCCTCATTCCCTGATCACTCCTCCTGCTGGAGTGAGCTATCCTACATCACGCTATCCTCATTCCCTGATCACTCCTGCTGGAGTGAGTTATCCTACATCACACTATCCTCATTCCCCGATCACTCCTCCTGCTGGAGTGAGTTATCCTACATCACACTATCCTCATTCCCTGATCACTCCTCCTGCTGGAGTGAGCTATCCTACATCACACTATCCTCATTCCCTGATCACTCCTCCTGCTGGAATGAGCTATCCTACATCACACTATCCTCATTCCCTGATCACTCCTCCTGCTGGAGTGAGCTATCCTACATCACACTATCCTCATTCCCTGATCACTCCTCCTGCTGGAGTGAGCTATCCTACATCACACTATCCTCATTCCCTGATCACTCCTCCTGCTGGAGTGAGCTATCCTACATCACACTATCCTCATTCCCTGATCACTCCTCCTGCTGGAGTGAGCTATCCTACATCACACTATCCTCATTCCCTGATCACTCCTGCTGGAGTGAGTTATCCTACATCACACTATCCTCATTCCCTGATCACTCCTGCTCATTTACTCTTCTTCCTTTCCTCAGGCATTTTAAGCAGCAGAAAGACAATCCTGATGTCAACTGGAAGGTGAGGAGTTTTTTTGTGTCAAAATTTAGTTTTACAGTCGTGAATTATCATTATTTTTGATAATTTAATTTGTGTGTGTCTCAGCTGCCGGAGGAGTTCTCCGTTGCGTACGGAGCGGGACAGGGAGAGCTGGAGGTCGGAGGAGTGTTTCTGCGCATCTTCATTGCTCAGCCCGGATGGGTTCTGCGGAAGCCCAGAGAGTTCCTGGTGTCGTTGATGGACACTCTGACGGCGCTGCTGGAGAAGAACAACCCCAGTGTGAGTGTGACTACAGAGACGGGTGTGTGTGTACGGGTGTGTTCTCCTGACGGGTGTGTGTACTGCTGTGTTCTCCTGACGGGTGTGTGCACTGCTGTGTTCTCCTGACGGGTGTGTGCACTGCTGTGTTCTCCTGACGGGTGTGTGAACTGCTGTGTTCTCCTGACGGGTGTGTGAACGGGTGTGTTCTCCTGACGGGTGTGTGCACTGCTGTGTTCTCCTGACGGGTGTGTGAACGGGTGTGTGTTCTCCTGACGGGTGTGTGTACTGCTGTGTTCTCCTGACGGGTGTGTGAACGGGTGTGTTCTCCTGACCGGGTGTGTGTACGGGTGCGTTCTCCTGACGGCTGTGTGTTCGGGTGTGTACACGGGTGTGTTCTCCTGACGGGTCTGTGTACGCCTGTGTTCTCCTGACGGGTGTGTGCACGGGTGTGTTCTCCTGATGGGTGTGTGTACTGCTGTGTTCTCCTGACGGGTGTGTGAACGGGTGTGTGTTCTCCTGACGGCTGTGTGTTCGGGTGTGTACACGGCTGTGTTCTCCTGACGGGTGTGTGTTCTCCTGACGGGTGTGTGTACGGGTGTGTTCTCCTGACGGTTGTGTGTACGGGTGTGTTCTCCTGACGGGTGTGTGTACGGGTGTGTTCTCCTGACGGGTGTGTGTTCTCCTCAGGGCGAGGCGCTGGAGACAGTCACCACTGCAGCAGTGTGTCTCTTCAGCACACACACTCAGCTGGCGGATCAGGTGCCTCCTCTCGGGCATCTCCCGCGGGTGCTGACGGCGCTCGGACACAAGAACAACGCTGTGCCCAAGAGTGCCATCAGACTCATACACGTGCTGTCAGACAACGAGGTGCTGCTCACACACAAGCTCTCACACTCTCTCACACACACACACACACACACACACACACACACACACACACACACACACACACACACACACACTCACACTCACTCACACTCTCTCACACAAACACACACACACTTACTGTGATTGTCAGAAAAGGAAGCTTGTTTCTGCCACGCAATACATAAAGGTTATTGAGACTTTTTATCTCACAATTCTAAATTCTTGCAAGTGTAATTGCAAGTTTATGACTGAAACAAGTCTCCATAGTTCTAATAATATACTACTAAGTACACTAATATAATACTTCTATATCAAGTAGTTTTAAATAATAAGTAATAAGTGCTGAGTAATGTGGTGTGTGTGGCTGAAGTGTTTATAGTAATAATAAGTGATGTGTGTGTTGCTGCAGCTGTGTGTGTGGATAATAAGTGTGTGTGTGTGTGTTGCTGCAGCTGTGTGTGGATAATAAGTGTGTGTGTGTTGCTGTAGTTGTGTGTGCGGATAATAATTGTGTGTGTGTGCGGAAAATAAGTGTGTGTGTGTTGCTGCAGCTTTGTGTGTGGATAATAAGTGTGTGTGTGTTGCTGTAGTTGTGTGTGCGGATAATAAGTGTGTGTGTGTGTTGCTGCAGTTGTGTGTGCGCTCCATGGCGGCTCTGGAGGCCATCGGGCCGCTGATGACGGGGATGAAGCTCAGGGCTGATATGGCAGGACTGGCCTGTGAGGCTCTGAACCGCATGTTCCAGCGAGAGCAGAACGAACTCGTGGCTCAGGTAACCCTCACACTCTCACACACACTCACACACACACAGAACAAGCTCGTGGCTCAGGTGACCCTCACACTTTCACACACACTCACACTCACAGACACACAGAACAAGCTCGTGGCTCAGGTGACAGGAGCAGCCTCACACTCTTCATCACAGCTACAGGATGGCTCAGGAACTGAAAACACACTATATCTGTGCATATATAGGTTAATATTAATAGTAATATTAATTAGGGATGCACCGAAACCACTTTTTCCAGAACAAGGCCGATACAATACCTGTATTTTAACCGCATTTGTAATTTTTTAATATATTAGGAAGAGAAACCAAAAGAATATGAATCATTTGTTGATTTGTTTAGCAAATTTCCTTCAGTTATTTTCATGCTTAATTAAGCCTGTTAAAATGTATTGAACAAGTTTCTGTTACTTTCTCTGTTCATTTTTAGGGTTTGGTATCGTTTGAAATTTAACAATTCCAATTTCGATTCTGCTTATCGATTCCGATTCTTAACGATTCCTAATTTCGCTTCCAATAAGGTAAAAAAAAAAAAGAATCAATATTATTCACATTTAGTCTTATTGCAAAACATTTAATTGTAGCTGAATCTCACCGGCCTTTAGCACCTGATCATGCCGCCAGCGGTCGCGGCCCTCCCCCAGGGCTGTTGGGCAGCTGCTTTAGATGTGCTCTAGGGAACCCCTCTCAAGGAACAGAGGACATGCTGGTGAGTCATTCCTACCCCAGATGTGGAGATTCTCTGGGCTAGGAAGGACATCATAGACTGCTCGGATCAAGAACTTGATCTGCTGTGGATCTGCCTGCCAGATCTCGGTCCAAGAGATCTTCTTTTCCAGTACAGCCTCTCCCACCTTGTCCATGCTCCCTGCTGCCAACCAAAGCCCTGTGTCTCAGCCGGGACTCTGCTATCTCTAGGCCTTCCTGTGCTCTCCACTTCCTACCTGTCCGCACCGTGATGCCTGCTGATGCCACCCTCGGGTCCTTAGAGTCCCGATAGAGTTGTGTCTCTCTGGTGCGAAAGACCTTAAACTCCTCATTGGGGCTGCTAAACTGGAGCTCCCTGATGCTACAGTCAAAGACACTACAAAAATTCATGGCAAGGGCAAAGAGAATAACTGAGATGGTGCACCCAGTTATGATCCCCTTTTCAAGCAGGTGCCATTCTGATGTTAAGTTCCCCGAAGTGACTCTAAGCCTGATGTTCCTGTAGTAGTTCAGGATGAGGTCCTTTACCTTAGGTGCGTGGTGGCGATCCAGGGTTGTCTCAACGAGATTGTGGGGAATGGAGCCGTATGCGTTGGCAAGGTTAAGCCAAAGCACCACTATGTCTCCCTTTCCTTCGCAAGCCTCTCTGATCAGCTGCGTGACAACCCCAGTGTGTTCTAGGCAACCCGGCACTCCTGGAATGCAACCTTTTTGCACAGAGGTGTCTATGTAACCATTCTTGAGGAGAAAGTCTGTCATCCATCGGGCTAGAACACTGAAGAAGATCTTCCCCTCCACGCTGAGAAGCGAGATGGATCTGAACTGCTCCAGTTTGGTTGAGTTTTCCTCCTTCGGTATCCCTCCGCATGCCTCCACTGGTCTGCTACCCTACGCCACACTACTCGCAAGATCTTCCATAGGATCTTGAGGAGTTCAGGGCAACGCTTATACACCTTGTAGGGTACACCACTGGGTCCTGGAGCGAAGCTGGCTCTGGCTGCTGAAACCACCTCCTGCACTTCCATCAATGTGGGCTCTCTGATGTTGAAGTCCACCGTGGGAGATGGTACGTCCAACAGGGCTCAGAGGGGCCCTAGGTCTTGCTCCCTGTCAGGGTCACTCAGGGTGTTGTGCATGTACCGGTCTACTTCCTTCTTGGAACAAGTCAGACGTCCACTTCACTTCTGTCCCGAAAGCTGTTTTGTGAACTCGAAGGGATTTGCTATAAACACAGATCTCTTCCTTGCTTTCTCTCTCTCTGCTGCCCTCTGTGCCACTCTGCTCTACGCAGGGTCACAAGTTTCCTCCTAATGCTGTGGTGGAGCTCTGCGAGTGGTGGTTTCTCCTCCTCAGTTTGCTGCCTTGAACTGTCTTGCAAAGCTCGAAGCGCTTGCCGCAGCTGGCAGATCTTGTCTGCCCTTCGGTTCATTGTGTAGTTTGGTCTGTTGGTCTTGCACTCTTCAAAGCCAAACCTCTCTGTTGCGAAGCTGACAATGATGGTAGTCACTGTCTGAAGCCGTTTATCTGCATCTCCTTTTGCTGTGGTGGTAATGATTCTCGCAGTATCCTCGTCAAAATTGCTCTATAATTTGCTGGTTTTCCGCAGGCCACTTGATCCGACGCTGCTGAACTACTCTGTCTGGAGCCGAAGAGTTTTGCGCTTGGAGGTTCTGGGCTCTGTGGGGTGTCTCCGGGCCGGGTTCCTCCTGCGTCCCACCAGAAGTAACTTCTGTGCGTTGCGCTGTGCTCTCCTGCACCATGCATTTCATCTTGGCCTGATTAATTTCAAGGCTGCGCTCATTCTTGTAGACCTTGCCGCAAATGCACCTTGCCGTTGTCAGTAATCCGTTTGCCAAGATAGTTATAATTAGGTCCATTCTATTGGGGTGCTCACCGCTCATCGCACCCCTTCCTGCCCCGGTGGCCGTCTTTCCGGGCTGTCAACTGTCTCTCCAGTTGTCACCAATCTGTTCTCGGTTGTCACCCAGTCTATTCCTGGTGTCACTGGCTGAGCCAGTATTAATACGTCAAAGATATATCCCAGGATGCGCTGGGACACATCTTCAGTGATGTTCCTGAGGTCATTGGGTGTTTTGGGTCTTTCAACATCGTACACCCTCACCCAGGTGACCCAGCCAGGGTTGATCAGCAGCACTGGTCCACAGATCACTCCTCCGAAGCCCCAGCCATCTGGAGGCCCTCTCTGCAGCCTCCATAGCGGACTTAAAATAACACTACTTTATAAATAAAATACACATTACAAATATAGTTACAAAAGTTATTCGAGTAGAATGAGTGAATTTTCTCTGTCATTTGTTGTTTGATTAGTGTTATTATAGAGACAGCAGCAGGAATATTAGGCTGCTGTCACTTTAAGAGCCGCACGGATCCAATATACAGTTATACACGCCTGTAGCACAGAGAACAGAATCGTCTCTCGCTTGAATGGTTTAGTCATATTGAATATGCTCATACAGTCATATGCTCACAAAGGAATCGATATGAGGAATTGAAATTTAATTTTTATAACAAGTAATAGATTGATGACCTTAAGTATTCAATTCCAGAATTGGAAACGATTTTCGATTCCCAACCCTATTCATTCTATTGCTCTCTCATATTTTATCTTTCATTTAATAGCACAGCGCATATTTAGAGTTATTAATGTGCGTGTGTTTACAGGCTCTTAGAGTGGAGCTGGTGCCGTATCTTCTCAAGCTGTTGGAGGGGATCGGGTTGGAGACTCTTGAAAACCCTTCAGCAACCAAAGCTCAGATCGTCAAAGCACTGAAGTCCATGACCCGCAGCCTGCAGTTCGGAGAGCAGGTATAATCATCATCATCATCATCATCCTCCTTCAGCAGGTCTTTACACTTGAGCCACAGTCAGAACACAACTCATGCTGTGTTTCTGCTACAGGTCAATGAAATCCTGTCTCGTTCCACTGTGTGGAGTGCCTTCAAAGACCAGAAACACGACCTCTTCATCTCCGACTCCCAGACTGCAGGTTATCTGACGGGTGAGTCCAGCGCACATTCAGTCTCCGAGAAGCCTGTGTTTACAGCGATGCAGTAACAGTGGAAGTGTGTGGGCGAGACATGTAGACATGAACGAGCTTCTGTCCTGTGTTAACATGTAATGTCTGTGCTATTAAAAGTGTGTGTCAGAAGGTTAATCTATGCAGTTGCTCCACAGACTTCTGTCTTCATTGCATTACTGTACACTGTTTCTGTGCTTG
This sequence comes from Rutilus rutilus, assembly GCA_021464565.1. Classification (NCBI taxonomy): domain Eukaryota; kingdom Metazoa; phylum Chordata; class Actinopteri; order Cypriniformes; family Leuciscidae; genus Rutilus; species Rutilus rutilus. Next base: position 29,925,132 of record JAJAQA010000024.1, on the reverse strand, counting down.
TTTTTGAGTGGTATTTAACTCATTTTGACATGTAACGAGTATAGACTGTAGACTGTGTCTTTGTATCAGTACTGATCTGAACTGCTCTGTCATTCCTCTGCGCCTGCTGGTTATAACATCTGCTTGCTCCCCCCCCCCCTTCCCTCTCTCTCCCTCTCTCTCCCTCTCTCTCTCCCTCTCTCTCTCCCTCCCTCTCTCTCTCCCTCTCTCTCTCTCTCTCTCTCTCTCTCTCCCTCTCTCTCTCTCTCTCTCTCTCTCCCTCTCTCTCTCTCTGCTGTATTATATCTGGGACTCTTCAGGTGTGTCCACTCCTTCTCTCCTGGCCGCCAGTAGTCCGCTGCGCACTGGCCTTTAGTCTCCCACCCTCCTCTCTTTCACTTTAAAGCAGGTACACTCTCTTTCTGATGACTTCATCTGTCTTTGCACTTCGTTTCCATCTGCATCTCCACCTTCACATGCAGCACTGATGGTGTTTTGTTGTCCAGTTTTTTCCATTCAACCGAGTGATCAGTATAAAACATTTCATCCATGTCTGTTATGTTCCAAAAATGATAAATGTCATAATTTTTGGTGTTGACGACGACGGTGTTGATGACTGTTGACTTTATGTGACTGGCGGTGTTGACTATGACCGTGTTGACGACGGCGACGGTGTTGACTATGACTGTGTGACTGACGGTGTTGACGATGACATCTTGATGACGTGTTGACGATGACAACGGTGTTGACGATGACGTGTTGATGACGATGAAGATGATGGTGTTGACAATGGCGACAGTGTTGACGATGGCGACGGTGTTGACTATGACTGTGTGACTGATGGTGTTGACGATGACGTGTTGATGACGATGAAGATGATGGTGTTGACGATGGCGACGGTGTTGACTAATGACTGTGTGACTGACGGTGTTGACGATGACATGATGACGACGGTGTTGACGATGACGTGATGACGATGAAGATGATGGTGTTGACGATGGTGACGGTGTTGACGATGAAGTTGACGGTGAAGATGACGGTGTTGACGATGACGCGATGTTGACGATGGCGATGACGCGATGTTGACGATGGCGATGACATGTTGATGACGGTGTTGACGACGGCGGTGTTGACGACGGCGTTGACTACGACATGTTGTTGACGATGGCGACGTGTTGACGATGTGATGACGATGATGATGGTGTTGACGATGACGTGTTGATGACGTGGTGTTGACGATGGCGACGGTGTTGACGATGACATGTTGACGATGGTGTTGACGATGACGTGTTGATGACGATGAAGATGATGGTGTTGACGATGGCGACGGTGTTGATGACGACGTGTTGATGACGATGAAGATGATGGTGTTGACGATGGCGACGGTGTTGACGATGACGTGGAGATGACGATGAAGATGACGTGGTGTTGACGATGACGTTGACGACGGTGTTGACAGTGACAACGGTGTTGACGATGACGTGTGGATGACGATGAAGATGGTGTTGACGATGAAGATGATGGTGTTGACGATGACAACGGTGTTGACGATGACGTGTTGATGACGATGAAGATGATGGTGTTGACGATGGCGACGGTGTAGACGATGACGGTGTTGACGGACTGTGTGACTGATGGTGTTTGACAATGACAACGGTGTTGACGATGACGTGTTGATGGCGATGAAGATGACGTGGTGTTGACGATGGCGACGGTGTTGACGATGACATGTTGACGATGAAGATGACGGTGTTGGCGACGGCAACGGTGTTGACTATGACTGTGTGACTGACGGTGTTGACGATGACATGATGATGGTGTTGACAATGACAACGGTGTTGATGACGTGTTGATGACGATGAAGATGATGATGGTGTTGACGATGGCGACGGTGTTGGCGATGACGGTGTTGGCGACGGCAACGTAACGGTGTTGACTATGACTGTGTGACTGACGGTGTTGACGATGACATGTTGATGATGGTGTTGACAATGACAACGGTGTTGACGATGACGATGAAGATAATGGTGTTGGCGATGACGGTGTTGACGATGACATGTTGATGATGGTGTTGACGATGACGTGTTGATGACGATGAAGATGATGGTGTTGACGATGGCGACGGTGTTGGCGATGATGGTGTTGACGATGACATGTTGATGATGGTGTTGACAATGACAACGGTGTTGACTGACTGTGTGACTGACGGTGTTGACGATGACATGTTGATGATGGTGTTGACAATGACAACGGTGTTGACGATGACGTGTTGATGACGATGAAGATGATGGTGTTGACGATGGCGACGGTGTTGATGATGGCGACGGTGTTGACGATGACGGTGTTGACTATGACTGTGTGACTGACGGTGTTGACAATGACAACGGTGTTGACGATGACGTGTTGATGACAATGAAGATGATGGTGTTGGTTGATGATGATGATAATGATGTTGATGATGACTGTGTTGATGTTCAGGTCCAGGAGTGGCAGGCTATCTGACAGCAGGCACCGGCTCTACGGTCATCCCCAGCGTCCCACCGCCCGTAGACAACGACATCGGAGACCTGGGCTGAATTAGACTGACAGCATCAGACGAAGCCGGACCCGGAGACTGAGTCGGACATCTGTCTGGAGCAGCTCCTGATACTCCTGATCCTCCTGATCCTCATGATCCTCCTGATCCTCGAGGACAGCTGATGGACTGATGGACAGAGAGAGGGAACGGAGGGCTGGTCGTCTCCTCTCTCACAGCACTCATGGTCTTTAGTGATTCCTTCATTTTAATACATCAACACTTCTTCCTCTTTCATTTTATATTCAGTTGCGTCTCGTAAATCTTTTCTTTCCATGGAGAGCAGAATAGTTTACTTTTGTATTGAGATATTTTTATGCGTTTGTTGATTTTCTTCATTCTGAGTGAGCCGATGAATAGATCTGATACGGTGTCGTCTTCGTCTTCCTGCGTCTCGCATTCAGCCCGTGTCTCAGCTGAAGTCTGTCCTCATCCCAACCAATCCTACGCATTTTCTGTTTGATAACATGCAGCCTTGCAGTTGAGAAGGATCCTGTGAAACTGATTATGATGTGAGAAGCGCACTGTCTGCGGTCTCTCCTGTTCCCCGTCTCTCTTCCCTCCTTCCCCAGAAAGCACTCGAATATTTATACCTATGATAAAGACCAACTGAAAATCAGCTTCTAAAAGGACAAAGAACAAATTGTACTGACTCTTGATTACAAATGTATGTGAACGACTAGTGCAATTATGAAATGTTAAATGTAATATGCGTACATAAACTTTCTATATTGAATGTACATTAATAAAAAAATAAATCAGTTGCACTTGTACATAAAATTTTAAGAATAAAAGGGAATCCACATCTGTTTTTTGTTTGCAGTGTTTTGTGAACATGAAGAATTTGCCCAACTTAATTTTCTGGTCCAGTGTTTAGATCTAATAACACTGCAAACCAGAAGATTAAAATAATGTTTGTCTCCTCATGCAGTTGTACTTTTGAAATCTAGTCTCTTTTTCCTCCTTATTTGACAGGATGGATTTTTTTTTATTGTAATGCTTTGCATTCGCTTGCAAATCTTTTGCATTTTTTCGTTCTTGTTCCCCATTAGACCGTCATTAGTTTTGTGAGAAAAAAAAAAAAAATTTAAAAAAAAAAATTAAAAGATGATGAAGCATCAAGCAGCATAACGACTGGCTATGTGCAGTTAATTAAATGTAAACGGCGGACACTGAAGCTTTGCACATTCAATTAAAAAGATTCGCTCTTAGGTTAAAATAAGGTGGACAGAGAGAGTCATAGGTCATGTTTGATGCATTATATTGTGTGTCTGCATTACACTGCATGTCCACACGAGGGCGACAGATCTTCATATCACAGCCTCTGCAGCTCGTTTTGTGATCATTCATTCTCTGAATCCCCCAAAGTTACTCACATAACAAGCAATCATTTTGAGATTTAGAAGAACAAATCCAAAGTACCACACATCATCTATAATGCCCAAGAAATCTTGATTTAATTGTGCATCGTGTCATGCTGTCTAACATTAGCATCAGAAGTAATTTGGTGTGGTTCATTAGCTGAGCATTTTGCTGACATCATCAGTCTTTCTCTGACTTGATTAAAGTGCTCAGAATCTGTGTTTCCTCAATCCCTTCACTTTCTGCAGGTGCTGGAAGACCCCTGTCATTCCTCTGTGATTCTGACTCATTCAGAGCTCAGATCTGCGTGAGATCCAGCGCTCGCTCCCTGTGGGAATGAGTCAGATTACTGAGGAAGCAGACTATCCTGAGGCAGTGGAACTGATTCAATAGATCTGTTTTCTGTTCATTAAATGGTGTTAGACACACAATGCAATGAAACATTTGCATTGGCAGTAAACCATATTCACTGCATAGTACATAGACGAATTTATCGATTTAAAACCGCAACGTAAGTTCAATACAGTTTTTATTACATCGCGCTCTGGAATACTCGATTCTGATTGGTCAATGGCGACCTCTAGCGGACAAATATTTCCTAATAATCGAGGTCGTCCACGGCAACGCTGTTCTCATCTCTATTCTAATGGTAATGGATAATGGACCGTTTTCCGCCCGCGAACTCAAACCGGCGCTGGTATCACTCCGCGGACTCGCGCTCTTCATACACACGCTGAAACCGCCATTTTGTGCCTCTGTCATGTTTTCTAGTGAAGCCGACCTCTCTCTCGAGACTTAAGCATTAATATTGCTGTAACATTGTATAAAGGCCGATTGTTGTGTATGTTTTAGTGGACTCTTTTATTTTTAGCAGGTAAGATTGTAAAATCGTGAGTTCACATCCACATATATTTATTCTGCGAGCTGTCCTGTTATTAATGAAATCATCAGTGTATTTTTACAGATGAAACTCGCTGATTCGGGGACAAAATGTTCAGTATTTGTGCATGAGTTAAAAGCAAAATAATGGTGAGCAAGAAGAAAGATGAACTGATTCAGGATATTCAAGCAAATCTTCCATTGACACACTTTCTGACTGACCTTCAGCTTCTCTTCTCACCTTCATCCTCTTCTTCTGTTTCCATCGACTCAGAACCTTCACAGACTCAGTGCTTCTGCTGGTTCCCGATAGTAATTCTACATGTGAGAATAGAAATACTGTATTTATCCTGAATTGCCATGATGGCGAGAATTGGTGTTTTGACCCAATATACTGTTCTATTGCAGGAAGGAAATTCCTTTTTAAAAGCTTCATGGGGGATTTCTTTGGTCTCTTTGACGACACACACACAACACACACACTGATCGCAGACTCCATGATTCCTCATGCTGACACACACAACTTTATATCTCACAGTGTGATTGATGCCTTGCATTATGATCTCATACACTGTAGCTTTCAAACGTAATTATTAAATTTGTAATGTTTTTGAAAGAAGTCTCTTCAGTAGATACAGTAATATTGTGAAATGTTACTAAAACACGTTTGAACGGCAGTGTAGTTTCGCATCTCAGAATGAGCTTTTTTTATTTTGACTGATATTGAAACAGGCTTTCGTTCCTCGCAGACCGTTTGCATTTGTACAGTTACCGCTGTCAGAAACAAGTCAACAACAACAACAACAACAACAGCAACAGCGACGTGTTCTCCTGATCTTCAGCGTTACACACATGACGCACAATCCGTTTGTTGTGTTTCAGAGTTTGGTTTAATAAGAGGAAGAATTAGTGACAATTTCAAGATGAACGGTTTGTCGGAACATCATTCTTAAAGTTAATCTCTTCTGTTCCATCCAGCATTCAGTGCACATGAGGATTGTTTCCTGACCTTTGACCCAGTAGCATCTAAACTAGCCTTCATGACGCAATACCGGCTGTGCATGAAAGACAGAAACACATGAGAGAGAAGTATTGCGTTCGGTCTCCCAGTGTCGTCTCAACAGTCAGGCCTGAGTGCTAGTGAAGGTGAAGCTCATGAAGTGCCAGCTGAAGATCTGGGAACGTCTCCGAATGTCCCAGTCGTGTTCTGTGCCGGCGAGGCCGATCACGTGCTGAACTCTCTGGTCAAACAGGGAATGTTCGGAGGAGACAGAGCAACTGAGGAGGAAAAGAACAAGAACATTAGGATGTTTTACTGTGAACGATACAACATTTTGCACCATAGTTTCATGATTCATTTGAAATGTAATCAGTTTGAACCGATAATTGAGCAATTGGTGGTGTTTAATCCGTCCTGTGGAAGAATGCTCATTATCTTAACATTTAGGCCTCTGTAGAATTAAACTCATGTGCAAAACTGGAATATGGCATAAAACATTTGTGAATGAAACCGTGTTTCCATCCCATGTGTTCAAGAGAACAAAATAAAGAAATTAGCTCAAAATATCAGTAAAAATGTTCTGCAATCTTTCTCTTTCCTCTCCATCATAAACGAGTGTAGCGTCAGACGAAACACAGTAAACGCTGTCGTGTTCTCTAGCGTTCGGATGCTGGTGTGAGACGCTTCTGGAGGGAATTACACCCAATCATTCTGATCACACACTTCGACTCCGGCCTTTCAGAAACACCAAACCAACATTAGAGACGCTGCGACGCCATTGGTTATCTACTCCAGTTATCCAGTCACAGCTGACGCTGAGCAAAGCCACATGAGGTTTGAGGGATTTATTCAGTAAATGTGTTTCCATTGTAGCTTGTCTTCTTATCGGATCAAAACTATTATCCACCTCAATTGAGCGCATGCGTTTTTTTATGTGCATTTTTACATTTATGCGCATCTTGCCGTTTCCATCCAGCGTTTTTTATGCGATATCCCAAGATGCGCAGAAAAATAAGTGGATGGACAAAGTTATGTTTTGGTTAAGTAAGGATTTTGCGTAATGCAAGAAATAATTATTCATTAACAATTAACATTGTATTAAATATTAATTGTAAACATCCTTTTATTTTATAAATGTATAAATTATATTTATTTTGTTCAAAGAATATTTAGATGATTTACTGGAAATCAAGACTAAAAGGTGTTTTTGAAGTGGACATGTTCATAAACCTCTTCATTAATCAACGTTGGCATTCAGTGTTATTACAGCAGATCTCTGTCAGGACTGACGGATGTTTTCTTCCAATCAGAGAAGTGCACACCTGTGTCATATATCTATATATCTGGCGTTGACCTTTGACCTTTGAGGGCTCATATTTGCTCCTGTTGAGAGCGATTCTCCTCGGTCTGCTGAATGGTGTCTTTATGCGTGTAACCCCAGAAGAGCTTTAGATGTAGAAGCTCATGAGTTCGTCAAGCATACACCAGGACATTCCCTTCAGCGTTTCACTGGAGACCCGAGAGCGTCCACTCCACAGGCTCCGTTTGCCCCGGCGTTTCACTGGAGACTCGAGAGCGTCCGCTCCACAGGCTCCGTTTGCCCCGCCGTTTCACTGGAGACTCGAGAGCGTCCGCACCACAGGCTCCGTTTGCTCCGCCGTTTCACTGGAGACCCGAGAGCGTCCGCACCACAGGCTCCGTTTGCCCCGGCGTTTCACTGGAGACCAGAGAGCGTCCGCACCACAGGCTCCGTTTGCCCCGGCGTTTCACTGGAGACCAGAGAGCGTCCGCTCCACAGGCTCCGTTTGCCCCGGCGTTTCACTGGAGACCAGAGAGCGTCCGCACCACAGGCTCCGTTTGCCCCGGCGTTTCACTGGAGACCAGAGAGCGTCCGCTCCACAGGCTTCGTTTGCTCCGGCGTTTCACTGGAGACCAGAGAGCGTCCGCTCCACAGGCTCCGTTTGCCCCGGCGTTTCACTGGAGACCAGAGAGCGTCCGCACCACAGGCTCCGTTTGCCCCGGCGTTTCACTGGAGACCGGAGAGCGTCCGCTCCGCAGGCTCCGTTTGCTCCGCCGTTTCACTGGAGACCGGAGAGCGTCCGCACCGCAGGCTCCGTTTGCCCCGGCGTTTCACTGGAGACCCGAGAGCGTCCGCTCCACAGGCTCCGTTTGCCCCGGCGTTTCACTGGAGACCCGAGAGCGTCCGCTCCACAGGCTCCGTTTGCCCCGGCGTTTCACTGGAGACTCGAGAGCGTCCGCACCACAGGCTCCGTTTGCCCCCGCGTTTCACTGGAGACTCGAGAGCGTCCGCACCACAGGCTCCGTTTGCCCCCGCGTTTCACTGGAGACTCGAGAGCGTCCGCTCCGCAGGCTCCGTTTGCCCCCGCGTTTCACTGGAGACCAGAGAGCGTCCGCTCCGCAGGCTTCGTTTGCCCCGCCGTTTCACTGGAGACCCGAGAGTGTCCGCACCACATGCTCCGTTTGCCCCGGCGTTTCACTGGAGACCCGAGAGTGTCCGCTCCACAGGCTTCGTTTGCCCCGCCGTTTCACTGGAGACCCGAGAGTGTCCGCACCACATGCTCCGTTTGCCCCCGCGTTTCACTGGAGACTCGAGAGCGTCCGCACCACAGGCTTCGTTTGCCCCGGCGTTTCACTGGAGACTCGAGAGCGTCCGCACCACATGCTCCGTTTGCCCCGGCGTTTCACTGGAGACTCGAGAGCGTCCGCACCACATGCTCCGTTTGCCCCCGCGTTTCACTGGAGACTCGAGAGCGTCCGCTCCACAGGCTCCGTTTGCCCCGCCGTTTCACTGGAGACCCGAGAGCGTCCGCACCACATGCTCCGTTTGCCCCCGCGTTTCACTGGAGACTCGAGAGCGTCCGCTCCACAGGCTTCGTTTGCCCCGCCGTTTCACTGGAGACCCGAGAGTGTCCGCTCCACATGCTCCGTTTGCCCCCGCGTTTCACTGGAGACTCGAGAGCGTCCGCACCACAGGCTCCGTTTGCCCCTGCGTTTCACTGGAGACCCGAGAGCGTCCGCACCACATGCTCCGTTTGCCCCCGCGTTTCACTGGAGACTCGAGAGCGTCCGCTCCACAGGCTTCGTTTGCCCCGCCGTTTCACTGGAGACCCGAGAGTGTCCGCACCACATGCTCCGTTTGCCCCCGCGTTTCACTGGAGACTCGAGAGCGTCCGCTCCACAGGCTCCGTTTGCCCCCGCGTTTCACTGGAGACTCGAGAGCGTCCGCTCCACAGGCTTCGTTTGCCCCGCCGTTTCACTGGAGACCCGAGAGCGTCCGCTCCACAGGCTTCGTTTGCCCCGCCGTTTCACTGGAGACCGGAGAGCGTCCGCACCACAGGCTCCGTTTGCCCCGGCGTTTCACTGGAGACCAGAGAGCGTCCGCACCACAGGCTCCGTTTGCCCCGGCGTTTCACTGGAGACCCGAGAGCGTCTGCTCCACAGGCTCCGTTTGCTCAGGCGTTTCACTGGAGACCAGAGAGCGTCCGCTCCACAGGCTTCGTTTGCTCCGGCGTTTCACTGGAGACCAGAGAGCGTCCGCTCCACAGGCTCCGTTTGCCCCGGCGTTTCACTGGAGACCAGAGAGCGTCCGCTCCACAGGCTCCGTTTGCCCCGGCGTTTCACTGGAGACCGGAGAGCGTCCGCTCCGCAGGCTCCGTTTGCTCCGCCGTTTCACTGGAGACCAGAGAGCGTCCGCTCCACAGGCTCCGTTTGCCCCGGCGTTTCACTGGAGACCCGAGAGCGTCCGCTCCGCAGGCTCCGTTTGCCCCGGCGTTTCACTGGAGACCCGAGAGCGTCCGCTCCACAGGCTCCGTTTGCCCCGGCGTTTCACTGGAGACTCGAGAGCGTCCGCACCACAGGCTCCGTTTGCCCCGGCGTTTCACTGGAGACCGGAGAGCGTCCGCTCCGCAGGCTCCGTTTGCTCCGCCGTTTCACTGGAGACCAGAGAGCGTCCGCACCACAGGCTCCGTTTGCCCCGGCGTTTCACTGGAGACCCGAGAGCGTCCGCTCCGCAGGCTCCGTTTGCCCCGGCGTTTCACTGGAGACCCGAGAGCGTCCGCTCCACAGGCTCCGTTTGCCCCGGCGTTTCACTGGAGACTCGAGAGCGTCCGCACCACAGGCTCCGTTTGCCCCCGCGTTTCACTGGAGACTCGAGAGCGTCCGCTCCGCAGGCTCCGTTTGCCCCCGCGTTTCACTGGAGACCAGAGAGCGTCCGCTCCACAGGCTTCGTTTGCCCCGCCGTTTCACTGGAGACCCGAGAGTGTCCGCACCACATGCTCCGTTTGCCCCGGCGTTTCACTGGAGACCCGAGAGTGTCCGCTCCACAGGCTTCGTTTGCCCCGCCGTTTCACTGGAGACCCGAGAGTGTCCGCACCACATGCTCCGTTTGCCCCCGCGTTTCACTGGAGACTCGAGAGCGTCCGCACCACAGGCTTCGTTTGCCCCGGCGTTTCACTGGAGACTCGAGAGCGTCCGCACCACATGCTCCGTTTGCCCCCGCGTTTCACTGGAGACTCGAGAGCGTCCGCACCACATGCTCCGTTTGCCCCCGCGTTTCACTGGAGACTCGAGAGCGTCCGCTCCACAGGCTACGTTTGCCCCGCCGTTTCACTGGAGACCCGAGAGCGTCCGCACCACATGCTCCGTTTGCCCCCGCGTTTCACTGGAGACTCGAGAGCGTCCGCTCCACAGGCTTCGTTTGCCCCGCCGTTTCACTGGAGACCCGAGAGCGTCCGCTCCACATGCTCCGTTTGCCCCCGCGTTTCACTGGAGACTCGAGAGCATCCGCACCACAGGCTCCGTTTGCCCCCGCGTTTCACTGGAGACTCGAGAGCGTCCGCTCCACAGGCTTCGTTTGCCCCGCCGTTTCACTGGAGACACGAGAGCGTCCGCACCACATGCTCCGTTTGCCCCCGCGTTTCACTGGAGACTCGAGAGCGTCCGCTCCACAGGCTCCGTTTGCCCCCGCGTTTCACTGGAGACTCGAGAGCGTCCGCTCCACAGGCTTCGTTTGCCCCGCCGTTTCACTGGAGACCCGAGAGCGTCCGCTCCACAGGCTTCGTTTGCCCCGCCGTTTCACTGGAGACTCGAGAGCGTCCGCTCCACATGCTCCGTTTGCCCCCGCGTTTCACTGGAGACTCGAGAGCGTCCGCTCCACAGGCTTCGTTTGCCCCGCCGTTTCACTGAAGACCCGAGAGCGTCCGCTCCACAGGCTTCGTTTGCCCCGCCGTTTCACTGGAGACTCGAGAGCGTCCGCTCCACATGCTCCGTTTGCCCCCGCGTTTCACTGGAGACTCGAGAGCGTCCGCTCCACAGGCTCCGTTTGCCCCCGCGTTTCACTGGAGACTCAAGAGCGTCCGCTCCACAGGCTTCGTTTGCCCCGCCGTTTCACTGGAGACTCGAGAGCGTCCGCTCCACATGCTCCGTTTGCCCCCGCGTTTCACTGGAGACTCGAGAGCGTCCGCTCCACAGGCTCCGTTTGCCCCGCCGTTTCACTGGAGACTCGAGAGCGTCCGCACCACATGCTCCGTTTGCCCCCGCGTTTCACTGGAGACTCGAGAGCGTCCGCTCCACAGGCTTCGTTTGCCCCGCCGTTTCACTGGAGACCCGAGAGTGTCCGCACCACATGCTCCGTTTGCCCCCGCGTTTCACTGGAGACTCGAGAGCGTCCGCTCCACAGGCTCCGTTTGCCCCCGCGTTTCACTGGAGACTCGAGAGCGTCCGCTCCACAGGCTTCGTTTGCCCCGCCGTTTCACTGGAGACCCGAGAGCGTCCGCTCCACAGGCTTCGTTTGCCCCGCCGTTTCACTGGAGACCGGAGAGCGTCCGCACCACAGGCTCCGTTTGCCCCGGCGTTTCACTGGAGACCAGAGAGCGTCCGCACCACAGGCTCCGTTTGCCCCGGCGTTTCACTGGAGACCCGAGAGCGTCTGCTCCACAGGCTCCGTTTGCTCAGGCGTTTCACTGGAGACCAGAGAGCGTCCGCTCCACAGGCTTCGTTTGCTCCGGCGTTTCACTGGAGACCAGAGAGCGTCCGCTCCACAGGCTCCGTTTGCCCCGGCGTTTCACTGGAGACCAGAGAGCGTCCGCACCACAGGCTCCGTTTGCCCCGGCGTTTCACTGGAGACCGGAGAGCGTCCGCTCCGCAGGCTCCGTTTGCTCCGCCGTTTCACTGGAGACCAGAGAGCGTCCGCACCACAGGCTCCGTTTGCCCCGGCGTTTCACTGGAGACCCGAGAGCGTCCGCTCCGCAGGCTCCGTTTGCCCCGGCGTTTCACTGGAGACCCGAGAGCGTCCGCTCCACAGGCTCCGTTTGCCCCGGCGTTTCACTGGAGACTCGAGAGCGTCCGCACCACAGGCTCCGTTTGCCCCCGCGTTTCACTGGAGACTCGAGAGCGTCCGCACCACAGGCTCCGTTTGCCCCCGCGTTTCACTGGAGACTCGAGAGCGTCCGCTCCACAGGCTCCGTTTGCCCCCGCGTTTCACTGGAGACCAGAGAGCGTCCGCTCCACAGGCTTCGTTTGCCCCGCCGTTTCACTGGAGACCCGAGAGTGTCCGCACCACATGCTCCGTTTGCCCCGGCGTTTCACTGGAGACCCGAGAGTGTCCGCTCCACAGGCTTCGTTTGCCCCGCCGTTTCACTGGAGACCCGAGAGTGTCCGCACCACATGCTCCGTTTGCCCCCGCGTTTCACTGGAGACTCGAGAGCGTCCGCTCCACAGGCTCCGTTTGCCCCGGCGTTTCACTGGAGACTCGAGAGCGTCCGCACCACATGCTCCGTTTGCCCCCGCGTTTCACTGGAGACTCGAGAGCGTCCGCACCACATGCTCCGTTTGCCCCCGCGTTTCACTGGAGACTCGAGAGCGTCCGCTCCACAGGCTCCGTTTGCCCCGCCGTTTCACTGGAGACCCGAGAGCGTCCGCACCACATGCTCCGTTTGCCCCCGCGTTTCACTGGAGACTCGAGAGCGTCCGCTCCACAGGCTTCGTTTGCCCCGCCGTTTCACTGGAGACCCGAGAGTGTCCGCTCCACATGCTCCGTTTGCCCCCGCGTTTCACTGGAGACTCGAGAGCATCCGCACCACAGGCTCCGTTTGCCCCCGCGTTTCACTGGAGACTCGAGAGCGTCCGCTCCACAGGCTTCGTTTGCCCCGCCGTTTCACTGGAGACCCGAGAGTGTCCGCACCACATGCTCCGTTTGCCCCCGCGTTTCACTGGAGACTCGAGAGCGTCCGCTCCACAGGCTCCGTTTGCCCCCGCGTTTCACTGGAGACTCGAGAGCGTCCGCTCCACAGGCTTCGTTTGCCCCGCCGTTTCACTGGAGACCCGAGAGTGTCCGCTCCACAGGCTTCGTTTGCCCCGCCGTTTCACTGGAGACTCGAGAGCGTCCGCTCCACATGCTCCGTTTGCCCCCGCGTTTCACTGGAGACTCGAGAGCGTCCGCTCCACAGGCTTCGTTTGCCCCGCCGTTTCACTGGAGACCCGAGAGCGTCCGCTCCACAGGCTTCGTTTGCCCCGCCGTTTCACTGGAGACTCGAGAGCGTCCGCTCCACATGCTCCGTTTGCCCCCGCGTTTCACTGGAGACTCGAGAGCGTCCGCTCCACAGGCTCCGTTTGCCCCGCCGTTTCACTGGAGACTCGAGAGCGTCCGCACCACATGCTCCGTTTGCCCCCGCGTTTCACTGGAGACTCGAGAGCGTCCGCTCCACAGGCTTCGTTTGCCCCGCCGTTTCACTGGAGACCCGAGAGTGTCCGCTCCACATGCTCCGTTTGCCCCCGCGTTTCACTGGAGACTCGAGAGCGTCCGCACCACAGGCTCCGTTTGCCCCCGCGTTTCACTGGAGACTCGAGAGCGTCCGCTCCACAGGCTTCGTTTGCCCCGCCGTTTCACTGGAGACCCGAGAGTGTCCGCACCACATGCTCCGCTTGCCCCCGCGTTTCACTGGAGACTCGAGAGCGTCCGCACCACAGGCTCCGTTTGCCCCCGCGTTTCACTGGAGACTCGAGAGCGTCCGCTCCACAGGCTTCGTTTGCCCCGCCGTTTCACTGGAGACCCGAGAGCGTCCGCACCACAGGCTCCGTTTGCCCCGGCGTTTCACTGGAGACCTGAGAGCGTCCGCTCCACAGGCTTCGTTTGCCCCGGCGTTTCACTGGAGACCAGAGAGCGTCCGCTCCACAGGCTTCATTTGCCCCGGCGTTTCACTGGAGACCAGAGAGCGTCCGCTCCACAGGCTCCGTTTGCCCCTGCGTTTCACTGGAGACCCGAGAGCGTCCGCTCCACAGGCTTCGTTTGCCCCGGCGTTTCACTGGAGACCCGAGAGCGTCCGCTCCACAGGCTTCGTTTGCCCCGGCGTTTCACTGGAGACCCGAGAGCGTCCGCTCCACAGGCTCCGTTTGCCCCGGCGTTTCACTGGAGACCAGAGAGCGTCCGCTCCACAGGCTCCGTTTGCCCCCGCGTTTCACTGGAGACTCGAGAGCGTCCGCTCCACAGGCTTCGTTTGCCCCGGCGTTTCACTGGAGACCCGAGAGCGTCCGCTCCACAGGCTCCGTTTGCCCCCGCGTTTCACTGGAGACCAGAGAGCGTCCGCTCCACAGGCTCCGTTTGCCCCGGCGTTTCACTGGAGACTCGAGAGCGTCCGCACCACAGGCTCCGTTTGCCCCGGCGTTTCACTGGAGACTCGAGAGCGTCCGCACCACAGGCTCCGTTTGCCCCGGCGTTTCACTGGAGACTCGAGAGCGTCCGCACCACAGGCTCCGTTTGCCCCGGCGTTTCACTGGAGACCAGAGAGCGTCCGCTCCACAGGCTCCGTTTGCCCCCGCGTTTCACTGGAGACTCGAGAGCGTCCGCACCACAGGCTCCGTTTGCCCCGGCGTTTCACTGGAGACCGGAGAGCGTCCGCACCACAGGCTCCGTTTGCCCCGGCGTTTCACTGGAGACCAGAGAGCGTCCGCACCACAGGCTCCGTTTGCCCCGGCGTTTCACTGGAGACTCGAGAGCGTCCGCACCACAGGCTCCGTTTGCCCCGGCGTTTCACTGGAGACCAGAGAGCGTCCGCTCCACAGGCTCCGTTTGCCCCGGCGTTTCACTGGAGACTCGAGAGCGTCCGCACCACAGGCTCCGTTTGCCCCGGCGTTTCACTGGAGACCAGAGAGCGTCCGCACCACAGGCTCCGTTTGCCCCGGCGTTTCACTGGAGACCGGAGAGCGTCCGCACCACAGGCTCCGTTTGCCCCGGCGTTTCACTGGAGACCAGAGAGCGTCCGCTCCACAGGCTCCGTTTGCCCCGGCGTTTCACTGGAGACCAGAGAGCGTCCGCACCACAGGCTCCGTTTGCCCCGGCGTTTCACTGGAGACTCGAGAGCGTCCGCTCCACAGGCTCCGTTTGCCCCGGCGTTTCACTGGAGACTCGAGAGCGTCCGCTCCACAGGCTCCGTTTGCCCCGGCGTTTCACTGGAGACTCGAGAGCGTCCGCTCCACAGGCTCCGTTTGCCCCGGCGTGAGGCGGTCGAGGGGTTAATCTGCACTCATGCTCACTTTAACCCTTCGAGTGCCTGAAAATAAGGAGCTTTTGTAGACGTGTGCTGTGCGAGTTTGTAATTGCTGTGTTTTGCACATATTCGTTCTGCTGACACACACTTTAGGGCTCGTTCTGTGCCTCAAATGTGAGCGGATGTTCCAGTATTATATCATCACATTCATCCACGATCCTGAAACACTTTCATCTTAATGGCCTCCATCTTCTACCGCAACGGGACTAACAGGAACAAACAACTTGCTTTCATTTCCTCCGCTCTGAATCGTTCAGTGATTTGTGAGTTTGAACTCCCAGTTGTGACTTGTTACCGTTAAATTACACAAACCGTTCTTCTCTTTTGGTCGGCGCAGTTGAAGCTCCTCACATCTCCCTCAGACACAGAGAACTGAAGACTTTCATCACACAGAACGCAGACGAGAGTCAATAACTCTCTGAATAATGAATGATAATTCAGGACTGAAACTACGGAAGCCTGTCTCTGCCTAAAGACTTACAAATAAAAAAAGCTCATTATGAGATAAAGTTAAGAATAAGAAATAAAGTAACATTTTGAGATCGTTCAGAGATGAAATGTTACATTCTCAAGGAATAAAGTCACACTGTGAGATGGAAAGTAGCAATTATTACAAGAAAAAAGTTTAAATTACGAAATAGATTTAGAGACAGTCACAATTACAAGAAAAAAAGCTGCAATGGTGAAATATAGTAACATTGATTTAAATGTTTGGCATCAAACAGAATTTATTTTCTACCACTGTCCAGTCCATTGAAGAAGACATTTTTTTTGTATTTTTCATATTTTAAAGTTGTCAATTATTATTTGTGTTTTCGCACGGCTTCTGGCATCTGCGTGTCCACTGGTCCCGACGCACATGTTTGAGAGGTTCGTCACAGAATCAGCGTATTCTCAGCGTAATGAACAGTTTTCTCAGTTATAGTTCTGATAACTCTCAGTATTGAGCATCACATGAGCTGAAGTAAATCTGTCATCACTAATAAAGCGGTTTCTCTGAGATCCGTGTGGTTCAGCGCTGAAGCCCAGATGAAAACTTCTATTTGCCCACGAGGCTTTTGCATGCTTTGAAAGTTGTATTGTGTTTACATGGCACACAATATGAGACAGATTCATTTAATTGAGGAATATTGATGCGAATGAATTGTTGCTATTTGACGGTCTAGACATGTTCCAGTCTTTCCATCTGAGAAAGCTTAAGCCCTTAATACTTTCCATTTGCAACTGTTATTAGTTCTGTGATTGAATCAGAATAAGTTCCTCTTGCAGCATCTCTTCTCTTCTCTGATGACGAGGGCGGGGCTTTAACCTGTCACTCACATGAGATCAGCCAATAGCAAACCACAACCATCCAACCAGCCAATCAATTCCCCACAGACACAATCAAGCCCCGCCCACATGTGTTCTTGATCCAGAAGCGATTCACTCGATATACGACACAACAGAGGAGAGAAGACCAGCACAACTTCCCTCTCATCACCAGTTTAAACACTAACTGTGACTATATCAAAATGCAGAATTGTTGAGGAAAAGGTATATTTTCTCATATATATATATATATATATATATATATATATTCTCACAAAAAAATATCATAAAATATGAGTGTTTTAAACAAGCTTCAGCTTTCATGCGGTTGCCAGATCTCAAGAGCTTATATTCCCCAACCAGAGCTTTGCCTTTTAAAGGACAGATTTTCTTCCCAGTGTTTTGTCTAATCTTCCCAGTCTGGGAAGCGTGCGCTCGTGCTCTCTGTACACTGGGAATAAAACTGAGGATCTGAACACAGTCATGCGATCTCCACTGGGATATTCTGCTGGAATAGAGTCGGACAGTCTATTAGACTGAATCTGCCATCAAACCCTCAGTGATGAACTGTAATAAATCCAAACATGATTTCCACTGTATTATTAGTGATTGTGTTGATGCTGAATAAATGTTCTTACACAACTCTGTGTGACAACACATAATCTTTATTTGCTTTTGTTTTGATAGAAAAACATGAATGTAATTTGGAATTACTATTGGGAATTTCACTGTTTTAGCTTTTGCGAGAAACTTTAGTTTTTCCTTTTCTCATAAGATAGAGAGTGTTATTTTACAATATTGTAAAACCGGAAACTATATGAATAAAATAAAGCATTCATATAATAAAGAAGTCGATATTCTGTTGATTTGTGCTCAAAGATTTCTCAAGTGATAATCATCATGATCTGAAATCATGATTACAATTTTGAGCAAAATAATCGATTACTAAAATATAATGGGAGAAAATTTAGATCGACTAAAACTAGATAACAACTAAAACTAGACTAAACCAAAAACAGGACTAAGACTGAGTGAGAACATGAACACCAGTATAACCAGCAAGTGTGTGTCTGTCTCTGTGTGTGTGTGTGTGTGTGTGTGTGTGTGTGTGTGTGTGTGTGTGTGTGTGTGTGTGTGTGTGTCTTTCTGTCTCTGTGTGTGTGTGTGTGTGTGTGTGTGTGTCTGTCTCTGTGTGTGTGTGTGTGTGTCTGTCTGTCTCTGTGTGTGTGTGTGTGTGTGTGTCTGTCTCTGTGTGTGTGTCTGTCTGTCTCTGTGTGTGTGTGTGTGTGTGTGTGTGTGTGTCTGTCTGTCTCTGTGTGTGTGTCTGTCTGTCTCTGTGTGTGTGTGTGTGTGTGTGTGTGTGTGTGTGTGTGTGTGTGTGTGTGTGTGTGTGTGTGTCTGTCTCTGTGTGTGTGTCTGTCTGTCTCTGTGTGTGTGTGTGTGTGTGTGTGTGTGTGTGTGTGTGTGTGTGTGTGTCTGTCTGTCTCTGTGTGTGTGTGTGTGTGTGTGTGTGCATCTGAACACGTGTAATGAACACCTGTGGTCAGTGAAGGAGCAGCTCATGTCCTCTTCCTGTTGCCGTGACGATGATGCACTGGTCTATTGGGCAGCTGGATGGAGATGTCAGGTTAATGCACTCAATAAATCATGTTTATAGGCATTTCCCTGAACTGTCAGACTGTTGGCATGCACAGGGACTTCATATTACAGAGAGAGAGAGAGAGAGAGAGAGAGAGAGGCCTCCTCGGATGTGTTTATCAAGAGTTTTGAAATAAAATGTTAAAATAACAGTAGAACTTTTAAAGCAACAGAACTTCTTCTCATAAGGAAGTCTTTCGACACATCGTCACGGATAAAGAGTGACGTAGATCTTACCGTCCTGCTCCCAAACACTCATTCTGTGCTTTCATTAGGAAATATTGTCAAGATGGGACATTTGAGATCTTAAACCGCACCGATGACGATCCTGCTCGCTCTTCACTCTTCTATCTGGATGTCTTCTAGTGTTGGACTGAAACCAGGTTTTCAAACTCTCTGACACCGAAGGCGAGGGACTCGGGATCCACAACACGCGTTTTCCACCTGAACGCCAGAAAGTTGGTGAGCTGAAGGAATGGCTTCATTGTGTTTCTCCTGGTGTTCTTCCTCTGATCCTGCAGGAACCACAGCTCTTCAACACACGCTGAGGGAACGAGCTGAAGATCTTCCACTGTGTCCTGATCTTCACAGTTTACTGAAGTCATGCATCCATTATTTCATCTTTGCAATGAAAGTATGATGTGAAGATGGGGAATGCAATTCATTAACTGTAACCAGTTCCTAAAAATCCCATTAAATGCACATGGAAAAATGACAAAGTATTGCATGAAACACATTAAAATGATTTCAAAAGCTTGGAAATATAAAGCATTTAGAAAAGATTTAGAGGGAAATAAAACAGGGCGTGATCACAAACAAGTCTTGCTCTGTTTAGATGGATTATGGGAAGGGTTTGTATAATCATATGCAGAATGCCTTGAATCATCATATTGCTTTTGCTGTGGAATATTGTTACTGTAATTCTGCTCTTTAAACACTTTCTACCCTATAGTTAAAACTCACAAATTGTGTATGCATAAAAATCTCCTTCTCATAAACAGATTGCTAATGAAAAGTTTCTATATTTAATTTTGGTAACACTTTATTTTAGGTTGGCGTAGTTACACATTTCTACATGTACTTACTATAGTAATAACAGTAAATGATGCATAATCACTAATCCTAAACCAACCCTCATCATAACTCTACAGTAAGTACATGTAATTAATATTCCTCAGTACTTATTTGAGTAAGTGCAATGTAACTACGTCACCTTAAAATAAAGTGTAACCTTACATTTTTTAATTGAACTTTGAACTTCTGAATATTCCAGTTAAATGTTCCCAGCTGACAACAATATGTCCTAAGATTGTTTTACTCACATTCCCATTAAGTTATGGAAATATTATTTCTGAATGCACTCACAACCTTCAAAACGTCTGTTTTATGAATGTTTAAAAAACGTGTTTTTTTTTTTAGAATGTTTTGAGAATGATTATGAGAATGTTACTTTCTGAATGACGAACGTTCTGAAAATGTTAGATGAACGTCTAACTAAAACATTTCAGAAAAAACGTATGATGATGTATGCGGTGAGTTGTTTGTCTGTATGCGGTGAGTTGTTTGTTTGTCTGTATGCGGTGAGTTGTTTGTTTGTCTGTATGCGGTGAGTTGTTTGTTTGTCTGTATGAGGTGAGTTGTTTGTTTGTTTGTTTGTATGAGGTGAGTTGTTTGTTTGTTTGTTTGTCTGTATGAGGTGGGTTGTTTGTTTGTTTGTATGAGGTGAGTTGTTTGTTTGTTTGTTTGTATGAGGTGAGTTGTTTGTTTGTTTGTTTGTTTGTCTGTATGAGGTGGGTTGTTTGTTTGTTTGTTTGTATGCGGTGAGTTGTTTGTTTGTTTGTTTGTATGAGGTGAGTTGTTTGTTTGTTTGTTTGTATGAGGTGAGTTGTTTGTTTGTTTGTTTGTCTGTATGAGGTGGGTTGTTTGTTTGTTTGTTTGTATGCGGTGAGTTGTTTGTTTGTTTGTCTGTATGTATGCGGTGAGTTGCTTTTTTGTCTGTATGCGGTGAGTTGTTTGTTTGTTTGTCTGTATGCGGTGAGTTGCTTGTTTGTCTGTATGCGGTGAGTTGTTTGTTTGTTTGTATGTATGCGGTGAGTTGTTTGTTTGTTTGTCTGTATGCGGTGAGTTGCTTGTTTGTCTGTATGCGGTGAGTTGTTTGTTTGTTTGTTTGTATGCGGTGAGTTGTTTGTTTGTTTGTCTGTATGCGGTGAGTTGTTTGTTTGTCTGTATGCGGTGAGTTGTTTGTTTGTCTGTATGCGGTGAGTTGTTTGTTTGTCTGTATGCGGTGAGTTGTTTGTTTGTCTGTATGCGGTGAGTTGTTTGTTTGTTTGTTTGTATGCGGTGAGTTGTTTGTTTGTTTGTCTGTATGCGGTGAGTTGTTTGTTTGTCTGTATGTGGTGAGTTGTTTGTTTGTCTGTATGCGGTGAGTTGCTTGTTTGTCTGTATGCGGTGAGTTGTTTGTTTGTTTGTTTGTATGCGGTGAGTTGTTTGTTTGTTTGTCTGTATGCGGTGAGTTGTTTGTTTGTCTGTATGCGGTGAGTTGTTTGTTTGTCTGTATGCGGTGAGTTGTTTGTTTGTCTGTATGCGGTGAGTTGTTTGTTTGTCTGTATGCGGTGAGTTGTTTGTTTGTCTGTATGCGGTGAGTTGTTTGTTTGTCTGTATGCGGTGAGTTGTTTGTTTGTCTGTATGCAGTGAGTTGTTTGTTTGTCTGTATGCGGTGAGTTGTTTGTTTGTTTGTCTGTATGCGGTGAGTTGCTTGTTTGTCTGTATGCGGTGAGTTGTTTGTTTGTTTGTATGTATGCGGTGAGTTGTTTGTTTGTTTGTTTGTTTGTCTGTATGCGGTGAGTTGCTTGTTTGTTTGTTTGTTTGTCTGTATGCGGTGAGTTGCTTGTTTGTCTGTATGCGGTGAGTTGTTTGTTTGTTTGTTTGTATGCGGTGAGTTGTTTGTTTGTTTGTCTGTATGCGGTGAGTTGTTTGTTTGTCTGTATGCGGTGAGTTGTTTGTTTGTCTGTATGCGGTGAGTTGTTTGTTTGTTTGTCTGTATGCGGTGAGTTGTTTGTTTGTTTGTCTGTATGCGGTGAGTTGTTTGTTTGTTTGTCTGTATGCGGTGAGTTGTTTGTTTGTCTGTATGCAGTGAGTTGTTTGTTTGTTTGTCTGTATGCGGTGAGTTGTTTGTTTGTTTGTCTGTATGCGGTGAGTTGTTTGTTTGTCTGTATGCGGTGAGTTGTTTGTTTGTCTGTATGCGGTGAGTTGTTTGTTTGTTTGTCTGTATGCGGTGAGTTGTTTGTTTGTCTGTATGCGGTGAGTTGTTTGTTTGTCTGTATGCGGTGAGTTGTTTGTTTGTTTGTCTGTATGCGGTGAGTTGTTTGTTTGTTTGTTTGTCTGTATGTATGCAGTGAGTTGTTTGTTTGTTTGTCTGTACGCAGTGAGTTGTTTGTTTGTCTGTCTGTATGCAGTGAGTTGTTTGTTTGTCTGTCTGTATGCGGTGAGTTGCTTGTTTGTTTGTCTGTATGAGGTGAGTTATTTATTTGTTTGTTTGTCTGTATGCGGTGAGTTGTTTGTTTGTTTGTTTGTTTGTTTGTTTGTATGTATGCGGTGAGTTGTTTGTTTGTCTGTATGCGGTGAGTTGCTTTTTTGTCTGTATGCGGTGAGTTGTTTGTTTGTTTGTTTGTATGCGGTGAGTTGCTTGTTTGTCTGTATGCGGTGAGTTGTTTGTTTGTTTGTCTGTATGCGGTGAGTTGCTTGTTTGTCTGTATGCGGTGAGTTGTTTGTTTGTCTGTATGAGGTGAGTTGTTTGTTTGTTTGTTTGTTTGTTTGTTTGTTTGTATGCGGTGAGTTGTTTGTTTGTTTGTCTGTATGCGGTGAGTTGCTTTTTTGTCTGTATGCGGTGAGTTGTTTGTTTGTTTGTCTGTATGCGGTGAGTTGCTTGTTTGTCTGTATGCGGTGAGTTGTTTGTTTGTTTGTTTGTCTGTATGCGGTGAGTTGCTTGTTTGTCTGTATGCGGTGAGTTGTTTGTTTGTTTGTTTGTCTGTATGCGGTGAGTTGTTTGTTTGTCTGTATGAGGTGAGTTGTTTGTTTGTTAGTTTGTTTGTATGCGGTGAGTTGTTTGTTTGTTTGTTTGTCTGTATGCGGTGAGTTGTTTGTTTGTTTGTATGCGGTGAGTTGTTTGTTTGTTTGTTTGTCTGTATGCGGTGAGTTGTTTGTTTGTCTGTATGAGGTGAGTTGTTTGTTTGTTTGTTTGTTTGTATGCGGTGAGTTGTTTGTTTGTCTGTATGCGGTGAGTTGTTTGTTTGTTTGTTTGTTTGTTTGTATGCAGTGAGTTGTTTGTTTGTTTGTTTGTTTGTTTGTCTGTATGAGGTGAGTTGTTTGTTTGTTTGTTTGTTTGCGGTGAGTTGTTTGTTTGTTTGTCTGTATGCGGTGAGTTGCTTTTTTGTCTGTATGCGGTGAGTTGTTTGTTTGTCTGTATGCGGTGAGTTGCTTGTTTGTCTGTATGCGGTGAGTTGTTTGTTTGTTTGTTTGTATGTATGTGGTGAGTTGTTTGTTTGTTTGTTTGTCTGTATGCGGTGAGTTGCTTGTTTGTCTGTATGCGGTGAGTTGTTTGTTTGTTTGTTTGTATGCGGTGAGTTGTTTGTTTGTTTGTTTGTCTGTATGCGGTGAGTTGCTTGTTTGTCTGTATGCGGTGAGTTGTTTGTTTGTTTGTCTGTATGCGGTGAGTTGTTTGTTTGTTTGTTTGTCTGTATGCGGTGAGTTGTTTGTTTGTCTGTATGCGGTGAGTTGTTTGTTTGTTTGTCTGTATGCGGTGAGTTGTTTGTTTGTCTGTATGCGGTGAGTTGTTTGTTTGTCTGTATGCGGTGAGTTGTTTGTTTGTCTGTATGCGGTGAGTTGTTTGTTTGTTTGTCTGTATGCGGTGAGTTGTTTGTTTGTTTGTCTGTATGCGGTGAGTTGTTTGTTTGTCTGTATGCGGTGAGTTGTTTGTTTGTCTGTATGCAGTGAGTTGTTTGTTTGTCTGTATGCGGTGAGTTGTTTGTTTGTTTGTCTGTATGCGGTGAGTTGTTTGTTTGTCTGTATGCGGTGAGTTGTTTGTTTGTCTGTATGCAGTGAGTTGTTTGTCTGTCTGTATGCGGTGAGTTGTTTGTTTGTCTGTATGTGGTGAGTTGTTTGTTTGTTTGTCTGTATGCGGTGAGTTGTTTGTTTGTTTGTCTGTATGCGGTGAGTTGTTTGTTTGTTTGTTTGTCTGTCTGTATGCGGTGAGTTGTTTGTTTGTCTGTATGCGGTGAGTTGTTTGTTTGTTTGTCTGTATGCGGTGAGTTGTTTGTTTGTTTGTCTGTATGAGGTGAGTTATTTATTTGTTTGTTTGTCTGTATGCGGTGAGTTGTTTGTTTTTTTGTCTGTATGCAGTGAGTTGTTTGTTTGTTTGTCTGTATGTATGAATGCGGTGAGTTGTTTGTCTGTCTGTATGTATGCAGTGAGTTGTTTGTTTGTCTATGTATGCTGTGAGTTGTTTGTTTGTTTGTCTGTATGCAGTGAGTTGTTTGTTTGTTTGTCTGTATGTATGCTGTGAGTTGTTTGTCTGTCTGTATGTATGCAGTGAGTTGTTTGTTTGTTTGTCTGTATGCTGTGAGTTGTTTGTTTGTTTGTTTGTTTGTTTGTCTGTCTGGTATGCGGTGAGTTGTTTGTTTGTCGGTATGCTGTGAGTTTGTTTGTTTGTTTGTTTGTTTGTATGCTGAGTTGTTTGTTTGTTTGTTTGTATGTATGTATGTACGTACGTACGTACGCACGCAGTGAGTTGTTTGTTTGTCTGTCTGTATGCGGTGAGTTGTTTGTTTGTTTGTCTGTCTGTATGCGGTGAGTTGTTTGTTTGTTTGTCTGTACACAGTGAGTTGTTTGTTTGTCTGTATGTACGCAGTGAGTTGTTTGTTTGTTTGTCTTTATGCTGAGTTTGTTTGTTTGTCTGTACGCAGTGAGTTGTCTGTTTGTCTGTATGTATGCGGTGAGTTGTTTGTCTGTCTGTATGTATGCAGTGAGTTGTTTGTCTGTATGTATGCAGTGAGTTATTTGTTTGTTTGTCTGTCTGTATGCGGTGAGTTGTTTGTTTGTTTGTCTGTACACAGTGAGTTGTTTGTTTGTCTGTATGTACGCAGTGAGTTGTTTGTTTGTTTGTCTTTATGCTGAGTTTGTTTGTTTGTCTGTACGCAGTGAGTTGTCTGTTTGTCTGTATGTATGCGGTGAGTTGTTTGTCTGTCTGTATGTATGCGGTGAGTTGTTTGTCTGTCTGTATGTATGCGGTGAGTTGTTTGTCTGTCTGTATGTATGCAGTGAGTTGTTTGTTTGTTTGTCTGTATGCAGTGAGTTGTTTGTTTGTTTGTCTGTCTGTATGTATGCGGTGAGTTGTTTGTCTGTCTGTATGTATGCGGTGAGTTGTTTGTTTGTCTGTATGTATGCAGTGAGTTGTTTGTTTGTATGTATGCAGTGAGTTGTTTGTTTGTTTGTCTGTACACAGTGAGTTGTTTGTTTGTCTGTCTGTATGTATGCGGTGAGTTGTTTGTCTGTCTGTATGTATGCAGTGAGTTGTTTGTTTGTTTGTCTGTACGCAGTGAGTTGTTTGTTTGTCTGTCTGTACACAGTGAGTTGTTTGTTTGTTTGTTTGTTTGTCTGTATGTATGCAGTGAGTTGTTTGTTTGTTTGTCTGTACGCAGTGAGTTGTTTGTTTGTCTGTCTGTATGCAGTGAGTTGTTTGTTTGTCTGTATGCAGTGAGTTGTTTGTTTGTTTGTCTGTACACAGTGAGTTGTTTGTTTGTCTGTCTGTATGCAGTGAGTTGTTTGTTTGTCTGTATGTATGCAGTGAGTTGTTTGTTTGTTTGTCTGTACGCAGTGAGTTGTTTGTTTGTCTGTCTGTACACAGTGAGTTGTTTGTTTGTTTGTTTGTTTGTCTGTATGTATGCAGTGAGTTGTTTGTTTGTTTGTCTGTACGCAGTGAGTTGTTTGTTTGTCTGTCTGTATGCAGTGAGTTGTTTGTTTGTCTGTATGCGGTGAGTTGTTTGTCTGTCTGTATGCGGTGAGTGTTTGTTTGTCTGTATGCAGTGAGTTGTTTGTCTGTCTGTATGCGGTGAGTGTTTGTTTGTCTGTATGTACACAGTGAGTTGTTTGTTTGTTTGTTTGTCTGTATGTATGCAGTGAGTTGTTTGTTTGTTTGTCTGTACGCAGTGAGTTGTTTGTTTGTTTGTTTGTTTGTCTGTATGTATGCAGTGAGTTGTTTGTTTGTCTGTCTGTATGCGGTGAGTGTTTGTCTGTCTGTATGTATGCGGTGAGTTGTTTGTTTGTCTGTATGTATGCGGTGAGTTGTTTGTTTGTTTGTCTATCTGTATGCGGTGAGTTGTTTGTTTGTCTGTCTGTATGCGGTGAGTTGTTTGTTTGTTTGTCTGTACGCAGTGAGTTGTTTGTTTGTCTGTATGTACACAGTGAGTTGTTTGTTTGTTTGTTTGTCTGTATGTATGCAGTGAGTTGTTTGTTTGTCTGTCTGTATGCGGTGAGTGTTTGTCTGTCTGTATGTATGCGGTGAGTTGTTTGTTTGTCTGTATGTATGCGGTGAGTTGTTTGTTTGTTTGTCTATCTGTATGCGGTGAGTTGTTTGTTTGTCTGTCTGTATGCGGTGAGTTGTTTGTTTGTTTGTCTGTACGCAGTGAGTTGTTTGTTTGTCTGTCTGTACACAGTGAGTTGTTTGTTTGTTTGTTTGTCTGTATGTATGCAGTGAGTTGTTTGTTTGTTTGTCTGTACGCAGTGAGTTGTTTGTTTGTCTGTCTGTATGCAGTGAGTTGTTTGTTTGTCTGTATGCGGTGAGTGTTTGTTTGTCTGTATGCAGTGAGTTGTTTGTCTGTCTGTATGCGGTGAGTGTTTGTTTGTCTGTATGCAGTGAGTTGTTTGTCTGTCTGTATGCGGTGAGTGTTTGTTTGTCTGTATGCAGTGAGTTGTTTGTCTGTCTGTATGCGGTGAGTGTTTGTTTGTCTGTATGCGGTGAGTTGTTTGTTTGTCTGTATGCAGTGAGTTGTTTGTCTGTCTGTATGCGGTGAGTGTTTGTTTGTATGTACACAGTGAGTTGTTTGTTTGTTTGTTTGTCTGTATGTATGCAGTGAGTTGTTTGTTTGTTTGTCTGTACGCAGTGAGTTGTTTGTTTGTCTGTCTGTATGCAGTGAGTTGTTTGTTTGTCTGTATGTATGCGGTGAGTTGTTTGTTTGTCTGTATGTATGCAGTGAGTTGTTTGTTTGTTTGTCTATCTGTATGCGGTGAGTTGTTTGTTTGTCTGTCTGTATGCGGTGAGTTGTTTGTTTGTTTGTCTGTACGCAGTGAGTTGTTTGTTTGTCTGTATGTATGCTGTGAGTTGTTTGTTTGTTTGTATGCAGTGAGTTGTTTGTTTTTCTGTATGCAGTGAGTTGTTTGTTTGTCTGTATGTGGTGAGTTGTTTGTTTGTCTGTATGTATGCTGTGAGTTGTTTGTTTGTTTGTATGTATGCGGTGAGTTGTTTGTTTTTCTGTATGCAGTGAGTTGTTTGTTTGTCTGTATGCAGTGAGTTGTTTGTTTGTCTGTATGCAGTGAGTTGTTTGTTTTTCTGTATGCAGTGAGTTGTTTGTTTGTCTGTATGCGGTGAGTTGTTTGTTTGTTTGTTTGTATGCGGTGAGTTGTTTGTTTGTCTGTATGTGGTGAGTTGTTTGTTTGTCTGTCTGTATGCAGTGAGTTGTTTGTCTGTTTGTATGCGGTGAGTTGTTTGTTTTTCTGTATGTGGTGAGTTGTTTGTTTGTCTGTATGTGGTGAGTTGTTTGTTTGTTTGTTTGTATGCGGTGAGTTGTTTGTCTGTTTGTATGCAGTGAGTTGTTTGTTTGTTTGTTTGTATGCGGTGAGTTGTTTGTCTGTTTGTATGCAGTGAGTTGTTTGTTTGTTTGTTTGTATGCGGTGAGTTGTTTGTTTGTCTGTATGTGGTGAGTTGTTTGTTTGTTTGTTTGTATGCGGTGAGTTGTTTGTTTGTCTGTATGTGGTGAGTTGTTTGTTTGTTTGTTTGTATGCGGTGAGTTGTTTGTTTGTCTGTATGTGGTGAGTTGTTTGTTTGTTTGTCTGTATGCAGTGAGTTGTTTGTCTGTTTGTATGCGGTGAGTTGTTTGTTTTTCTGTATGCAGTGAGTTGTTTGTTTGTCTGTATGTGGTGAGTTGTTTGTCTGTTTGTATGCAGTGAGTTGTTTGTTTGTTTGTTTGTATGCGGTGAGTTGTTTGTTTGTCTGTATGTGGTGAGTTGTTTGTTTGTCTGTCTGTATGCAGTGAGTTGTTTGTCTGTTTGTATGCGGTGAGTTGTTTGTTTGTCTGTATGTGGTGAGTTGTTTGTTTGTCTGTATGTGGTGAGTTGTTTGTATGCAGTGAGTTGTTTGTTTGTCTGTATGTGGTGAGTTGTTTGTTTGTCTGTATGTGGTGAGTTGTTTGTTTGTTTGTATGCAGTGAGTTGTTTGTTTGTCTGTATGCAGTGAGTTGTTTGTTTGTCTGTATGTGGTGAGTTGTTTGTTTGTATGCAGTGAGTTGTTTGTTTGTTTGTATGCGGTGAGTTGTTTGTCTGTATGTGGTGAGTTGTTTGTTTGTCTGTATGTGGTGAGTTGTTTGTTTGTCTGTATGTGGTGAGTTGTTTGTTTGTTTGTATGCAGTGAGTTGTTTGTTTGTCTGTATGCAGTGAGTTGTTTGTTTGTCTGTATGTGGTGAGTTGTTTGTTTGTATGCAGTGAGTTGTTTGTTTGTCTGTATGTGGTGAGTTGTTTGTCTGTATGCAGTGAGTTGTTTGTTTGTCTGTATGTGGTGAGTTGTTTGTTTGTATGCAGTGAGTTGTTTGTTTGTCTGTATGTGGTGAGTTGTTTGTCTGTATGTGGTGAGTTGTTTGTTTGTCTGTATGCAGTGAGTTGTTTGTTTGTTTGTATGCGGTGAGTTGTTTGTTTGTTTGTATGCGGTGAGTTGTTTGTTTGTCTGTATGCAGTGAGTTGTTTGTCTGTTTGTATGCGGTGAGTTGTTTGTTTGTCTGTATGTGGTGAGTTGTTTGTTTGTTTGTATGCAGTGAGTTGTTTGTTTGTCTGTATGCAGTGAGTTGTTTGTTTGTTTGTTTGTTTGTTTGTTTGTTTGTATGTATGTATGCGGTGAGTTGTTTGTCTGTATGTGGTGAGTTGTTTGTTTGTTTGTATGCGGTGAGTTGTTTGTTTGTCTGTACGCAGTGAGTTGCTCTGTTCAGGAATCAGTTTAGTCATTGTTGGGTATTTCCCTCTCTTTCCCTCATGTTTCCACACAGACTCGTTTTGCCTTTATATGACATGCATGTGATTCCATTACGTCAATGAGCCGTTATCTGCCACAGGTCTTTAAAAACTCTCTCAGGTCCAGACTCAGGTTGGTTCTGGCATTTCCCCTGTTGGCTGGGCTGTTAGCTCTGACACAACCTTACACAAGACACACACACACACACACACACACACACACACACACACACACACACACATATATATATATATATATATATATTGCAAATTGGGTTTATTGGCAAAATTTACAGACTTTCAGCTCTTTGCAATGAACAAATCAAACAAAAGTAATTGAAATAGCTCAACACAACAAATGTTTCAAGTGGTTTCCCCTTATTCAACTGAAAATGCATCTTTTAATGACTTCTGCAGTCTCAAAATTATTCAACCCCTTCATGGCAATCATCTTTAGTACTCAGTAGAACAACCGTTTGCTGTTCTGACCTGCTGTAAATGAGATGTTTAACCAGACAGCAGCTTCTGTTTCTGAGGGATCTGAGCCCGTTCCTCATGAGCAATGGCCCCCAGTTCAGGAATATTCTTGGCCTTCTTCAAATCCCACCAGAGATTTTCTATGGGGTTTAAGTCATGTGACTGTGATGCCACTGTAGAATCTTCCTAGACTTCTTCTGCAACCAAGCCTTGGTGGAATTTGAAGAAATGCTTGGGATCATTGTCATGTTGGAAGGTCCAAGCTCCAGCTCCCTCACTGACGGTTGTCAGGGTTCTGTCACTTCTGTCTAGTCTATTGTCTATTCTTGGTTTTGTGACAGAGCCCTGACACTCCTGTTTTGTCTCTTTCATGTTGTCATGTTTTGTGTGAACACGTGGCTTAGAGTGGCTTAATTAGCTGCCTGTTCACGTCTTGTTTTGTGAGCACATGGCTTGTGATTTGTTTTACTGGCCATGTGCTCGTCTTTTAGTCATGTTTGTTGTGAGCACATGGCTTGTCATGTGGTTTCCTTGTGCCCTGTGCTCTCCTGTGGATTGTCTAGCCCTGTCCATCTTGTTACCTGATTATTGGTTCATTTGCCCCACCTGTCCTCCCTCGTTACCTGCCTTGTTTGCTCTCCCTATTTATTCTCCTTGTGTTTGCAGTCCTGTGCTGGATCGTCATTGAATGTTCCCTTGCTCAAGTCAAGTATTTTATTTTATTTTTATTAATAATAAAGCCCATTATAAGCTGTGTCCCAATGTGAAGGCTGCATCCTCCGAAGTCCGTATTTGAAGGCCGATTGCGTCACAGCGGCGCGACGAAGGACGTCCCAATTCAAAGGCTGCATCCTTGGAAGGTCGCATTTGAAGGCCGATTGCGTCACGCGGCTCGATGAAGGCTGTCCCAATTCAATTCTGCATCCTCCGAAGGCCGTATTCGAAGGACGGTTGCGTCATCGCGCCGCGAAGAAGGCTACCCTGATTCAAAAGCGACGCCAAATGCGCCCTTCGTTTCCCTGTGAAAGAAAGGATACATAAATGGACACTTAGCGGCCTATCCTACCCTATTCTACCCCATAAGTCATTGCGCGCATTTATTTGACGACAGCATTTATTTATTTATTTTTGAAGGCGGCCGAGACTAGAGTTCGGTGGTGGACGGCAAATTCACATTTAAATGTAAGTATTATGTTTTAATTTACTCAAATAGCTAGCGAAACCAGAGTTAAAGTTTATTATAAACTTCATCTTTCGTCACCATTGCATGGCTTCATTTGTCAGGTAGTTTTAGGCAAAACTTGTGCCAATATTAGTTTAACGACCTAACAGTTATTTGTAATATTTGCACTAGTCTATCTCACTTGTGTATTATAAGAAATATCACTCACCCTGTAAAGCCTAAAACAGTAAGAAAAGCAGTAGATAATGCAATGGGGTTTCACTTGTATGTGTTTTTGTAGTGCTGTCATGCAAGCTATGTGTTTTTTAACCAAATTTGAGTATACAGAAATATTAAGTATATTTTGCATGTCTTGATGTGTCATATTTTGCAGTGTTTTTCCCTGGTTGCAGTCATTGATAGCTTCCTTTTTCTGCCCCGTCCAGGTAGTGTAACCACTGTTCCTTTAACTTTGAACTTGCAAACTATGCTTCCAACTGTGACTACGTTTACATGCAGCCAATATCCGGGTTATGGTCGGGTTAGGGTCACTATTTGGGTTTCTGAAACATTCGGAATAACCCGTTTACATGCGTGAGCAGAGAGAGTTACTCCTGTATACATGGAATTTGTAATCAGTTGGGAATATCCCGATGTAAACGGCGACGCACGGTTAGCGTCAGGACGTACGGACAACCTTAAGACGCAATATGCGTCATTTCCAATTCTTCTTCCTGTATCCAAAGACAACAACAACCGCAGCAGCACGCGGATAATGAATAGTTCGGGGCAGATAGCGATCGCCTTTGTTTGCGCTTTCCTTCTCGCTCCAAAAGTGTGTTGCTGTGCTGCGTCTCGCCATGTTAACCTCTACTTCTTGTTTACTTCCGGTATACTGCACGCGGGTTTTTGCATGCGCCGTCTTTACTCAAAAGACCAAGATTCCTTGCGAATAGAACATGCGCAGAACACAAATCAATGTTCCTTTTGATGGGGATATGCCGATACGCGTTTACATGACCAAATATTCGGGTTAGAAAAGGGGTACCCCAGGGGTAATATCCGGGTTTTTAAAAACCGGGATATGAGCATATCCGGGTTTTTGCCGGTGTTTACATGGCCGTGCGCGACCGGGTTATTGCTAATATCCCGGTTTTGAACGGGTTATTGGCTGCATGTAAACGTAGTCTGTGTCTCTAGGAACATTTAGTGCCTTCGCTATCTTTTTGTATCCTGATATCTTCTCTTAACTTTTTGGACCATTCTTTTGACTTAGCCATATTTATAACTTGCAGTCAAACGTGACACTCATTAAACCTTGCCAGTTCAGATATTTCATGTGTTCTAGCTCAAGCACACCTGGTGCAACTAATGAAGCCCTTGATTAGTGAGACGACACCTGTTGCAGATCTGTGCTGTTGTGAGGGATTCTATTCAGGGTTGAATAATAATGAAACTGCAGAAGCCATTAAAAGTTGCATTTTCAGTTGAATTTGGGGAAACCATTTGAAACATTTGTTATGTTGAGCTATTTCAATTACTTTTGTTTGATTTGTCCATTGCAAACAGCTGAAAGTCTTTTGACCGGTAGTGGATGTCCTTGTATCAAATGCAGGGTTTGGCCCAGAGAACACCGTATAAACTGCTGCCTTTATAGGATCTGTCTTATAAGATCTGCCAGAGATGAGAAATCACAGTCCTGTCCCAGTAAATCAGACTCTTGGACACTCTCTACTGTATTTTTTTAAATTTATTTTTTATTTCTTTGCTTAGATCTTATCTGACCTTTATTTGAGCTTTCATGGAACCAGTAACAGTCAAGGTTTCCATGTTTATACGCATGTTTGACTAGAAGTGTATGATTTTCAGCTCTGTTCATGGATCAGAACATGCTGGATCTTTCCTCTGTGGAGTAACTTAATGCAACATTACAAAAGGCTGTTTAATATGGCGAAATGTTAAATTCATAAAACCTGGAAAATCCCCCTCAGAAGGACAAAGTGCATATCTCTCCTTTTAATGTTCAGAAAATTGGGATTTATTTAGCAGTTAACAGAGTTTCCAATTACAGTTAGGCCGTGTGTGTGTGTGTGTGTGTGTGTGTGTGTGTGTGTGTGTGTGTGTGTGTGTGTGTGTGTGAGAGAGAGGTGAGGTGACTATGTGAAAAGCAGTGTGTAAGCGTAAAGTGTTCTCTCCCAGGGAGAGGATCAACAGACCTCCAGCGTTGCACCTCCTCCGTCTGCTGCTGTGACCTCTTCAGGAAAACCCTTAAGAGCTATTATCATCTCTGTTTGGGCCGTTTAATCAGTCCTTTCATACGTATTGGCCAAGAGAATTCAGCAACTGACTTCAAACACACATCTGTCTCTGTGGCAGCAAGGCAGTTCACTACTTTCACTGGAATTACTTCTCAGCTGACAAAATTAAGTTCTAAGAACGTTTTGCCAATGTTCCCATTAAGTTATGAAATAATTATTTCTGAACGTTTTCTGAATGTTCAAAATGTTTTTTAAAGGTTTTACAAAAAATCTTGGTTATACGAACATAGAGGGAACATTCCATTGTATCATTCTTCAAACATTATGGGAATGTTACTTTTGAATGTTCTCTGAAAGTTCTGAAACAAAGTGTTACATTTAAAAAATGGTAGATGAACATCCGAAAAAAAGTTTTCCATTAATGATGCAGAAATTATGTTTTTGTTCAAACGTTTTGAGAACACCAGATAACTTTGAATGAACGTTCTATTAGTGTTACTGGAAGAATGTTTGTTCATAATTTTGAGAGAACCTTGCAAAAATATTCCTTTTTAGCTGTGTGAATACAAAAGTGACCAAAGTTTGTCTTTTAAGGGTAAAAATTTAATTGATGTTCAACAATAAAAAAAAAAAGAAAAAGATATATAATACAGATGAACAAATGACAAAGCTTGGGTTGCTGAATGTTAGATCCCTTTCTTCGAAAGCACTTATTGTTAATGATATGATTACAGATTATAACCGAGATGTGCTGTGTTTGACAGAAACCTGGCTAAAACGTTTTTTGTTTTTTGGCATTTCGTGGAAAGACGGCAGTATTGCATAGAGAAAGGCCTTAAAAGCTTATTTTTCATCTCTCTTAGAAGAAAACAAACACAACCCTAGGTATTTATTTGATACAGTGGCTAAATTAACAAGAAATAAAGCTTCAAGCTTCAAGTTTCTTTATGAACTACTTTACTTGCAAGATTGATAATATTAGGGAGAAAATTATAACTATGCAACCGTCTACTACAGTATCGCATCAGGCAGTGCATTGTAGTCTCCCTGAGGAAAAATTACAGTCATTCATTGCTATAGAAGAGGAAGAATTCGTTAAACTCATTCAATCATCTAAATCCACAACATGTATGTTACCGACTAAGCTACTGAAAGAGATGCTCTTCTTACTATCATTAATTCATCTTTGTCATTAGGATACGTACCAAAAACTTTAAAACTGGCTATGATTAAACCGCTTGTTAAAAAAACGCAACTTGATCGTACAGAATTAGTCAATTACAGGCCGATCTCGAATCTACCTTTTCCTGTCAAAGACACTAGAAAAGGCAGTATCCTCACAACTGTGTTCCTTTCTAGAAAGAAATGATATCTGTGAGGATTTCCAGTCAGGATTTAGACCGTACCATAGTACCGAGATTTCTTCACGCCTTGATGAAACTTACAAATTCACAAAATTAACGGAATGCATAGCTGATATAAAAAATTGGATGACTAGTAATTTCCTACTACTTAATTCTGGAAAATCTGAGATTTTAATTATTGGACAAAAAACTTCCTCACGTAATAATCTAGAATACTGTCTAACACTTGATGGCTGCTCTGTCAAGTCTTCGTCGTCGATTAGGAACCTGGCTTTGCTCTTTGATACCAATCTTTCATTTGAACACTATGTGTCTAGTATCTGTAAAACCGCATTTTTAATATATCTAAATTACGTCATATGCTCTCAATGAAAAATGCGGAGCATTTCCCCCATTCTGTCACTGATGGAGTTTGGGTTCTTGCTCTTGCCTCTGACTTCATTAGTTGGGGACACTTAATATTCAACAGTATTACTGATCTGACTGTATGCTGACGCTGACATCACTGTTGGACGATGACATCACTGTTTTCTCCAGAACTGCTTTAATGATTAAATTAACTAATTTAATAATTGATGATCTTTACAACGGAACTGAACCATCACTGAGCTGTGACACTGTTTTCTTCTAGATCCGCTGTGCAGCAGAAACAATCTTTGTTGCATTATTTTCCTGTTATCTCTGTAAAGCTGCTTTGAAACAATCTGTAGAGTAAAAACCACTTTATAAATAAATGTGACTTGACTTTTTTTGCACATAATGTTTTTAACACTACTGTTTTTTTCTTCCATACTGATTCTAAGTACCAAAAACAAAAGTTTGCTTTCTATAGTTCAGGCTAAATTAGTAAATCAATAAAGTTCTTCAGTAAACTTTGAGAGGAAGATCTGCCAGTGCTGATGTAAAGCTCAATGTTGAATCAGTGGCAGCTGAGAACACAACGCCTGTGAAGCCTGTGTGTGTGTGTGTGTGTGTGTCTGTGTGTGTCTGTGTGTGTGGCCCGATCAAAGACTGTGAGCTCATCAAGTTCCTCTGCTCTAATCTCAGCACACGACAGGAGTCAGCCGGAGCTAAAGTAAACCTCTCACTTGCACGGCCACACACGGGATTCAAGCATCGGATGAAGTCAACTGATGATTTATTAGGATTTGGTCAATGTATTGTCAGCATTATTGGCTGCTGTTGTTTTCATTTGTAGCTTGACGGACATTATAGTTTCATTTGTACGCTTGTGAAAGAGACGTGCACTTCGGCCCTCACGGTCTTCCACAGTCTCGTAACGGTGCCGTGGCTGTCGGGCAGAAGTCTGCTGTACATCCAGGGTTAGGGTTAGGGTTAGTGTTAGTATTAGTATTCATGGACTTTTAGTTCGTATTCACTAGTTTTCTGTCTTGCTTTGTTTCCATGGTTACCATCATTATGAGTTTGTTTGGTTCAGCTGTGTTTAATTAATTAGCCTTGTTTGGATGTGTACTTAAGTTCCTCTTTTCCTCATTTCAGTGTCCAGTCCACTGTTACTGTACGTGTGTTTGCAGCTCTCTCTGTTTATTCTAACTCTTATTAAATATTGTGTTTGAAGTTTCTTATTCTTGAAGTGTTTGAAGTTTCTTATAATACAGTTTCATTTAGCTGCAAATAACATGCAATTACGTGTTTCAACACATTACATTTAATTCGACTTTAGTATATTCTTTTAATGTATATTATTTCCGTATATACTTTTTTCATCAAATAAAAATGTCTAAAAAATGAACCGAATGGTCTCTGAAACATCTCTTTAAAATGTGTTTCCCACTGAAGATCTGTGGAGTCACAGAATGCATCAGATTCTCAGGACTGGAGCTTCAATCCCATGATCCTCTTCTCAGTATTTTCAGACAACAACACCATATTGCCATGGAGATCGTTCCTCCAGCAAGTTAACCTACTTTCTCAATCCCAGAAGGCCTTGCCACATTTGCTCAGCAAAATAGTTTGATGATTAAAAGGAAATTTAGTTTCGAAGACTTTCAGAAACTGAGCGTTTTGACTCCAGCCAGGGTCCAGAAATATATATATATATTTGTGTTAAGAGTGAGAAAATCATTGGAGCTGCCTTGACAGGCTGCATTTGTTTCTTTTGAGTCACAAACCCATGAGACTGTGCCAATAATTGCAAAATGTCCCAGATGTTCTGAGTTGCAGATACGATGACTTGCAGCTCAAGTCAAGTGGTGATCGGCGCCGAGTTGGCAGACAGACACTTTAACCTGGAACAGACAAGCAGCATCCATGACTCGAAACACACGAAACACACAATAGACTAGACGGATTTCAGAAAAATGGCCTTCTATAAGAAGTGAGGAGCATTTATGGGTACAAGTCGGGAACTAGCCTACCTTACATATTTCAAGGGTGCTGAGTCCCAAAAAAATGGTACCCAAGCGAAATTTTTAGTTTTTTACCTTCAAATTTGCATATCAAAATGGCCGCCAAATTGCCTATATTGCTCAGTCGTTGGACCATTTTCCCCTAGTTTTTTTGTAAGTAGGCAATCAAGATGAGGAAATTAAGTTTCTAAAATGATAGTCAAGGGTCAGAGCAAAGATATAATGGAGGCTCACTGCCTTTTTTATGTATATATATATATGCAAAATACCAACTTTTAAGGTGAAATTAAGCATTATTTGTGTCATTTTTTAAGGCCGACATACATATTCAATCAATATCACTCTTAAATGTTCCCAGTGTATATATGATATGTGATGTATTCCATATTACATAATAACTAAGAAAAACAGCATTGCAAGTTGTCTGAGATTTCAGTTTTTTATGCAAATTAAGCATTTGTTCTCTAAATTCTAAGACGGGAAAAACCCAGGTGAATAGGGAAAAAAACACCATGAAACTTCCCTTGAACAGATCTACAGATCACATCTTGTTTCTGTATATTTTTGCTTCCGTGTCTTTGAATGGCGCATATTTTTGGGTACATCCCATCTAGACTACAAAGCTTTCAAATGACTTCAGAAGAACTGAACTGCAGCACACAGACACTCACACACACTCACAGTCCCTAATGTTGTGATTGTATTGAAAAGTGCAGCATGAACATTCTTCTAAATATCTTCTTTTAAACACACAAAACACACGAAACACTGAAAACACTGAAAAAACACTCGAAACACACAAACACACGAAACACACGAAACACTTGAAACACACAAAACACTTGAAACACACGAACACGCAAAACACTTGAAACACTCGAAACACATGAACACGCAAAACACTTGAAACAGGAAACGCACAAAACACTTGAAACACTTGAAACGCTTGAAACACTCTGAACACTCGAAACACTCGGAACACGCGAAACACTTGAAAAACTTAGAGCACTTGGAACACTTGGAACACTTGGAACACTCGAAACACGAAACACTTGAAAAACTTAGAACACTCGGAACACTCGAAACAAGAAACGCACGGAACACTCGAAACACTCTGAACACTCGAAACACGAAACGCACGAAACGCACGAAACGCAAGGAACACTCGAAACACTTGCAACACTCGGAACACGCGAAACACTTGAAAAACTTAGAACACTCGAAACACGAAACGCACGGAACACTCGGAACACTCGGAACACTCGGAACACTCGGAACACGAAACACTTGAAAAACTTAGAACACTCGGAACACTCGAAACAAGAAACGCACGGAACACTCGAAACACTCTGAACACTCGAAACACGAAACGCACGAAACGCACGAAACGCACGGAACACTCGAAACACTCTGAACACTCGAAACACGAAACGCACGAAACGCACGAAACGCACGGAACACTCGAAACACTTGAAAAACACTTGAAAAACTTAGAACACTTGGAACACTCGGAACACTCGGAACATGTAACACTTGAAAAACTTAGAACACTCGGAACACTCGAAGCAAGAAACGCAAGGAACACTCGAAACACGAAACGCACGAAACGCACGGAACACTCGAAACACTTGAAAAACACTTGAAAAACTTAGAACACTTGGAACACTCGGAACACTCGGAACATGTAACACTTGAAAAACTTAGAACACTCGGAACACTCGAAGCAAGAAACGCAAGGAACACTCGAAACACGAAACGCACGAAACGCACGGAACACTCGAAACACTTGAAAAACACTTGAAAAACTTAGAACACTTAGAACACTTGGAACACTCGGAACACTCGGAACACGAAACACTTGAAAAACTTAGAACACTCGGAACACTCGAAGCAAGAAACGCAAGGAACACTCGAAACACTTGCAACACTCGGAACACGCGAAACACTTGAAAAACTTAGAACACTCGAAACACGAAACGCACGGAACACTCGGAACACTCGGAACACGAAACACTTGAAAAACTTAGAACACTCGGAACACTCGAAGCAAGAAACGCAAGGAACACTCGAAACACTTGAAAAACACTTGAAAAACTTAGAACACTTGGAACACTCGGAACACTCGGAACACGAAACACTTGAAAAACTTAGAACACTCGGAACACTCGAAGCAAGAAACGCAAGGAACACTCGAAACACACGAAACACACGAAACACACGAAACACTCAAAACACTTGAAACACACGAAACACTTGAAACACACGAAACACACGAAACACTCAAAACACTTGAAACACTTGAAACACACGAAACACTTGAAACACGCGAAACACTCAAAACACACAAAACAGTTGAAAACACGTGAAACACTAGAAACTTGAAACACTTTTAACACTTAAAAAACTCGAAACACGAGTTGACGAGGACGAGCGCTGAGGGTAAATGAGTCCGAGAGACGTCCAGTCAGTGGTTTGATCGAGGTCTTCCCTCACACTGAGACAGATTCCTTTAACCTGACTAACCCGAGGCACAGTCGACTCAAAGTCTATCCTTCCGCAACTGTATGACTGCGGATCATAAAAGAAGATATTTAGAAGAATGTTCATGCTGCTCTTTTCAATACAATCACAACATTAGGGACTGTGAGTGTGTGTGAGTGTGTGTGCGCTGCAGTTCTTCTGAAGTCATTTGAAAGCTTTGAGTTAAAGCTGTTATTCACTCTGACATCATCATTTGCCACGTTTCCATACGGCTTTCTGCACAGTTCTGTTATCAGCAAAGTGAAAATGTGCACAAAAAAACTGTTTCCATCCAGCTGGCTGTTTCTGATCAAATGCTGTGCGTAATAAAGTGTTTTGGTGTATTGCAAAATAAATCTTCCCTTGAGTGATTTACTGTACGTCGTGATGCATTTGACTGACATCTGAGAACTGGAGAACTGGTGCACAGAATAACCTCCTATCAGTCGGTCCATGAAGATATTAAACGTTAAGATCATTTGGAATGTAGTGCATTATTAATATAGATATTTTATTGGCATTCTGTCCTTTTTGATTTGAATGGAAAAGAACATTAACAACTTACCTTTTGATGCTCCATATTAAGTTATATTTTAACAAACATGTATTTATGTTTAAGCTATGCTTCATTTATCTCAAAAACATGTTTGCTGTTTGTTGCCGTAGTTGGTGTAAGAAACGCCCGATTCTGGGAAAACCCTGTCATTCGCTTGCAGATCCTCTGAGAATTACCACAGTAACTTTGTTTTAAATGGACAGATATAAAAAAATAAAAAAAATCGTATGAATGATTGCTCCGCCTCTGCTGGAGCCGTACGATCTTTAATGTCCTGATGATTGAAGAGTTACACGACTGCAGGTAATGCCCATTAAATCCATCAACAG
This sequence comes from Rutilus rutilus, assembly GCA_021464565.1. NCBI lineage: Eukaryota > Metazoa > Chordata > Actinopteri > Cypriniformes > Leuciscidae > Rutilus > Rutilus rutilus. The sequence continues at coordinate 29,885,524 of JAJAQA010000024.1, read as the reverse complement.
CATCAGTAAATCAGAGCATGAACCCACAGCATCTGCGGTCGTACTTCTCTTCCTTAAAAGTCCACCGTTTTAAAAGTATTTTCCCTCATCGGGCTGGACACGCAGACGTGACATCAGAGGCTTGATGAATGACTCAACATGATGATTATCTGACATCATGATTTATGATGATTTAACATGATGTTTGCAGAAGAATCGGAGAATCATGATGATTGTGTTCATAATGTTCATCTGTCAATCCCTCACTCTTAAAGGGATACTTCACCGTTTTTTCATATTAAACTGTGTTATTCCCTTAACTAAGACGAGTTGATACATGCCTCTCTCGTCTCAATGCGTGCACTCAATCGCTCTTTGATAGCACTTAGCTTAGCCCAGTTCATTCATCAGGCATGACTTTTTACTGCGCCGAGTCGAAGTGCTCCCAGTGCTATTCCGCCATACATTATAGTTATCCTTTTTACCCGCTTAGAAAAGCACCACGTTGTATTTTGTGTCACCATACTTGGTCGTGTAACTGTATTTAAATAGGGAAAACGTGGAGGTGTTTGGTCGCTTCTAGCTTCATCTCTGTTTGGTCCCTAATGAATGAACTGGGCTAAGCTAAGTGCTATCAAAGTGTTGCCGCGCGCCAGAGCGATTGAGTGCACGCACTGAGACGAGAGAGGTATGTATCAACTTGTCTTAGTTAAGGGAATAACATAGTTTAATATGAAAAAACAGTGAAGTATCCCTTTAAAGAGTTAGTAAACCCCCTAAGACTTTCGTTCTTCTTCGGAACACAAATTAAGATATTTCTGATGAACTCTGAGAGCTGTCTCACTCCTCCATAGGCTGCTAGGTATATAATCGAGATCTGCTGGCCCAGAAAAGTTAGTAAAGACATTGTTAAAATAGTCCAAGTGACTCCAGTGGCTCAACCTTAAGTTTTTCATACTTTTTGTGCAAAACCCCCCAAAATAACGACTTTATCCAACTCTTCATGTTCTTCTGTGTGTCTCAGTGAGTTGACGTAGTGTAAGCGCAGCGCTTCTGGGTTGTACATCAGAACGCAGGCTCACTATTGGCTGACGCTGGTCATGTGTGTGTGATGCGTGTGATGCTGGCCAATAGTGGCAGATGAAAATACCTGCAGTCTATGGAGGAGTGAGCCAGCTCTCACATTTAATCAAAAATATCTTAATTTGTGTTCCGAAGAAGAACGAAAGTCTTACGGGGTTGGAGCAACATGAGGCCGAGTAATTACTGACAGAATATTCATTTTTGGGTGAACTAACCCTTTAAATAACATGAGTCTTTAACTCTCGATAAAAGAGTTTCAGTCATCACTCAACTGTTTCTTCTATTTTATTTTATGTAATGTAATTTATGAATGTAATGCAATTTTTAAGACCGCAAAACGTATTTGAAGAAGTAAGTCATAATTTCTTGATTTTTAATTTATTTTGTATAGATTAATAACTTCCAGTTAACTACAAAAAAAACAGCATGAATTTACATCTAAAAATCTGAGTTAGTTTTGAGAAAAGCTCTTGCAGCATTGTTTGCAAATAACACTTGGTTTAATATTTTATCAATTGATACAATGATATCCATAAACATTTAAGACACTTTTGTGTCTTTCGGGACTCCTGTGTTTTTATTTTATCTCTCTCTCTCATGCTTTGGCTTCTGGTAGGTAACAACACAAATAAACTCCATTATTCTGTCTTATGAAGCACAAGAGCTGTGTCAGACTCACACTATAGATCTCAGTCACAGAATCTCATCAGAAGAGGAGCGAGCACGAGGAACCACAGATGATGTTTGTTAGGTGAGGATTTAACTCTCTCTCTCTGTGTGTGTGTGTGTGTGTGTGTGTGTGTGTGTGTGGAGTGTGTGGAGTTGAGGAGGAGCTGGAGTCGTATTTCAGAGTCCGAACTGAGACTGTCTTTGTTCACGTGGAGCTGCTCTCGATCAGTCTCACAGCAGAGAGAGAGAGAGAGTGAGTGTGTGTGTGTGTGTGTGTGAGAGAGAGAGAGATCACAGTCTCTAACGGGACCCGAGACACGAACACCTCCTGGACCACAGTCATGGCTCGTGCACGCGCCTCAGTGCTCAGGTGACTGACCTGTCCTGTGCATGTGCTTCATATTTCATTCACTTCATTCTGAGAATCACCTGGCCTCAGCTCATCTTCATCTTTATTTCTGATCAGCAGAGTCTGGAGCTGGAGGATCATCTTCATCATCTTCATCTTCATCACTGTCAGCTTCTGTCCTCCTGCGCGCGCATTCTCCCTTCACTCAGGTATGGCACAACATCAATAACTCGTGTTTATGTGTTACACTAATATATATAAGCTGCAGAAAATACGATTAGTGGTGGGCATGTCCGATTAGTGAACGACTCGTTCTTTTGAGTCGGATCTTTTTACTGAATCTGTCGAACCGGCTCGCAGTGCCGATCTGAACCATCTGAACGGTTCGCAGGTGAATCGGCCTGAAGCTGAGAATGAATCGTGTCTGTTGAATCTGTCCTTTGGGAAGCCAAACGCTGGTTTTCTGGCACATTCTGTGTGTACAAGATGATTAGGAAGAGAAATTTGACTGATGGGGCGAAAAGTAGGCTAAGTTACTTTAATAGCAGAAATGTTACACATATAATGTACTGGAGATGTGTTTAAGAGTTGATTGTATCTGACCTACCAACAAAACAAAGTTGATTTTAATAAGTAACAGCATTTTATAAGGCCTACGTGCAAAAATGTATGAGCAAATTTTTTTTTTTCAGCCAAGAGATGCAAAATAAGTTTAGTAGCTTATTGTTTAATGTAAAGACTAATTATATTAAGTTTCTAAATGATTGTTGTTTATATGAACTGAATCGTGTCTGGTTTCGAGCGTGTGCACCTGACGTCATGGTCACGGGATGCGTTATCGCGGGAAATAATGGCTGAATCTGTTCTTCGAAGCGATTGTTTAAAAACAACCTTCGACTGAATCGATTTGTGAAAACGAATCAAAACTTCACCTGGGTTTATGAAAGTTGCAGTAACAGAAATGAAGCCCTGTTCTGTTCCTGTGGTAATCTGGTTTGTATAGCACTTTTACCTATTTTAACGGTGTTTTCAACGTTTTTGCAATTTAATGTTTCTGTTAATGTAAACTTCAATCAAATCTACAATTAAGATCATCAACAAAAATGTTGAGTAGTTTGCATCACTGGATATCACTTTCGGTCGCTGAACGTTTCTATTGTAAAACAGTTGTCCAATATTACATTTTTAGCTACTTGCATCGTCCGACGCACTCTTTCACTGCTAAAACTAAAGCTCTTGTTGGAATAGTTAAGCCCCGCCCTCTTTGATTTGATTGGCCATCTTCATAATTTATTATGATGTCCATATGTCTTTCTGTTAATTTAATGCTTAAAGTTGCTATATTATATAGTTCTCCTCAATAGTTTGCCTTAAAGTGACTCTATGCAGGCGAGGCTCATAGTTTAATGAGGAGTTCAAGGTCACAGAAGGTCATTGAGGAAAAAAAAAACATTCTTTACCCTAATTACCCTCAGAATGACGGATAGTTGGCACAGTTCCTCTGTTGGGTCGAAACACAAGCAATCTGCCATTATGACCAGCGGTGGAGTTATCTTTCCCTAAGGATGACATCATGTCCACAAAAGCTGGATTGTGCTCCATCTGTAAAATAACGCAGAGCTGTTCGTTCTCGCTGCCAAAGAACTGCATTCCTGACCTCGGCTTGTGTTCATGATCAAGCTAATATGTTTTGAGGAATGGCTTGGCTTCAATAACACTGCAATTCCTCTGCTTGAATCCGCTGATGATTGACACATTACACCAAACGCAGGCAGAAAGCTTCTGAATGTTCGCCTAAAAAATCTATCATCAGCTTCATATCGAACGGGATACTCAAAGATAGATTTGTATTTTTTCATTTGGGTCTAACGTTGTTTTAGATCCCGTTGCCTTTCATTGTATGGACAAATAATCATTGAAATATTTTTCAACACATACAGTCACACAGGTTTGGAATGAAGTGAGTAAAAGATGACAAACTGTTTTCTGTGAACTACAGTTTCCCTGTAAGCCAGTGAGATTACACTCCTGAGATCTTCTGTGATTCAGGTTTCACTGGAACTGTAGTGTATAAAGACGAATCATCCTGCAGACGGACTGATTTGGGACAAATATTTCCATCCCAGCTGTAAACACAATAATAGAGCTGTTGCCACGGAAACGACCCTTCTGTGAGTGTATTGTGAGAGCACAGCTGCTTTTCTAACTCTAATGTTTGTTTGATGCTCAAACTTCTCCTCTCTAACGGTGTTTGTTCTCCTGCTGTGTCAGAGTGGCACTGGCTGCTTCACTTCTCTTGTTCATGGTTTGGGTTTTTAATGTGCCAGTTAAATGTAATCCAGTAGAGTCTACCTGGACTCAAACACATTTCCCCTAGAGCTCTTTATATCACACTGACCCAGCTTTAGCCCGGCTCAGAGAGATTCAGTCGTGTTCTCCAGGGCTTTGATTTCCTCTAGCTTTGGTTCCTTTGTTCTTGTTTAGTTTGTATTACAGTTACTCATCTCCATAACTTCAGGATCGGCTCGAGTGTGGATGCTGACAGCTTGTATTAACCGCAGGAATGAGGCCGACCTTCTGTAATGATCCTACTGTTGAAGAATTGTCTTAGAAACATTTGAAGCCTTGAGCCGCATGAAAACAGCCCTGAGATCTGGAGGCTCTCCCCTGATCTTCAGTCCCTCTGGGAAAACCACTGTACCGTTAAAGGCAACATCTTTTCGGATTTGAGGTTCAGACTCTCTGGGGTTTTGAAGTTCTCTACGAGTCCTGACCAGATTTACGCTTTGGCTTTTATATGTCATGGCCTCCTAATAATCCGGCTTCATCTCCACCAAGAGCTGGGCTGCTTTTTAACTTTGCGTCCTGGTTTCCTTGCGTCTCATCCTCTCACAGTAAGGTAAAGTCCTCTCAGAGTGAGGTAAAGTCCTCTCAGAGTAAGGTAAATTCCTCTCACAGTAAGGTAAAGTCCTCTCAGAATAAGGTAAAGTCCTCTCACAGTGAGGTAAAGTCCTCTCACAGTGAGGTAAAGTCCTCTCAGAGTGAGGTAAAGTCCTCTCACAGTGAGGTAAAGTCCTCTCAGAGTAAGGTAAAGTCCTCTCACAGTGAGGTAAAGTCCTCTCACAGTGAGGTAAAGTCCTCTCACAGTGAGGTAAAGTCCTCTCAGAGTAAGGTAAAGTCCTCTCACAGTGAGGTAAAGTCCTCTCAGAGTAAGGTAAAGTCCTCTCACAGTGAGGTAAAGTCCTCTCAGAGTAAGGTAAAGTCCTCTCACAGTGAGGTAAAGTCCTCTCACAGTGAGGTAAAGTCCTCTCACAGTGAGGTAAAGTCCTCTCAGAGTAAGGTAAAGTCCTCTCACAGTGAGGTAAAGTCCTCTCAGAGTAAGGTAAAGTCCTCTCACAGTGAGGTAAAGTCCTCTCAGAGTAAGGTAAAGTCCTCTCACAGTAAGGTAAAGTCCTCTCACAGTGAGGTAAAGTCCTCTCAGAGTGAGGTAAAGTCCACTCACAGTGAGGTAAAGTCCTCTCAGAGTAAGGTAAAGTCCTCTCACAGTGAGGTAAAGTCCTCTCAGAGTAAGGTAAAGTCCTCTCACAGTGAGGTAAAGTCCTCTCACAGTGAGGTAAAGTCCTCTCACAGTGAGGTAAAGTCCTCTCAGAGTAAGGTAAAGTCCTCTCACAGTGAGGTAAAGTCCTCTCAGAGTAAGGTAAAGTCCTCTCACAGTGAGGTAAAGTCCTCTCAGAGTAAGGTAAAGTCCTCTCACAGTGAGGTAAAGTCCTCTCACAGTGAGGTAAAGTCCTCTCACAGTGAGGTAAAGTCCTCTCAGAGTAAGGTAAAGTCCTCTCACAGTGAGGTAAAGTCCTCTCAGAGTAAGGTAAAGTCCTCTCACAGTGAGGTAAAGTCCTCTCAGAGTAAGGTAAAGTCCTCTCACAGTGAGGTAAAGTCCTCTCAGAGTAAGGTAAAGTCCTCTCACAGTAAGGTAAAGTCCTCTCACAGTGAGGTAAAGTCCTCTCAGAGTGAGGTAAAGTCCACTCACAGTGAGGTAAAGTCCTCTCACAGTAAGGTAAAGTCCTCTCACAGTGAGGTAAAGTCCTCTCAGAGTAAGGTAAAGTCCTCTCACAGTGAGGTAAAGTCCTCTCACAGTAAGGGTCTGCTGGTATACGGGTGTAGCCTAACACATCAAGATGAGGGGTTTCATCCTTCAAAATAAAGCTTCCAAAATGGGATTTTTTTGGGCTGAAGAACCATTTTCATTTCCCCAAACACCTTTCAGGTCTTAAAAGAACCATGTTTTTCTTAGTGCGAAGAACATTTTAATAATCTGAAGAAGCTTTTTCTACTATAAAGAAGCTTTTGTGCAATAAAAAGATTCTATGGATGTTAAAGATTCTTTATGGAACCATCAATGCCAATAACGAAGCTTTATTTAGCTGTAAAGTATCCAGAAATGTTGTGAAAAGTTATTAAAGCTGCAGTTTGTAACTTTTTTTGAGTTCAAAATTTACAAAATGTATATGATAGGCGAGTACATCATAAATCCATTTTCCAAACTGTGTTTTTGTCTTATCCTGAATCACTGCGGTACACCTATAATAAGTGTTTATATAGGGACTATACACAGCTCGTGCGTGACTCGCCATAGACACAAACACAGAGAAGTAGATCCGGCTACAGTGTTCCTCCACCAGACGTGTGCGTTCTGCTTATTAACCGCTACAGCGCCACAGGTTACGGATTTGATTTTCTGCAGTGTTTGCCTGGGTGTGTGTGTGTTCAGATAGATGTGTGTTTCTGTGTGTTTCATAAGTGTATTATGATGTCGCACAAACACTGTGTTATTAAAGGTTTGGACTGACAGCCTGAGGTGATTTTCCTTCGTCCACTGACACGTCTGACTCCAGTTTCTGGAAAATATTAGGTGACGGATAAAACTCCATCAAAGGAAATGTGCAACAGTGACCAAACAGGAATGACAGAAGACGTCTCATCCTTTCCTCACTGGCTGGAGACCTGAGAGAGTGTGTGTGTGTGTGTGTGTGTGAGAGAGAGAGAGAGAGAGACACTCGTTCTGTGTGGAGAGAGTGGCATGGGTTTCTGCTCATGTTCAAGGGTGTTTAACTCTAACATGAGAGTCAATGAAAACAACTCTTAATGTCTTTTTATTTTCTTTAGCTTATAGAGCAGATTCAGGATTATGCTGGCAAGCTTCTTGTTGAAACACTGCAAAGTTTTCAGATTGAGAAGTGCACTTAAACACGGGAGCAAATCCTTTAATGTGTATAATAGAGGAGTCACTCCTGAAATCACAACGCTTTACACATCGATGATGACCAGCGACCAGCTGTGAACTAGACACATGAAGAGAAGAAATATTATTTATTGTAATTTTTCACAGAAAAAAAAGTATTAAAATAAAATATTTAATAAAATATTGATTAAAATAAATAAATAAAAATAATAAAAATAATACTAATAATTACGTCTGTCTTCATTTTTTCATTTACAAATGTTAAACCATTGAGCAGGAAAGCTTAACTTTAGTTTATAAGCGCTTCTCATTGCACGTTTGATCACGTTTCGTTCCTCATTGTGAGTTACAGCCGCCGCATTACCATTACAGATTTACGCAAAACTTTTGCGATATTTTCTAAATGTTGATAAAAAACTTGCGAAATGAGGTTTCCATTAACCGATGTCATGCGACTGAAATGTAATATTTTAACATTTTCCTCTCACGATAATCATTCCAACAATCTTGTTTAGTTCACGTATATCCCAGCCGCCGCACTAGCCAGTATTATTAATGGAAGGAGACGTGTGTGTGTGTGTTTTCCAACATTACTGGCATGGAAAACCCTTATACTGGGAGCGGCTGGTGTGAGGTGTTCTGGGAGTTTCTCCCTCAGTTCTGCTTCAAGCTCTTGATTGCCGCATGTCTTAGAGGTTTAGAATCCAGTATTCCTGTGATACTTTTGTGTTTTATGAGTTTAATGAAGAACTCTGTCTCGTCTTCTGTCCAAACACACCGCGCCATGTTTAAAGAATGATCATGTGACTTTTACGTACGTCAGGTGACCTGACCTGTAAATGCGGAAAAAAACGTTTCATTGCAGTTTTGCTAAACATTCCTTGCCTGAAAAACCCCCTCATGTGAGCGGAAAAACTTTTTTAGCGATAGATGGAGTTTTTGCGAAATTGACGTCTTTCCATTGGCCGTTTTTTCAATTCGCAATTTCAGTTTGCACAGTTTGTAATGTACACCCTCACACAATTTGCATTTTATTCCAATCAATTATGCACTTCATTATGGTACCCTAATATAAAGTGAATGTGAATGTTTCAGGTGTATAACTAACAGGATGACCGTATTTAGCTGTGAAATGCACTGTGAAGAAGTCTTGATGATGCCTGTGTATCATCTGTCCCTGAGCGACCCAAGCTGTCGTCCCGGAGGCCTGTGCCATCACACACACACACACACACACACACACACACACACACACACACACACACACACACACACACACACACACACACACACACACACACACACTCTCTCTCTCTGGACAGATCGGCTGCTGTTGTTTACATCACAGTGGAGATATAGCAAGTGCACTTCATAACAAACATATATATTATATACCATCCTCCCCATTCACATATAGACACACTTGATCTATGACATACAGTAATGGAGCTCTCATGTTTCCATAAAGCATGAAAGGATCTTTAAACGTGATGATGGAGAGTGTTTGCGCTACTTTTCCTATGAAGTCATGGCATCAGGAATGTTCCCCGGGACGAGGAATATGTGTGCCATCCGGGCAGGAACGAATCGTCCATGAGACACAAACCAAAACAGGAAAGCATGACTGGATGTTCCAGGGCCTCGATCTCGCCGGCGTTAGAAAACACATTCCCTTTGTTTGCTTTTGACGTAGAGCTGTTGTGTAGATGGAGCGGCCCTTCGACCTCGGAAAATATAGATGCTTTTGTGGTCTGATGAGTTTTTATCCTCCTTACAAGGTCGTGTTCAGTAAAAGACTCGCCAGGCTGGACGATCATGACTCAGACACCGAGAGGATTCAGTGCAGACGCTTACAGAGCGTTTATCTAAACCCAGACTCACTGAGAGCGTGTCAGCATCTCTGACAGATGATATGATGTTTCACGACACTGTCTCAGTGAAACTGGTGAATGTGAATCTGGCAGCGTGTGCTATGGGTTGTTGTATGTATCATGGCAGTGCAGAGATGTTGCTAAAAGGTTAATGCTCTTTTGTGTTTGAAAATAGCGTTGCACTAAACCTGACTAATAGTGTTCACTAAAGCAGAAGTGGGATAAACACACATCATCTGAGCTGCTTCGGCAGGAGTTTGAGCTGTTTCACACACACATGTGGAGCTTCTTATGTCACGCAAACGTCAAGATGTTACAAATAATTTACAAATCATGCACCATAAAAAGGTTTTAAGGTCAGAACAAGAAAGTGAAAATACGTCTTTATTAATCGACAATCTGCCTCTGAAATGATCATTTGCGTGAACACGAATAAAAGCTGTTGGTGTTTTACTGCCGCTAGTGTTTATCCGTATAGATGTGCTGTATGTAGAGGCATGTTTTCCCAGTGAGCCGACAGTGCGCTGGTTTATTTACTGTGAATAATGTGTTTCAGTGACTTTGGAAAATTAGCTATTGGTTAGCAGTGACCTTAAACTGGTGATGAGAGGGAAGTTGTGCTGGTCTTCTCTCCTCTATTGTGGCGTATATCGAGTGAATCGCTTCTGGAACAAGAACACATGTGGGCGGGGCTTGATTGTGTCTGTGGGGAGTTGATTGGCTGGTTGGATGGTTGTGGTTTGCTATTGGCTGATCTCATGTGAGTGACAGGTTAAAGCCCCGCCCTCGTCATCAGAGAAGAGAAGAGATGCTGCAAGAGGAACTTATTCTGATTCAACATTATTAACACAATTATGATGATGTGCACCCATAACTCATTTACAATAAACACTGCAGTATTCCATAAATAAAACACAAAAAAACAAGAATTGTTGATTTCCTGGTGACTGGTTGCCACGTATGGAAAACACACCTGTTGTTGTGCACTTTATAGCCGTGCTGACACGAGTCAGTGGAAACGCTCTGGACAACAGCAGGTCTGGGGGAGAATGATTATAATATCGCCAACAAACTCAGGAAATGAGCTTCACTGCAACAGACTAAACGCAAGAGTCGACATTATATTTGTGACATGAAGGAAGTGAATTACTGACAGGGAATGTTTAATGATAGTGTGAACAGATGCTCTTTCTCTCCATGTCCTGTTTAACGTGTGTTTGTTGGTGAATATAGAAGGTCTGATCACGCTATGTTCACAGGCATGTTATGTCGCATTAGTAGAAGAATAGTTTTGTGTATGTGTCAGTCAGTCTTATGAAATACCTACACAATCTCCTGGCAGTTCGTGACAATATCATGTTTTCACGAATCGGTGGATATGATCTCTTTCATATGCTGTCGAATGTGAACCTTCATGCCTCCTTTTTCACTAAAGAATCATACATTTTCATATGATTCACATTGTACATATTCATATCAATCGCCACCTTATAAATTGTGGGTTGCATCATTTCTTTATTGAATCGGGTGATTAAAACGTATACAGCACAGTTCATTCTTAGAGAATTCCCCCTGAATGTTCAGAGTTAATCTAGTGCGTTCACTTCAGTGGATCACTTAAGGAAATGAACATTATATTAAAAAAGTCTTCTCATTTTTCATTATAAAGTCTCGTAGCTTTGACTAATCAGCATAATCTGGTCTCCTGTCGGACACTCTCTCGAGCTTCGGCACATGTATACGGTTCAGCGTCACATCACTGTAATAATGCCGATCGGCTTCCCGCAAACACAACCCCAGTCTACATCACTGTCGGCTCGTTTATCTGATCCAGACCCAGTTTTCTGCCTCTAAACCCAAACCGGTCACTGAGCCGCTAATCACGGCTTTCCCGCGGTCATGATTAGGCTGTTGAAAGCTTAATGGAGAAAGCCACTTTTGGCATTTAAGATACGGGCAATGTGTTTGTGTAGGTCTACACCTCATGTGACGAGGAAACATGCGGTCAGATGCCAAGCTGATTCACATCACATGAAGGAAAGTCTTGCAGGGGCAGCTGAAAAATCTCATTATCACATCCTTCATTCATGAGGTAAATCGTACACCAGCCAGCGTCATAAACTCCACGCCGCAGGGATTCATCCAGTGGTTCAGAGTTAACCAGCGCTGAGTTCAACAGATCCCAGTTCAAGACCATTGCTGAGATGACTTTCGTTGAGGTCAGTGACCCAGTGGAAACGTCTGTCACTTCATAATCGTCCAGGATTTAATGTGCATGGATCAACACACCACCACGCGATGTTAACGACATTGTTTACGAAGCTTGGTTTTTATCACAGTCTCCTGTGGGAGCAAATCTACACTCACTCTCGGGATGAGAACCGTTTTATTGAGCTGACGACACGGATGTGAATTATAAAGACATGATTTGTTGGACATTCAAAAGATTTTTTTATGTGTCTGAAAGAGTCTCTTCTGCTCATCAAAGCTGCTTTTATTTGATCAAAAATACAGTAAAAACAGTGAAATATTATTCCAGTGTAAATCAGCTGTTCTCTATGTGAATATACAGTAAAGTGTAATTTATTCTTGTGATCAAACCATCATTACTCCAGTCTTCAGTGTCACATGATCCTCCAGAAATCACTCTAATATGATGATTTGATGCTCAAGAAGCATTTATGATTATGATCAGTGTGGAAAACAGTTGTGCTGCTTCATATTTCTATGGAAACTGTCATACATTTTATTTCTCAGGATTCTTGAATGGATAGAAAGTTCAAAAGAACAGTGTTTATTTTAAATAAAATATTTTGTAACATTATAAATGTTTTTACTGTCACTTTTGATCAATCGAATGCGTCCTTGATGAATAAAATGATTGATTTCATAATTCTGACCCACAGTGGTGTATTTTAAATAAAATAATAATAATAATTCTATTGATAAGATGCTGTAATTCAAACCTGTGTGGAGAACCTCAGAAAAGTAAAGCCGTATAAATGAGTTTGAAAACCACTTTAATGTTTATAGTTGTAAAAGTATTGGTTCTGAATGATGTAGTAGATTGTTTGGAGAGTCTGAAACACAAGCCGTACGTCTCCTGTTAGAGCTCCTCCACTCGTCGCTGGAGAACGTGTGCTGGTTCAGATCCGATGGCTGTCGTGGCCCGGTAACACTGGCTCTTTCATGAGGAACTCTTTAGAAGTCGAGACTAGAGGCCAAATCAAAGGCAATCCTCCCGAAAGTTCCCAGGCATCTCGAGGACATTAAGAGAAAGAGCAGTCCACGATTCTTCCAGCAATAAAAGCCTCTGTGAGTCTGAGGAAATCTGTGATCACTGTATTAAACGTGTTCAGTTTAGGAGCCGTTTGATTGGCTGATGCTGTCTGGATGTGTAATAGAGTAACGTGGCACTGTGCCAGCCGTGCTGTTTACAGTCATTTCTTTTCCTAGATGTGATTTCTTTAGTTTAAATGATTTGAAAGCGAATATGCCGAGTATTATTTGAGTCGCTTCATGTGCGAAATGTCATATTAAACCCAGAGAAGAGCTTTAGTTAAACTGAGAATCGCTACAGGAGAGCAGCTGTGTTTACGCTAGCACTCGGCTGGATCTCACGGCTAGATTGGCAAACGTGTGTGTGTGTGTGTGTTTGGTAACACTGGCCGGATGTGTGTGTGTGTGTGTGTGTGTGTGTGTGTGTTTGGTAACACTGGCCGGATGTGTGTGTGTGTGTGTGTTTGGTAACACCGGCCGGATGTGTGTGTGTTTGGTAACACTGGCCGGATGTGTGTGTGTGTGTGTTTGGTAACACTGGCCGGATGTGTGTGTGTTTGGTAACACTGGCCGGATGTGTGTGTGTTTGTGTGTGTGTGTTTGGTAACACTGGCGGATGTGTGTGTGTGTGTGTGTGTGTGTGTGTGTGTGTGTGTGTTTGGTAACACTGGCCGGATGTGTGTGTGTTTGGTAACACTGGCCGGATGTATGTGTGTGTGTGTGTGTGTGTTCGGTAACACTGGCCGGATGTGTGTGTGTTTGGTAACACTGGCTGGCTGGATGTGTGTGTGTGTGTGTGTGTGTGTGTGTGTGTGTGTGTGTGTGTGTGTGTGTGTGTGTGTGTGTGTTTGGTAACACTGGCTGGATGTGTGTGTGTTTGGTAACACTGGATGTGTGTGTGTGTGTGTGTGTGTGTGTTTGGTAACACTGGCTGGATGTGTGTGTGTTTGGTAACGCTGGATGTGTGTGTGTGTGTGTGTGTGTGTGTGTGTGTGTGTGTGTGTGTGTGTTTGGTAACACTGG